>SJYQ01096153.1:103671-123523 GCA_006410935.1 Redunca redunca
AAAAAAAAAAAAAAAAGAGCCAGGAGAAGCAGACCTCGGCCTGCACAGATCCCAGGACACACAGGGTGAGGATACACTGAGCCGAGAAAGGAGACGGGAAAATGGATTCCTAAAAAATGAAAGGTGCCAAATGAGCACCTGCGGAGTGGGAGGCTTGGGAGATGGGAGTTTCTGGGAAGGGAGCAAAGGAAACAGAAGTCAAAGGGGAGCACATATTGGGTCATGGCACTACCTGGAACCAAAGCGTGTAAACGGGACAAGTCAAAAGACACACACCAGCCAGGACGGAAGCTTGAAGGACCCAAGAAATGGCATTGTTGGCTGACCTGGGACTGTTGGTGGTGGCGGGGTGTGGGTGTGCTTTGGGACCTCTTTCATACTGTTCTTGACCAGCCTGTGGCCCCTGAACTCCAGGTAACAAGATGGACGCAAAAGCTACCGCATTCCAAAGCAGCAAACAGTCCAATCCAGACAGCCTTTCCACGGGCCTCCCTTCTTACAGCCAGGGGCGGCAGCGCCACCCAGTGGCTGAGTGAAGGGCACGGTGGCCCACGCGTCACCCGCATTCCTCACCCCGAGCTCCTTGGGCCCAGGTTCGGCTCAAGGGCAACCACCACTCCTCACCGCGTGCCTTACTTGTGCGTCAGCTCTCAGGGCGATTGAACAGACCCAGAGCAGGCGGGGCGGCACCCGGCCTCCGGTGGGGCCACCGGAACCCCGCAGCCTCGGACACCATTGGCCTTCAGCTGTGGGCAGCCGGATCTGTTCAACAGCGACAACTAGCGGTCATCTTCAGAAGCAAGGTGCTCTGAGCCTCCAGGGGAGAGAAACAAGATATGTATGGGGCAATTAAGACAAGATTCTCGGCTGCGAGCGGAGGCTGGCATATGTCCAAAGCCACCCTTGGTTAAAATGGAACTGTAGCCCACCAGGCTTCTCTGTCCATGGGGATTCTCCAGGCAAGAATACTGGAGTGGGTTGCCCTCTCCTCCTGCAGGGGATCTTCCCAATCCAAGGACTGAACCCAGGTCTCCCCACACTGCGGACAGATTCTTTACCATCTGAGCCATCAGGGAAACCCACATGGAGTGTAGGAAACCTAAACTCTTTAAAGTGATGTGCAAGGAAGGACCCTGGCCACCTGCCCAGACACAGCTCAGGTCACCTGCTGGGCTTTTGATTCCCCAAGGGCACAGAACTGTTGGTCCCCTGAAGGCACCCTGCTATTCCCACTGTGCCTATGCCCAGGCCATCTCTTCTGCCCAGAATGCTCTTCACTCTCCCCATAGTCTGCTTAACTCCTGCTCACCCTTTAAGACTCAGCTCAACCCTTACCTCCACTAGGAAAAGTTTCATGACTTCCTCCAGGGCCCACCCCTCAAGGCTGGGATGGGTGCTTTCCCACCTGTCTCCCATGCTTCCAACAGCTCCTGTATTTGTCTGTCACTTGAGTTCATCAGCTCTAAATGTGCCTCTTTAACTGCCCCATGTAGTCCCATCCAGGGACTTGCTGTAGTTTGCTTTTCGTTGCAGCCCTAGCGCAGAACACGGAGCTGGTGTGTTGTGCTACACTGTGTGTTTAGTCGCTCGGTCAAGTCTGACTGTTTTGCGACCCTATGGACCGTAGCCCGCCAGGCTTCTCTGTCCATAGCATCTTCCAGGCAAGGATACTGGAGTGGGTTGCCATCTCCTCCCCCAGGGAATCTTCCCAACCCAGGGACGGAACCTGCATCGCTTTGTATCCTGCACTGCAAGTGGATTCTTTACCCGCTGAACACAGATCTTGGCATGTAAAAGGTATTTGACTAACATTTAAGAACTAAAGGACTCTTAGAACCTAATACTGGGAAAGATTTTAGAGGAAACGAGAGCCAGAAAGACAAAGCAACTTTACATCTCAGGAACAGATGGATCTAAAAGTCATTTCTTCAGATTCCAGACCATTCCTCTTTCACCACGCCTGCCTGGCTCTTCCTCCTCGATAACACCCGGCAGCACTGAGCCGTCACGCTGTGGGAACCCTCCTGACTCTGCCATCTCCAGCAGAGCCTGTGCCCTCGCTGTGTTCCCTCCTGCCCACCTCCTGCAAACCTTTCTCAGAATGAAATCACTTCTTCGTGAGCAAACCCACTCCTAGATCGTTATCCTCAAGGAAGTATTTTAAAAGAAGGAAACACATAGATTCATGCATGAAGATGCTCACTGGCAACACTGTAGTAAACGCTGTAAGTTAGAAATTACCAAAGTCTTCATATAAATAAAGTTCATCCATATAAATCAAAGTATCAATCGCATCAGGCAAAACTAAAAAGAATATCAGCACTTTGGGATACATTTTCCTCCCTCGTGTGTTAGCAAACACTTCCATATACTTACTATGCTCAGGCATTATTCTAGGGTATGAATATTAACACATTTGATCGGGTTCAACAGAGTATAGAAGTCAAATGGCCTACCAGACACTTCTCTGGAGGAACTCTGTGAGATGCCTCAAATAATTTTCTTCCACATAGATTGAAAAGTGAAAGTGTTAGTCACTCAGTCATGTTCGACTCTCTGCGACCTCATGGATGGTAGCCTGCCGGTCTCCTCTGTCCATGGAATCCTCCAGGCAAGAATACTGGAATGGGTTGCCATTCCCTTCTCCACCACATAGATTAGCTCAACACATATTCTTCAAAGAATCTGGTCAGCTGACTTGGATGAGTCTGCCATGTGTAAAGTAGCTGGTGAGAAGCAGCTGTGTAACACTGGGAGCTCAGTTTGCTGTTCTGTGATGACCTGGAGGGGTGGGATGGGGGTTTGGGAGGGAGGTTCAGGAGGGAAGGGATACATGTAAACATATGACTGATCCATGGTGTTGTAAGGCAGAAATCAATACAACGCTGTAAAGCAATTATCCTCCAATTAAAAGTACAATTTTTTTAAAGCTACATATTTTAATTTTTGCCATTGTTTCATGGATAGACAGGTGTCACATGTTTATTAACCTTTTGAAGTTTGGTAGTTAACCTTTTGATAGCTTAAACATTAACCTTTTAATGTTTAATTAACCTGATTAACCTTTTGATAGTTTTAAACATTTTTTCCGGTAGATATAATTGGAAATTCTATCAGATAATTTAGTGTTTCACTAAAACACTCCTTCATACTCATACAACTGCAGGTCCAAGTGAGGACTCATCGCATCCGTCAGTAGGTCACAAGGGCTAGAAGAGTACTGACAGCTAACATTTATGGAGTGCTACGTAAGTGTTAGATCATGTAATCCTTGAATAATCCCATCATTACAGTCATTTTACAGAGGAGGGAACTGAGATGTAAAGAGGTAAAGTAATGTGCTACACTGAGACAGGCAGCGAAGGTGAAGCCAGGCTTACAACTCAGGCAGCCCTACCTGCACCGCCCCTGCTGCTCTATCGGCCCAGGCTGCCATTCAGGGAAAAGTGCTTCCAGAGCAACAGCCCTGGAGAGGCGCTGTCAGCCACGATGCATAAAGCAATCTTGTTCCCAAGCTGAACGTTACCCCAGTTCTGAATTTATCATCGCAATTATAGAAAATTATTATAACTCGTTTTTTTTTCCTTATGTCTATTAAATTGTATTAACCTGTGGTTAATCATTACCCTGAGCAATGCTAGGGAGGCATAAGCTACCATTCAATAGTAAGGAAATTATTAAACAGATCATAGAGCACAAACAACATTATGAAAAATCGTGACAGCACGAAAAGGTAAAAATGTGAAAAAAGGTAAAAGCATGAAAACTAGTTTTAACACAGTATCAGGTGGAAAGCCAACACATAGCTGTAGATTCATGACACAAAATATGTGTTTAAAAAAAATAAAAGATGGGTGCATACAGGCCAAAAGTAGAAGGGAATGTGAAAAATATGAAATGAACTTGTTTGGGTGGTAAGATGAGGTCTTTCTTTTAAGGGTTATCAGATTACCACTTTTCTAAAACTGAAAAGAAAATGAAAGGAAATCGGAATGCTGTCAGACCCTTTTATCCACCAAGCTGGCTTCATTACTAGTCTTCAGGTTCCTGGAATGCTCTCCGCAGAACAGGCTGACAGCAACCTAACATGTCAGCGCTCTGGTGAGACCAGCCTGGGGTGGTTTTACAGCATCAGCTCAAATATTCTTGGTTATGGATAACAGATTGTGCTGAGTATAAAACAGATCAGAAAGGTAAGGGTAGAAATGTATAGTTCAGATCAGTCGCTCAGTCGTGTCCAACTCTTTGCGACCCCATGAATCACAGCATGCCAGGCCTCCCTGTCCATCACCAACTCCCAGAGTTTACTCAAACTCACACCCATCAAGTCGGTGATGCCATCCAGCCATCTCATCCTCTGTCGTCCCCTTCTCCTCGTGCCCCCAATCCCTCCCAGCATCAGAGTCTTTTCCAATGAGTCAACTCTTCACATGAGGTGGCCAAAGTACTGCAGTTTTCAGCTTTAGCATCAGTCCTTCCAAAGAAGACCCAGGACTGATCTCCTTTAGAATGGACTGGTTGGATCTCCTTGCAGTCCATGGGACTCTCAAGAGTCTTCTCCAACACCACAGTTCAAAAGCATCAATTCTTTGGTGCTCAGCTTTCTTCACAGTCCAACTCTCACATCCATACATGACTACTGGAAAAACCATAGCCTTGACAAGACGGACCTTTGTTGGCAAAGAAATGTACAAGGTTTATAGAAAAGGCTCTGGAGCATATTATAGTTTGGAATGTCAGGCCATCTGCAAAATAATTGAGATCGTTTAACTGAAGCTGTGGCCAAAAAATGACAGTTCAAAAGCAGAGACATTACTCGGACACGACTGAAGCGACTGAGCAGCAGCAGCAGCCGCAGCAGCTCAGTAGTTTACATTAAGTAGATTGTCTTTAAACAAGTGGGGTGCCTTTCTAGTGATAAGCTAGGAGTTCTCAGAGTCTCGTTACTGGACAACTTCGCCTGGAGAGAGGAGGGCAGTGGCTTTTTAACTGAGAAAAATCGGTACATTTTAAAGTTCAGAACAGGGAATGACATACCTAGGGGGCAAGTCATGGTGATATTTGACTCAGGGATAAGCCTTATTTTGTACTCTGGCAGGCCCAAGGGGATATAATCTGAAGTGGAGTGTAAAGGGAGAAACTAAATTGCTGTAAAGATTAACACAGTTTTTCCTTTTAGTCTAGAGGTTGGTGTCTGGAAGGCCCTTCTTTTCTGGCCTGCCTTCCTCTTTGCTTTTCTATCTGTCCATTCTAACACACACACACACACACACACACACACACACACACACACACACACACTATCCTATCCCAGGCTTGAAGCTGCATCCTGTCCGTGCCCTTCTAGGTCAAAGCCAGTGAGATGGTCCTTCTCTGGAGCCTTGGATGAACAGTAACTTGTTTCCTGCTCAGCGCTTGGACCCACAAGAATGAATCTGCAGTTAGTTGTGTCTTAGGGTTAAGCCTTTCAGATTCTCTATAAGATAGATAAATCTCACACCAGTACTGATCATTTCTTACAGCATAACTTGGAGGTTTTATTGCAGAAAAAGGTCCTCTATCAACAATGATAACAGAAAGCAACCAAAGAGGACTGAGAATTCTGTCCTGCCACGAATATGAATTTGTAACTACTGAAGAGAGGCAGGCTTGCAAATGGAGGAGTTAAGAAAATATTTATTTTCTCCTGATGACTTGAGACTGTGTCATCTCTGAGAATGAGTGTTTGGCCTTGGGACGTCTATATGAACATCTGATTAAATAGTTACCAGCTACAGACTTGGAAGACTAAAGAGGAGGGTCTGCACTGCGGAGGACTTGCATGCGAGCAGACAAGTACGTCCACAGGACTGATCTGCAGGACCTGGAGTTCCAAACTCCCCCCGCCACACACCCCAGCCACCTTCTGCAGAATGTGGACTGCCAAGCCCACCAGGTACTATGCTGTTCAATGTCCATGACCTTATTCTAAAATGAACAATTTAGACTTGAGGGATGCATTGCTGAGAAAATGTTGGAGGGTGCATGGGGTGCAATTCTGAGGCAAGAACCACTTCTTATGGACAAGGTTGCCATTTCCCAAAAAATGAATAGGGTGTCATCCGGAAGGGTAGAAGTGGGGAAAAAGATTAGAACCAGTAGCTCCCATGGCGGGGTGGGGAGGGCCCTATAGAGGGTTAACTTCTTAGTGCTATTTCTTGAAGTATGGGAAAAGTCATGTTAACATACAGTTTAAATTCTTCTCTTTCAAAATTGGGATTCCCTTTTGTTACCCCAATCCTGCTATAAAATCTGATAGTCAGGATTTGACCATCAACAAAGGGACCTGGAAACAGTGAGGAAAAGCACAGAATGCTGACCAGTAAATGCTAGGTGATCAACTCAACAGGGGCCTGACCTACATCCTCCTCCTCACTAACCCACACCAGAGGAAGGGAACCCTCAGGCAGAGGAGGCAGGCTAATGGTTAGACTATCTACGGATTAGACTATTAAAGTATCTACCTCTGTGTTGTGCTGTGCTTAGCCGCATCTGACTCTTTGTGACCCGATGGACAGTAGCCTGCCAGGTTCCTCTGCCCATGGGATTTCCTAGGCAAGAATACAGGAATCAGTAGCCATTCCCTTCCCCAGGGGATCTTCCCAACCCAGGGATCAAACCCCAGGCTCCTGCATTGCAGGCAGATTCTTTACTGTCTGAGCCACCAGGGAAGCCCACCCCATCTCATGCATAGCCCTAAAAGAGATTTCAGTCTTCATACTCATTTCTTTCAGTGGAACCCAAAGAGCTGGCCCACAGGAACTCCTACTGCCATCATCCGTCCTCTCTTGTGTTCTTATGCCCTAAAACCCCAGAACCTTTCACGTTTCTACACCCATAACATTCTCTTATCCTGCCGTCTTGGGCTCCTCAGCCCCTCTGTCCTCACTCCCATCTCCATGGGTCAGGCACAGGATCTCAGGCTGTTGTCTCTCATCCGGAGGAAATGTCGTTCGCCTTCAGTCTCCGTGCTTGAGAACCCATCCTCAGCACGCTTCTCTGCCTACTCCTTGTTCTTTTTCTCCTCAGAGAGTGGAGGCAGTAGTAAGCGACCAAGAAGGCTGTAACACACTCCCAGCATGCTGCAATTGTTACCTTATCACAGCTGTTTAAAAGGCTCGTTACGTGCCTCGCATGTGAAGTCCTGGACTTCGTGGGAGCCACATAAATCATCCATTCAGACACTGAATGGACCATTCAGAGATGGTGAATCGCACAAGGCTACAAAGCTACTCAGTTAACTTGTCCCAAGCCGGTCCCCTCTCCATCATCTTTCCTGAACTTCTTGGGAATTTCCTGATTATTGCATTTGTAATAGTTCCCTTTTAAGGCACACAGACAAATTCCTTTTAGTTTTCCCCCAAATTTCCTAGTTCAGGGGACTAGGAAATTCTCATAAGATTCTGCCTGCTATTGCTCCCTTTATTCCCCAATCAATCAACCATCATCTTTTCACCTTCCCCCATCCCCTGTCCCCGATCCCATTGCTTCAGAAAGGAACAAATTCAGAGCTGGCCTCATTTCAGAGTTCTGCAGAAATACCAGTACTTTAGAGGAGCAGAACCTCTTTATGATACCAGGATGGAGAAGAGGTCACTAAAGGGAAGAGAAAATCCTTACACAGAAAACTAACTGATACAGATAAACACCTACACTGGGATCCTCTCTTGTGGATGAAAAAGATCTTTTCCCCACTTTGCAGAAACTACAAGATTTGAATCCTTTTTTTTAATTGGAGTGTAATTGCTTTACAAGGTTGTGTTGGTTTCTACTGTACTAAAACATGAATCAGCTGTGTTTACATACATTCTCTCCCTCTTGAGGCTCCCTCCCCAACCCACGCCTCCCTCCCACCCCACTAGGTCATCACAGAGCACCAAGCTGAGCCCCCTGTGGTTTACAGCAGGTTCCCACCAGCTATCCATTTTACATTTGGTAGTGTATATATACAGAGAAGGCAATGGCACCCACTCCAGTACTCTTGCCTGGAAAATCCCAGGGACGGGGGAGCCTGGTGGGCTGCCATCTATGGGGTCACACAGAGTCGGACACGACTGAAGTGACTTAGCAGCAGCAGCAGTGTATATATATATATACATATCAATCCCACTTTGTCAATTCATCCCACGCTCTCCTTCCACACTGTGTCCACAGGTTGTTCTTTATGTCTGTGTCTCTTTTCCAGCCCTGCAAGTTCCAAGGTTTGAATCTGACCCAGAGATTCATCTTTGTCTAATCCTGGAAAGGGAATTTTGATGGGAAACAGTCTGAGAGTTCAGACCAATCAAATAAGAAAAGAAAGGGCGATTGGGGTGCCCACCGGTGGGAGGAGCTCCTGAGCTCGGCCCTGGAGGCCTCAAGGGTTTAGGGGCCCCTCCAATCGTGCCAGAGAGCAAGAGAGAGGAACTGGGGTGAGCGAGTATTGTGGCTTTGTCTGTTTCCTGTTTCAGAAAGGCTGCTGTGCAGAAAGACAGTACCAGGAAGGGAAATGCTCAGGGGGCCCCGAGCCATGGATCGAGATCTTGCCCCTTTGGAGACCACAGCCGAGACCTGCCCAGGAGCTGGGATGCTTTCCTGAGTTGCTGGGGTTGGAGCCTGGGACCTCAGGTAACTGAGAAGGAGAAGGCTTCTGCATCCAGGTTGGGGACCTCCGACTCTGGGGTGGGGCGGAAGACGCTGTCTTCCAGCTTCCCTGGGCTGAATGGGAAGACACTGTCCACTCCAGTGGTTTGCGTGTTGGATGTGGGGAACCAGGGAAGTGTCCCGTGTTGGTCTCCGGAGGCCCAGCTCCCAGTGTCCTCTGCTCCACCCATTGGATAAGACGAGCCTGGAGTCAGACGACTGAGGATACAGGCTGCCAGGGATGAGCTGTACACTTTACAGCTCCCTTCCCCACAGGGACCCCGTAGCACCCAGCTGCCGTCCCAGCAACGTGGGTGCAGGCCCTTTGCTCCTAGCTCGTGCTGAGAGCTCTGGACTAGGAAGGTCTGACCATTCATTCATGCGGGAGGCCACTCATCACACACACAGCCGGGAAGTAGGAGCCAAGACCAGGAAGGGCAGCGACAAAGCACTGTCCGGTGAGGGAAGCGCCCTGACCTCCACGGGGGCACCGAGGACAGCCCCCCCGGGCCAGTACCACCTCTTCCCAGAGCTCCAGCTGAGGCCGGTCAAGCTGCCAAGGGCTGCCTGGGCAGTGGCCCAGTGACCTCTCTTTGAACCACACGGGGAGCAGTTCCTTTTTCTCCCACAGCCCATCTATGTCAGTCAGCCGTCCACATGGCTGCTTGTGTTTAGAGCCAATCGGAATAGTTGAGACCTCCCGGAAAGCTGGGATGATTCTACCCAGCTGTGCCACACCAAATCCCCCCGCTGTGAGAGTCTGGGGTCCAGGAGGGTCTCCTCCTTCCCTGAGGAGCCTTTTCTACTGCCACCCCCAGCTTGGGCAACAGGTGTCAACGTCTGCCCCCCAGGAAGTAAAGCAGGGCAGCCACGTGTTTCAACGAACCTGTGCAGGCAAAGCCCGTACACTTATCTCCCCTCCCCAGCCCTCTGCTCTTCACAGCTGGAGGAGGCAGGAGTGTTCTCCCCGGCCTCCTCTACAAAGCCTGAGGGATACCCTGGAACCACACAGGGAGGGGATCTAGTAGCCCACCTTTTAAAGGTGGGAGGCAGGCAGGCCGCATACCAGTTCTTCACTCTCTCCTTTGCCTTTCTGCCGGGCCTAACTGAGATGGTGGCTGTTTGTAGACCACAAGGCAGCCCTTTCTCCCTGTAGCCCACACCCAGAAGTCAGATGAACAGAGAAACAGTAAATATGGTCTCAACCCGGGACTAGCATCCCTTCTGTGGGGTAAACAATACCCCTCAAAGAGAAAGTGGGTGGGGGGGATTGGAGGACTGGGCATTCTGGGTCCTGGAGTGCTAGGTTAGCTTGGAACCTCTGTCTTATAGCACTGAGTCTTCAATATCCAAGATCCTGAGGATGGGAGTAATAATAATGCTATTATAAAAAGCTAACATTTATTGTGTGTTACGTCCCTGATGCTTAGCATGCATTTTCTCTTTAAGCCTCAAAACCTTAGGAGGCAGGGTCCCACTTTACAAATGAGGAGACAGAGACACAATCAATAGCTTTTCGAAAGCGCACGGGTGGTCAGCAGCAGGGCCAGGACAGGAGTCCACACAGTCTGAGCCCATGGCCAGGGGTCCTCGCCGCCCCCATCTACGGCAGAATAACCAGGGCCGATGGCCTGGGACACCACGAGCATAGCTTCTGAACGTGGAGTTTACCTGCACATCCAGTCATTCGTAATGTAATAGGAATGGGCCTCTCAGATCCTTTCCTAAGCTTCAAATAGAGAAAGCGGTAGGTGAGATGTGAAGGGGACCCTGCAGAGTAGGAGTGAGGAGAGCCTACAGAAAGGGGAGAGGCACCCAGGGACAGGACGAGCGGACGGGCACTGACAACTTCCCAGTTCCGCTGGGGGTCAGCGCTGCCCGAGACCAGAGGATGCCCCCTCCACGCCTGGAGAGTCAGGCACCGGAGAGCGGACAGGGCCTGACCACGAAAGACCCCCGACTCAGGGTGTGAGCTTGCCCCACCCATGACCCCCGAGAAGGAATGGCATGATCACAGAGAGAGAGCAAGAATCCTGCAGAGAGTTCCAGACTGAGCTGGGAGGCGCAGGAGCGTGCCAATGATAAGGGCAGAGAGGCTGCCACCTGTTGAGTCTGTCTGACCTATAGAAAGACCCAAGGGGCCAGAGCCGGCAAACGCCTGCGGGCTGAAGCTGAGAAACGCTTCTCTGACCTACAGCGCAGGAACTAGATTCCCAAGGTGGTGGGGAGTGAGGCTGTGGATGGACAGAAGTAGCGGCTGTAAGGGGAAGTCCCTCTCCCTTCGTGAGTCTCTGGGCTGACTCTGGGGACCAGTGGAGGCAAGACCAAAATTTCCAGGGCTCAGAATCCAGCTCAGCCAAAGTGAAAATCACTTAGTCGTGTCCAACTCTTTGCGACCCAATAGACTATGCAGTCCATGAAATTAATTCTTCAGGCCAGAATACTGGAGTGGGTAGCCATTTCCTTCTCCAGGGGGATCTTCCCAAACCAGGGATCGAACCCAGGTCTCCCGAACTGCAGGTGGGTTCTTTACCAGCTGAGCCACCAGGGAAACCCTGAGTCCAGCCCAATTTAGCCAAGCTCCCCGAGGGTTCTGGGAGAACAGACAAAGTGGCACAAGGTAGTCGAGGGAGAGTAGGAAAGAGACAGCAGGGCACAGGGCAGGAGGGAGGGGCAAGGGCTGGGGGTGACGTGAGCAAGCAGGTAAGGTCGTGTGAAGGCACTGCAAGTGTGGCCTCTACACCAAGCCTGGTTCCCTGGGCACTTCCGGTTACTGAGTTTGTTTGTTTACTTCTGTTTCATTTTTGAAACACAGCCTTATTTAGGTATAACCCACGTGGTTGCAGAAGACACAATCTCTGGACTAAGGAAAGCAGGCATGCCGCCACATTTAGCCCTAACAGAGAGGGGATTCCAGAAAGCAAAGGAACCCTCTGCTCCAAGAGATACTGAGCTGAAAGCTCTGAATGGCTTTTGGCCAGTAACGGACAGGTGCCCAGCCAATACTGATTTGAGTTGATCTGAACCTGAGAGTCAGAGCTCAGTTTATTGGGCAAGGAGTGGAATGTCAAGGGACTGATGTCAGGAGCCCATGCCTGGAGGCAATAGTGCGGGGTTTCCCTCCTAAACCACGCCCAGAGCCAGGCTCGTGAGCCAGCTGCTGAAGGCGCTGCTCATGGACTGGCTGCACCCTGCAGGGCCTGGCTATCTGTCCAGGCCTCGAGAAAAGTCCCTCACCTATTAGTACTTTAGTAACTAGGTCAAGAGAGCATAAAGATGCTGGCCTTCCTTTTAGATTGGGGAAGAGGGAGCCAATTTAACTGCTTCTCTAGAAGTTCCTGGAAAAGGCACACGTCCGCATCCACCTCCAAAGGGCTATAGGCTTTTGTTAATTTTTATCAATTATTTCTCATGTTCCCCTAACTTGGAGGCAGGCTGAGATGTTTGGTCAAGGAAAAAGTGGCAGCCAGAGGAATCTCACCACTTTACAGAAGGGGAGGCACAGGCCAGAGAAGAGCAGAGATTGTCGAGAGACTGGACCCAGAAGTCCCGAATCCCCGCGTGACATCATCCCCACCTGTTTTCAACCCACATGTATGGGACACGGTGCTATTTCTGCCCCCTCATCTAGAGAGGTGGTCATTTTTCTGCCCATCTCCTGACCCCTCCCCTTTGCCTCCCTCTTGGCACTGGGCAGACCCGGGCAGCTATTCCAGGAACTGGAAGCCAAGCAACAACAGGTGCTCGGGAGGTCATCATGATCGGCCCAGACCCCAGGCCTGCCCCTGGCTTGGCCCGGTGGGCTGAGAGCTACGAGGCTAAGAGCGAGCGCCGGCAGGAGACCCGTGAGAGCCGCCGCTGCCGCCCCAACGTGACCACTTGCCGCCTTGCGGGGAAGGCCCCGAGGACCCAGCACAGGGAACAGCTCCGGAGAGCGCGCCAGCAGCAGTTTTTCAGACGGAGGAACCTGGAGGTGGAGGAGAAAGGCGAGGCACAGAGCCCGCCGGCCAGGGAGCCAGGCCCCTCCAGGAGGACAGGCCAGGCCACTGACCTCAAGGAGCCCTTGTCTTGGGCCAACAGGATCTCTTCTCCCAGAGAGCAGGTGGGCCATGTTGAGGGACACACTGCCCTGGAGTGGGTGGGCTGCAGGAGCAAGGCAGCAGCCTTGCTGCCTTGGGTGGGCTCAAGGTCACTGAAAAATGATTTAAATGAAGTCCCTCCTTCCTCAGTCATCTTAGAGTCTCCCTTAGCCAGTAACTGGTTCTGATGTTTTTCCTCTTGTGTTTTTTTTTTTGGGGGGGGGTGGTGGCCAGGGTAAGTGGGGCTTGTTTACCTACTTTTTATTGTTGTTGTTTTGCACTTGGCCTTTTAGGAAAGAGAAAAATAATTTCACAGCTAATTCCTAGAATTCATTCCAATTCAGTCTATCTAGATATATCTTCTACAGCAGTCATTCATCATCGCTCAGCAAACATTCACTGAATGCTTACTGTGGGCCAGGGACATAATCCAGATCTTCTTAATGTCCTGCTTGAATCTCACACACACGCGCACACACACACATTTCTTGTCTCCGTTCTTCTATAAGGCGGCTGTATCACCCACCTTCTCTCGGGCCATCCCAATTCTACTAACTTCACTCACCTAAGGCTACATCCGGTCCAGGAAACCTTAGCTGCCCTAGCTTCTTCAGGCCACCTCTGCTCTCTGTGGTCCTTAGGAGGCTATAAATCCTTGAAGATTGTGTAACTCTTAGAGGGCCCATCAGTCTGGCCTGGGAAGGAGCAGTGTTGACCAAAAAAACTAGGGTATGTTGAAATGAGCTCAGCCAGCAAACCACCTGTGCCTTCCTGTCCGCGCTGTGAGCACGTGGACAGCGGGGACGGGTCTTCTCATGTCCCTGGAAGTGCCTGATATTGTCCCGTCCCCAGAGTAGGTGTTCTATCAGGCTTTCTTAGCCAGTGCATCTGTTATCCAACACAGGAGGTGCTGTTCAGAAAAAGGATCCTTGAGTCCAACTGTAAAAGAAAACCAGTGGTGTGCATTCTAAGGCAAGAAGGTTTCTGAATGCTTTCATGGAAAAAGAAATAATTTTAAGGAGGAAAAAACAAAAAAACACAGTTGCCTGAAGAACTCCTCCTGAACCTGTCAGTTATGTAAGGTTAATTGAGATTTAATCTGCATGATTAGCTGCCATAGGCATTCCTTACTTTTTCGTGCTACATTACATAGAATTTCTTAGATTTTAGTCTTAGTTTGTAAGAAGAAAATATTTGCAGACTGACTGTGACGACTGCTACACATTCCTCCCTGTCGCTGGCCTACTTTCTCTTCAGCGACCCTTAGCCATCTTCCAGCTCGCGCTGAGGAAGGCGGTCCCCTCTAGCGTATGGAAGGCAGCCTGGCGACCATCTACTCCGAACTCATCGCTACACAGACAGGAGCCCGAGAGCAAGGAAAGGCAGGACCTGGCCCCAGTCCCCCTCACTCCCTCCTCAGACCAGTTCTCTCTCCACGGCGTCGTGCTGGGGGCTTTGTAAGGGGCTGGGACCATGGTTTTGAGAGAAGGTAACAGGAGACCTGGTGGCTCCGCTGGTAAAGAATCCGCCTGCAATCCGGGAAACCTGGGTCAATCCCTGGGTTGGGAAGAGGCCCTGGAGAAGGACATGGCTACCCACTCCAGTATTCTTGCCTGCAGAATCCCATGGACTGAGGAGTCCATGGCATCTCAAAGAGTCAGACAGGACCGAGTGACTAAGCCTTTATGCTTTTAACTGGAGACCAGCCCCGCTCCCCATCTGCCTGGCCTGAGGAGGAGCTGATCCCACCAGCCAGGACCAGTGAGGGCAGGAGCAAGGGGAAGCTTGGGGCTGTGAAGGCTAGGATGGGTTCCTTTGGTGTTCTGGACCCGAAACTTAATCACTGGCTCACCTTTTGGCAGTCAGCCGGAGAACCCTGTTCTAAGACGCTCTCTCTGGGCTCGCAGCAACACCCCCCTCCCCACTTGCTTTCCAGGTGTCAGGGACCAGTTCCGAGGTCTTTACAACCCAATACCATCCTCCTTCAGGCGCCTGGAGGGATCCAGCTGGCCACCGCCCCACCCAGGCTGGTGGCCTTCCACCACAGCCCTCTCCCATCGAGAAGGCACCCAAACACCACCGTGGTAAGAGCCTCCCACCCTCACTGGGGCCTGCAGAGAATCCTGCCACAGCTGTCTCAGCTCGCTGGCAGTGGAGAGTCCCTACACCTCCCCACTTCCCTCACTGCCTCTCCCAGGCCTCCTGAATCATCTTGTCCCCTCCCTCTCAGGCACTCAGACAAAGGCAGGAGAAACACAGTCAACAATCAAGAATGATGCCAGTCAGCAAACCAAGTGAGTGCCTTTCATGTTCCTGGCCCCAGCTCCCCCACAGCCCATCCATTCCTCTCTTCTAAGCTTTCACTTAAATACCCTCCCCCAGAATTTTGTGGAGTGGAACACAAGGAACTTTCACATCCACCTTAATTAAGAAAAAGGAGGGCCTTCCCACCCTATTGGCTCTCCAGAAGAGATGAGAGAAGGAATCCATACCCTGCCTCCTGACACGCCTGTTTCTTTAATCCACTGCCATTTTTGTTTCTTTTCTCTTCCAGTTATGGAGTTGCAGTTCTAGATAAGGTAAGAAAATCCCCATGGTGGAGGTGTAGAATCACATGGCATCTCATCTTCTCCAAGGTCCAGAATCCATTGGTAAACTCAGCTGGGATGGATGGGGCATCCTCTCCCTGGATGAGCACAGACAAGGAAGCCTGGAGGGACCCTGAGTCCAGGAAGAAAGTTCACTTAGAACAAGCCAATCCTGGCTCATATTCTATGTTCTAGGATTTCGGGGAAGCCACAGTCTTCTTAAACACCCTTTTCCTTTCTCTCTAGGAAATCGTCCAGCTTTCTGAGTACCTCAAAGTGAGTAGCATGAGCTCTCCCCTTAGCTCCTCCATCTGTCCGCTCACGTCTCCTCCAGGTTGATTTTAACCCACTTGCATTTTGCCCCTCAGGAGGCCCTACAAAGGGAGCTGATTCTAAAACAGAAAATGGTGATTCTCCAAGACCTACTGTCTACCTTGATTCAGGCCTCTGACAGCACTTGGAAGGTAAGGGAAACCTTTGTTTGAACAAAGCTCAGGGGCTTCTGTATGTGTCCATTTCGTTCTTCTTTCCATACCATTGCAGCAAGAGAAGGCGATTTCTCACTACAGAAGAGGCCAAAGGTAGGGTTAGACACCCAACATGCCACTGTAGATATACGGGAGAGCTTGGCTGAACCCAGGGTAGTCAGCTGAGGACCATGCTGCCACTCGCCCAGGAGAGACCCAGAACCAAAAAAAGGCCCTCCTTTTTTTAATTTGTTGGAAGAAACAAAAGAAGGTCTCAATACAATTCCTGTTACTGTGGTAAATATCAACTGTTTTTGTATGGAATTCATATCAATATTAACTTTCAGCCACCATGCACCTACTTCTCGCCCCAGACATGAATGTGAAAGCAGGAAGGGACCTAGCGATTACCTAGTCTAATTTTCTCATTTTGCCCATGAGGAGACTGTCAGGGAAGTCAGGTGACTTGCTAAAGTCACAGTGCTAGTCAGAGGCAGAACTGGAACTAAATTCAGACCTCCTGATTTTACTTCATTCATTCAACAAATATCCACAGATCACATTCCCTGCACTGAGCACTGGAAATAATGAGATTAATCAGGCAGGGTTCCTGCTTTTAGAAAGCCTGTGGCTTTCTCAGGGAGACAGATGCCTAAACATTGAAGAGATACGAGAAATAAAAGAAGTGTTTTCAGGATATGGTAGAATACAAGGGGAGAATCAGGGAATAAAGTTATATTTCAAGGCATTGTATTTTCTAGGCAAATGTGACAACAAGAACTATATTCTGGTCAGGGGATACAGCACAGGCAAAGAACCAGAGGCATGATATAGTCTCCAGCTTTTTATTATCAAGACACCTTTATATTCTTTAAAAAAGTATTAACATCCAGGGGCTTCCTTGGTGGCCCACTGGTTAAGACTCTGCACTTCCAGTGAAAAAGGATACAGTTTCAAAGCCTGGTTGGGGAGCTAAGACCCCACATGTAGTGTTATTATTAAAAAATAATATTAAAATCCAAAGAATTTTTATGTTTACCCTTTAGAAGTGAAAACAGGAATTTTAAAATATGCACTAAGTTTAAAATAACAGTAGACAGATTACATGGGAACTTAAACTATAGACTGTTTGAAAGATAGTTTTGAATAGTGAGAGAAGCGGCACTGCTTTGTACTTATGCAAATATTTTAATGTCTGAACAGAAGACAGCTAGATTCCCATGTCTGCATCTGCATCCAATCTGTTGTTAATACATTGTTTTGTTAAAATATATGAGGAAAATCTAACCTTACACACAAATACAGTTGGAAAAGGGAAGACCTTGCAGATCCTGGATTCCCGGGAGTCCTTGGACTCCACACTGAAATTCCTAGACTGCAGTGCTCAAGCAGTTTGATGCCACCAAAGCAGAAAGCCACAGGTGCACAGAGAGAACACGCAGGCCTCACAGGCCCCTGTGAGCAGCTGATCGTCCACGCAGATGGTGTGCTTAGAAAGCCAGCCCACCCGGGACAGGAAGGCGTGGGACAAAACTGCGAAGCCTGCAGTGATGTCAGAGACCTCCAAGGCTCAGCCAGCCCTCTTCCCGTCGGTCATTGTACCTGGATTTGGGTGTCTGTATTCAGGGCTCCTGCTGCTTAAGGAAGTGGTTTTCGTAGCAGAGTAGTTCCCTGAGACAGACAGCTGTGCATGCCAGGTGCTTTCCGGGGCTGAACTAAACTGAGACTGTCTCATTCGTTTATTCAACAGATGTCTGATAAGTCCCGACTATGTGCTAGGTTGGGTGTGGCAGGCAGAGAAGGCAGTAGATTTTGCACAGCAGCCAGCAAGAGAAAGACAGGTCATAAATAAACCTAACTGGCGCGTGCTCAAGCTGTAACAGCACTTTCTACAAAGGGACCCAGACAGAAGAGAAGGGAGCGATTCTTCTGCCTGTGGAGGAGCAGGGTAGGCTTCAGAGGCAAGGGACCACTTTAGTTGCATCTAGAAGGACTGGGGAGTTTACCACAACAGAGTGAAAGTCGCTCAGTCATGTCCGACTCTGCGATCTCGTGGACTACACAGTCCATGGAATTCTCCAGGCTACAGTACTGGAGTGGGAAGCTGTTCCCTTCTCCAGGGGATCTTCCCAACCCAGAGATCGAACCCAGGTCTCCTGCATTGCAGGCCGATTCTTTACCAGCTGAGCCACGAGGGAAGCCCAACAAAACAGAAGCAGGAATGATGAAGGGAGAGAGAAAGTAGAAAGGATAAGGGTGCTTAGGATAAAGCGATCTAAATGACTACAGGCCTGGGAGTAACAGAGCGTGGGGCAGGGCGAGTGCGACGGAAATGAAGGGATTATGTCAGAGGCGTTCAGAGAGAGGGCCTCAGAGAGGTCTCTAGTATTACGGCTCTTAAATATTTTCTGCTGAAGAGGGTATGTCGAACTTAAATAGTCATGGATTCCCTTTTAAAGGACAAGTGTGTGTGTGTGTGTCTGTGTGTGTTTACCATGAGAATGCATGACACCCCAGTCTGAGAAACACTGCTGCAGGCAGTAAGCAGGGTAGCAATGGGAGGTGCTTGCCTCAGGTCTGAAGTCCTAAACTTAGCAATGTCCACCCCATCCTGAGAAGGAGCTTGTCCAGTAGCTGTGGAGTTGTGCTCGCTTAGCAGCATATGTACCAGGGACTTCCCCTGCAGGTCCAGTGGTTAAGACTTTGTGCTGGTAAGGCAGGGGGGGTGAGGGTTCCATCCCTGGTCAGGGAAGCAAGACCCCACATGGCCAATAAATAAATAAGTAACACAGCCGCTGAACTGAGTTGAAAGCGATGGATCAGCTCTGCATTTTAAACAGTTCTCTGACAACAGTGGATGGAGAAGGCAATGGCACCCCACTCCAGTACTCTTGCCTGGAAAATCCCATGGGCGGAGGAGCCTGGTAGGCTGCAGTCCATGGGGTCGCAAAGAGTTGGACACAACTGAGCGACTTCCCTTTCCCTTACAACAGTGAGCACTCGGGCTCCGAGTGGGTGCAGGGGTGGGGAAAGCTCTCCTAATATCCCAGGTAGGATACAACCAGAGCTTGGGGGTAGGGAGGATTTACTGAGAGACATTTCCCAGGCAGACTCGGAAAGCAGTTTCTGCTCCACTCCACAGTCCAACAGTAGGGGAGGGTGCAGGGGTTCCTCCAGGGCTGTGGTTTACTCCCTTCTTCCTTCCTCCCCAACTAATACTCACTCTTCTTGTCTTCTTCCTCCCCACCAACCCTCAGCTTCCTGTTTTTAAGAAAAATCATCTCAGATTTTCAGTTAACTGCTCTTGCTTCCCCCCAAACAATTCACCTCCTTTCTTCAGCAGAAAGAAAGTCTCAGACTGCAGTATTGGGGAAAAGTAACAAGAAGACTATGGCCAGAACAGGGTCTCTGACATTCAGCTACATTCAGGCCTTCCTTTCCATTTGGCCTCCCTAATTTAAATGTTCACAGGTAGCTCCCTGCAAACTCTGTTAGAACACCAGGGACCAGCTCCCTCTAGTGCCTCCAGCCTCCAGGCTGACGCTCTTTTGGATGTGATAGGCCCTGGGGCACTGCAGCGACTCCTGAGCTGGGTCCAAGCTTAAAAGCAGAAATGGTTCGGGCGGTAGAGAAAGCGAGCCCACAGTATTGGGCAATACAGGCCCGGAGCACGGCACACTTGGGTTTTTAGTTCTGCAAAGTGAAACTGAGATCTTCAGATGACAGTGCAGCGGGGGATTGGCCCTAAGCAACCTCTGCTAGAACACAGAGACGAGAAGTGGGCTGGTGCTTCTGCGGTGAGGTGGTGGTATTTCTGGAGAGCAGGTCAGAGGCAGGGGAAGCCAAGCAGAAGCAGCAGGAGCTGAGGCCCGCAGACCAGCACCCAGGTGCGTATGGCCTCCACCTTGTTCCCTTTTACACCCGGGGCTACTCTGCTCTCTGAAACCCAGGTTCCTGGGATGAGAAGACCACAGTTGGCTGTAAAAAGTGCTTTTCCCCCGTACTGTTACCACTGGGCTTCATACAGGGGGACCTAGGGCTCAGACCAGGAAATTGC
>SJYQ01096154.1:0-22918 GCA_006410935.1 Redunca redunca
CCCACCCCTGAGTGCAGCCCCCTCACCCTGCCCGGCGGTCGTGGCCTCCACCGGCCTCTCTGGCCTCACCTGCACTTGAATGCCCCCCGGGACGCCCAACCCCCACGCTCCTCCTGGAGTGCCCCACAGAGCCCTGCCAGAGAGCCCGCCCTGCCGGCCGGCACCCTCACCGCACCATCCGGGCTGCCCCTCTGCGGGGAGGGGCCGAGGCCCTGAGCTGGCCCGCCGGCCCCCGGCGGCCTCAGCCTCGCGCTCACCGGTTGAGCTCGTGCACCATGGACGTCTCTCGGTGGCCCCTCATCACCATCTGCTGCTCCTTCAGCTGCTTGGCGACCTGTGTGGTGCCCACCCGGGAGGACGGCGTGAGTCCAGGCCTGGGCAGACACTCCGCACGCCGCCAGACGCAGGCACCCCAGCACCCACACGCGCCGTGAAAGCCGCCCAGGAGGCGGGAAGGAGAGCCTAGTGTACCCTGCCCGCCGCTTCCCAGACGAGCACGGGTTCATCTACCCGGGGTCTGGCCACGGTCGCTGACACTCTGGAACGGGCCCCAGCAAGGACTAACTGCCGCGTGTGTTCAGAGGCCCATCCCAGGAGGGGGGCCAAGCTGAGCCCCTCACTCCAGCTGCAGGCGAGGAGGCTGGTTCTGCGCGAACCACCTCCCAGAGGCTGGAGCTGCTACTCACGTCCTTGGCGGAGGAGCCCGAGACCTCGATCCACGTCTTGGAGAAGAAGGCGCAGGAGCCCAGCATGAACACGATGTACACCACGGCGTGGACGGGGTCTTCCAGGACGGAGCCGAACGACTCGGGAGGGGACAGGTAGTAGCAGAGGCCCCCCACAGGGTAGGCCCGCGCCGGCCCGCCGGAGGAGGTGTCCTGGGGGATTTCAGGGAGTGGTGAGCGCCACTCGTCACCCACCTCAGCACAGAAGCAGTTCCGAGCAGGGGCCCTCGGGGCAGCTGTCCCACCCCAGAGAAGCGTCACTGAACCTGTGCCAGGCACCACCAGGAAGCGTCTCAGGGTAAACGGCCCTGGCCGTGAGCGAGGCTCCCGGTGCTGGCACGGCCCCGCCCGAGCCCTCGCACCCGGCGTCCGGCCCGCGCGGCCCCGGGCTGCCGCACTTACAGACCAGGTGCCCAGCAGGCTGACCAGCAGGTTGCCGCTGAAGCGGGCGGACAGCATCTGGGAGATGACGTACAGGTTGGACACGAGCGCGGACTGCAGGATGATGGGGATGTTGGACGTGTAGAAGAGCTTGATGGGGTAGGTGTTGTACTGGCCGCGGTAGCGCGCCGACTTGATGGGCAGGTCGACGCGGAAGCCCTGAGGAGCCAAGCAGAAGCGGGGTTCTCGCCGCGCTCGAGCCTCGCGCTGGGCTCGGAGCCGGGCCTCCACGCCCCTCCCCGCCCCTCACTCAGGAGCCGATGGACAGAAGGGTCCAGAAAAGCTGCTCAAAATGCACCCAAGCAAGCAGTGTTTCTGTCAGGAAACAAAGCCCACCGCACCGCAGGTGCAGCAACGCGGATACACAGGAAGTGCGCCAGCGGGTGGCCACGTCCTGCCTGCTTCCACGCGGCCCCAGGCGAGCCCCGCGCCCACAGCGCCCTCTCGGACGCCCTCTCTCACTGCAGAGAAGCTAGGCTCTTCTGCTTTTCTACGGGTACAGCCTGTCCCTCTGAGACCCTTTGCAAATAAACAGGGCTTCCTTTGTGTGTGTGTTTTTTTTCTAAAAATCTCCCAGTGCCTAGAACGGAGTTCAGAGTATAAACAAAACCTCAACAATCAAACCCCAAGACCCTGAGGAGCTGGCTTGTCATTAACCACGTCAACTAATGGGGCAGACATGCTCAGTGCGCAGCCTCTGCGTCAGGACCCAGAGCGGCGGGCCAGCCCCAGCGGGGCAGCAGGCGCCGAGGCTCCTGTCCAGAGTCACGCGGACTCACAGCGCGAGCGGGCAGCTCTCGCGAGGACAGGGCGGCGACCTCCACAGCCGCCTGCGGGCTGGGCGAGCGGCAGCAGGGCTTAGACGGCGGTCACTCTCCCTCCTCTCGGATGGAGACCGTGAAACGTCAGCTCGGCCGCAGCCCGTCCGTCCAGGCAGGCTCCCCTCAGTCCACGGAGCGCCCCCGTCAGATGCCAGCTGCTCGTTTCACGGCCATGCAGCGGTCCCCGCCGCCCTGGGGTGTGGGCACGGGAAACGCAGACCCTCCTGCCTCCCCAGGGCTGGCTCTGACCCACCTGGAAGTAGATGACCACCGCGAAGACAAAGACGGTGGCGATGAGGTTCATGAGGTTGGGCAGGTTCTGGCGGTAGAAGGCCTCCCGCAGGGCTCGGACCTTGTCGGTGCGGGTGGCCAGCAGGTGAAACAGCGCGATGATGGCGCCTTCAAACTCCATTCCTGTTGCGGGCGAAGGCAGAGGGAGGCGCTCAGGGCGGCCCTGAGCACCCCGGAGGCCGGAACCGAGCACGGGGTCGGCTCCGCGGCACACGGCGCTGCCCTGGGAGCCACAGCGGGGCCTCTCAGCCCTCGGCTCTGCTCTGCAGAACCCCCTGCAGAGGGGGCTGGTCTTCCGCTTGAATTAACTGATCTCACTTCTGCGGCCTGAGTCAATGGCCATCAGGCGTGTGGGGCACCAGGCTTCCCTGGTGGCTCCGCCAGCAGAGAGTCAGCCGGCAACGCGGGAGACGAGGGTTCCACCCCGGGTCGAGAAAGTGCCATCCAGAAGTGGCAGCCGCTCCAGGAGTCTTGCCTGGCGAATTCCATGGGCAGAGGAGCCTGGCGGGCTGCCGTCCATGGGGTTGCCGAGAGGCAGACGTGACTGAGTGACTAGCACTTGCAGCGTCCGAACGGCTGTGTCTGTGGAGCTCCAGTTTAATGGGCCCTGCCTGCGGGGCCCAGAGCTGCCCACCCTACGCCCCTGGGGGCTCCCTGGCAGCACGCACCCAGCTGTGGTCCAGCTGCCAAGCCGAGGCAGGCTCAGGCTCTCTGCTCCTCACCCCAAAGCCAAGCCAGGAGAACGATGCATGTGCCCACTCACGGCTGACTGCTGTTGGCGCTCACACCCCCCCAGAGACCGTCGGCAGGGGTAGGAGAGGGCGGGGAGCAGGGCACGCCCACCAGCGGCTCCGGGGAAAGAGCAGGAGCGCCCTCCACTGGTGTGGGGACCTGTTTCAGTCTAAGGACAAGACTGGATTCCGGAGGCCAGGGCTCGTTTCCGGCTCTTACTCAACAGTCAAATGTGTGCAAACCCTGGGTCTCTCCTGCGTGAATAATGCATTAGTGATGAAAAAACTTTTCCTAGTAGGTCACACTTCCCTGAATGTTCAGAACTTTTCCTTGAACACACCCTCTGTAACCTTACATTTCCCGTGCACCTGCTGTGAGCCTGAGTCCCGTGAGCTCCTGTTGTCATTTAATCCTGGCAGCCAAGGGTGCGGCCAGGATCTGAGCTCAGCTTGCGAGTGCCCACATCCCTGCCTCTTTTACAAAGCTGCCCCTTGCAGAGGCTGGAAGCAACTGGGTGTCCGCCGGGGAAGCCCTGCTGGGAGAGCTGCCCCGCCCGTGCAGTGACGGCCAGGCTGTGCTAAGCCGGGGGGCTGGCTGTCCCGGCGGGGACAGTGTTTGCAGCGTGCTCTCCAGGAGAAGCATGCGGCGGACACTTCGGTGTCAATGGAAAGCCCTGTCTTCAAAACCTTTACAGATACACGCACAGAACAAACAGAAGCAACGCACCTAAAACCGATCTTCTCCCCTGAAACGGGGGCACGCGTGCTGTTCACCAAACCCTGCCCACGGGCGCCTCTCCCCTGAAACGGGGGCACGCGTGCTGTTCACCGAACCCCATCCACGGGCGCCTCTCCCCTGAAACGGGGGAGCACGGGTGCTGTTCACCAAACCCTGCCCACGGGCGCCGGGGCCTCACCTCGGCCGGTGTTGACAGTGGTGGGGCTGAACGCCTTCCACACGATGGTCTCACAGATGTTTGTGGCGATGAACAGGGAGATCCCAGAGCCCAAGCCGTACCCCTTTTGCAGAAGTTCATCCAGAAGCAGAACAATCAGGCCAGCCACAAAGAGCTGTCGGTGTTAAGAAATAAAGAAGTGCAGAAGCCTAGAGAGGCTGCCTGAGTGCTCCCCGCAGCACGGCCCTGCCCCTCCCTGGGAGCCGGCTTCTCCATGGGAACCCCTGAAGGCAGAGGGCACGCCCGCCGCTGGGGGCTCCTCTGTGAACTCAGAAGGGAACACAGGGCCCAGGCCTCTTCTCAGGAAGCTTCTCTCACCCTACCTCAGCTCTGCTGTCTGGCAGGGGCAGGCGTGAGGGAGCCTCGGCTGCGGGGCCGGCCCAGCGCTACCTGTATGGTGATGAGCAGGCAGACTCCGGCGCCCATCTCGGACGGGTCCCCGTACATCCCCGTCATCACGTACACGATGGACTGCCCGATGGTGATGGTCATGCCGAACACTGCGGACGAGAGGAGAGCTGCGTGCCCGGGGCCAGCAGGCGGTCCTGGAGGCCACGGTGACTAGACGCCAGCTCAACGCCAGGAGGACAGAGGTGAGGCCCACAAACCCCGCCCCAGGGAGCTCGGCCACACCGACCCGTGACAGCAACGCTCGGTAACGCAAGCTCGGGGCAGCGCTCGTGGGTGCTCTTAGTCCCGCCTCCTCCTCGACGCACCTCCTTTCAGTGACGGGCGGGGGGAAGGCCTGAAGCGTCACCACCCAGCTTCTTAGGACAGACGCGAACGCAACTCAGGGACCTGCCCAACCTGCGCGCCACACTGTGGTCGTCATCTGGGGCCCAGGCCACCCGACCGGCTCGTGCTTCAGGCCACCGAACAGACTCGGTGAGCCTTCCCAGTTTGTATTTAATGCGTTACTTAAGGAAGAACCTATCGTGCCGCCAGTCCACTCAGCCCGCTCCCCCGCCAGAGAGCTCTCCCGGAGCTCTCCTGAAGGAGGCCTTGCTTTTTGCGGACAGTCTCGTATCCTGGTCCTTCACTGCTTTCCAGCGGGACGCACAATGGAACTCACACGTTTCTGCTGGATTCCACGGTACTGCATGGACCTTACAGAATGGGCCTGGGATTCAACTCCAGCTTTTCGGCTTAGTTTGCCGCCCCAGCCAAAATACATATATTCTACGCCAAAGTGCCTCTCATACACAGGCCCTTTTTGACTTTTTTAAAGTGTTCAATAAGACCAAATTCTTACGGTAGGAAAAAGAGCAGAAAAAAATGTAAAGTCCAAGACCAGAGAGAAAACAGCTGATCTATAGTTCTGAAAAGTAACACACATACACATTCTAAAATCCTGGTTTGTGTCTGAAACTGACAAGTGTCAACTAGATTAATCTTCTGTGCTCAGCTCTTTAACCTACCAACTTAAGATTTTAAAACACACTGGTGTGGGAGGAAATACCGCTGGGCAGGAAAGCGTAATTGTTTCCTGATTAATACCTGCCAATCCAGAGTCAGGCTTAACTTGGGTTAATTCTGATGACTGGTCATTGCTACGAGTGCCGCTTACGATCTACTTCTGGGAAAATGTCACTCTCCCCTTTTCACGGTGAAGAAACTGGACGCGAGCTGCATCTGACCGCCCAGAGCCGCACAGCTGGCCCACGGCAGAGCTAAGCCGGGAGGACCATCTCTCCAGAGCGAATCCTCGCAAACCCCCACAGGAGAAGCGCCGCCCTGCCAGGCGCTACCGCTGGCTAGGCCCTCACTGGTTTTTTACACACAATATTCATGTGAATTCTTACCACGGCCCTGCTTCTAGGTGGGAAGGACAGGGCGATGGTGGAGGGCGGGCCCTCCAGCCTCGGGGGGCGATGCCCTTGCTCTGCCTGCTCCAGCCCCTCCCAAGTGCCCTCTTGCTAACACAGGCCACAGAGGGCTGGAGGGCCGAGGGGATTACAGCAATGATGCCCCCACTCCTACCAAAGACAGCCAACCTCGCCCCCGAAAAAACCCCAAGCCAACTGTTGATGACCCAAACTTCGTAGCAAATTCAAATTCTCAACTACAGACCTCTGAACATCATTTACAATTCCACTTACGCTTCTGGGCTCCGTTGAAGAGGGCTCGGTCTTTCGGGGTGTCACCAACCTCAATTATCTTGGCACCAGCCAAGAGCTGCATGATGAGGCCGGAGGTGACGATAGGCGAGATGCCCAGCTCCATCAGCGTGCCTTAGGAAGGGGAGCAAAACACAGCTGACGTCAGTGTGGAGAAGCAAGACGCTGGTAAGAAAATGACCGTGCGCAGCTGGACTGTGTGCCCCAGCAGAAGCCCCACGTGCTTCAGTCTGCCCTGACGTTCAGGTCAGAGAGCAGCCCCCAGGTATCAGTCGTGAGGGCAAGTCAATTCACTCTGCTCAGTCTCCAGGTAACATTCTGTTCAGGAAGTCACACGGCATTTAAATGGACTGCTACATTCAAATTCACCAAAACAGATCCATGCTGGTTGTACACAGAGAAGATAGGTTTGTGTCTTCACCAGTTAACAAAAAAGGGTAACGTTAGAATAATTTCCAGAGTCTGGAGATGAGGGCCACACCACTGTATCTAGTTTCGATAAAACCTCTATTTCCATTACACTAAAACAAGCTATACTTCCAACTGATTTAGAAGTTAATTTGAACCATATCTTCAAAACAAGTTAATCAAAAGTGGTATCAGCATAAACATTCAAAATCTCCCTTCACCCCAAACAGGGAACTGTTTAGAGGATACAACACACTGTCTGTGCATTTATTTCTTTGGACACGTACATGTAACCCGTAGATATGGGCAAGACACAGCGGAGAAACAAATTACGCATTCTAAAGAATGTTACCAAAGCAGGAGAGAGAGAGACGTGTCATCATTTCAGCTGCTTAAAAGGCACTCTAGTCTAACCACGTTTTTAGAAACCCCTACCACGCAGACTTATCTTCTTGTTACAGGTTTTGTACTGCATACAACGCACTGCCGAATAGGGTGACGCGCTTGGTGCTGAACCCAGCAGTCACTAGGGCTCTTTTAGCATAGCCTGCGAACACTCGAACACTCTGGACTCCACCTAAAGCCAAGCCTGGAAGGAGCTGCAGGGGCCAGTCGAGCCCGTGCAGCGGGGGGTGCAGGGCCAGCCTACCTCTGTTGGAGGCGAGGATCACTCTCATCCAGTAGAAAGGGTCAGCTGAGTCTGAAGACATGATTCCAAACAGGGGGATCTGGAAGCAAGCAGAGAGGAGCCAGGCACATGTTTCCGGCCCCTCACGCCCTGCCCGGACCCCGGGCGGCGGCGCCAGGCCCGGCTTACCTGGCAGCACACCAGGAAGATGAAGAGGGTGATGGCGGTCCAGAGCACCTTCTCCTTGAACTGGATCTGCAGCGGGCAGAGCGGGCCAGGACGGCGGGTCACCTTCAGGGCAGAGCGAGCCCAGCCGGCGAGGCGCCGCCACAAGCGGAGCGACAGGGCGGGCTCTGCCCGGGCATCCCGCTCGGCTCACAGGAGAGCAGCCGCGGACGCGCCCCGCCACGCGCCACACGCGAGCGTGCGTGCGTGTGCGCTCAGCCACACCCAGCTGTGTGGCCCCGTGGAACGCAGCCCGCCAGGCTCCTCTGGCCAGGGAATCTCCCAGCCAAGAATGCTGGAGCGGGTGGCCACTTCCTCCTCCAGGGGATCTTCCCGACCCAGGGATCGAACCCAGGTCTCCTGCGTCGCAGGCGGGTTCTTTGCCCCTGAGCCGCCGGGGAAGCCTTTCTGGTTTTAAGGCACAGGTGCGAAGACCTGCACATCATCTCGTTTAATCTTCACACAACGTGACGCTGTCCTTGCTTTTACAAGAAAACCGCATCTTAGAAAAATGGAGTTTCCCGGTGGCTCAGACGGTAAAGCGTATGCCTACAATATGGAGACCCGGGTTCCGTCCCTGGGTCGGGAAGATCTCCCGGAGAAGGGAATGGCAACCCACTCCAGTACTCTTGCCTGGAAAATCCCATGGATGGAGGAGCCTGCCAGACTACAGTCCATGGGGTCGCAAAGCGACTTCACTCGCAGATCCCGCAGCTGTCCTGGATTTGAGTACAAAGCCTGCGCTCTTAACCGTCACCAATCAACAGTGTAGGATCTGACCCGAAATGAGAGAGAGAGATTCCTAAACCAGACCCGCCCTTACAGCACAGGAGCGTCACCGCCCACTCGAGGTCTGTAATGGACAAAACCTCGCTACGCTGGAGTCAGCTGGCCTGCGACCCGCGCGTCTCTGCGGACTCTCCAGCATGCTCCGTGGGCTAGGGGGGAAACGGCGTGATGCACACGGGAGTGCGGAGGCTGCACATCCAGCCGACTTGCCGACTACTGGGGCCGACTTGCCGACTACTGGGGCCGGGGCCGTCTGGCCAACACGCTCTCACACCTCCTCCTGCGCGCAAGCAGGATGGGCGAGTGCTCAGAACCGGTTCACAGGTGACCGAGGAGCCTCGCTGGGGAAGCTGAGCCGCCCTGCCCAAGCCCCTCGGCTCCGAAACTGAGGTGTCTTCACAGCACCTGCGGGCTGCTTAGCAAGAACGGACGGTTTTAAGGCTCAGAAAACAAAGGAGCTGTTCTGTGGCCCAAGAACCTTAACACGGAAACACCTTGTGAGTGAAGGTGGTACGTGAACAAAATCACGTTCTTTAAAGAAGACACCTTTTAAGCTTTGTTCTAAGTGAGCACGGAGCCCGAGTCACGGCTCGGAGGTCAGCTCAGGGCTACAGCGCCTCTGCGCTGCCCACGGTGGACAGGGCTCAGCAGGACAACCGCACCACGGTGCGGAGCCTGGACGCTGAGCCACTCCACACGCAGCTGGAGGCCGTCCACGGACCCCTCCTCTAGAGAATGCTCCCCGCACCCCTTCCCACCAGGACGTCAGGAGGCGCCCAAGGAAAGCAACACTCTGTCGGGCTGACTGGTCACATGACAAGCTGGGAATGATTCTTTACGGGGAGAGACAGTGGACAAGTTTTACAGGACTCCTCATTCCTAAACACCCACGTCTCCTGGAAGCAGCCAAATTCAGCAGCAAAACATCAAAAACTGTTTATCCCAGTCTTGCCTCCCCTACCTCTGGAGTTCACTCTCCTGGCAGAATCCTCTCAACCTCTACCCCTCGACCCCACCCCAAAGCAATTTTCTATCTGTCTGGCTCCCGGCCCACCCTTTTGGTTCTATCGATACCGAACTCCTTCCCAACCCACTGGCGTCTCTGCCTTAGCTGACTCCACATTCCTTATGCCATTACAATTCCTTTCCTTCCCTTCAAGGACACTTCTATTCTTCCTTCAAGTCTGCCATCAGACACAGTGTCTTCCAGAGCCGATCCCTTCCGGCGCCACTGCCGTACCTTGCACAGATTTACACGGCTCTCCCACCACACTGAGTTGCACACAAGGCCAAGGTCACACATGAAGAGGCTGTGTGAGGGTGGACCCCAGGCGAGCCCGCCTCCAGGGCAGGCCCTTTCTGCTGTGCTGGGGACACACACACACCTTTGCATATCAGCCCCTCACAGCCAGCACATCCGTGGAGGAGACGCAAAGAACGTGAGGACAGAAACATAGTCCTACTAACTCTCCGTAAGAACCCGATGAAGCTGCTCTTCCCTGTTTAACGGCTTCGCTTACGCTGGCGCCTCTCCTGTTTGGGCCTGAAGCTGTGCACGTGCAAGAATTCTTGCTAAAGAGTCAACAGAGCTCCACGTTTGTATCTTCCCGTGTTTTAACGGACCTGCTGTAAAGACACGGGTTACAATATGCCCTCATTCTCAGTGCAGTGAGGGCACACGGAAAAGGGAAAGACTCAGTTACACACAGTAAAATTACTGCTCTCAACTCCTCGCAGCAGCTGGACAAAAAGCGCATCTCCAGGAAAGAGAGGACAGCCGGCGCCCCGCTCCCTGGAGCGGGCGCAGGAGACGAGCTCGAACCGGAGGCGGAGGCTCTCGAGGCCTTTCCCTCAGGCCAGGGTCCTCCTCGGGGCACCGCAACCCCCGGCGGGGGCCGCGCGAGGAGCGCCCAGAGGACGCTCCCACCGCAGCCCGGCGCGGCTCGGGGGAAAGCGCGCCGCCCGGGCCAGGCCCGGGGAAGGGGCGCCCGCCGGCGCGCCGGGGCCGCTCCGCCGCCCTCCCCGGGCGCTGCTCCCGCTCACCTTCCGCTCCGGCTTCTGAATTTCGGGCAGGATGACGCAGAAGGGCTTGATGACTTCCAGAAACTTGACTTTGTGGGGAGAGACAAGAGGAGCGTCAGGGCTGGGGCGCGCCGCCGCGGGCGCAGCGCGAGGGGCCGGCGGGGCTTCCCCGCCCGGGGAGCGGGCCCCCCCGCGCCCGTGTCGCCCCGCGGGACTCACTCCCCATGGCGGCGGCCGCTCGGCTCCGGGTCGCAGTCCGGCTCCGCCGCTCGAGCGCCGCTCCGCTGCCGCCGGGCCTGCTCTGGGCGCCGCGCCGCCGAGAGACACGTCAGTGCTAGCGCCGCGGCCGCCGCTTCCGCTTCCGCTTCCTGCCACGCGCCGCGCCCGCGCCGAGACCACAACTCCCGGCGTGCAGCGCGGCCGCGCGGCCTGTCGGGAGTGAGGCCGGCGGGCGGGGCGGGGCGCGCAGCACGCCGAGCAGGGGGCGTGCGCCTGCGCAGTTGGACGCGCGCGCCGGGACCCGGAAGCCGTGCCCCACGCCGGCCGGTCGCCCCACGCCTCAGGGCAGCGGTGGTTCGATTCGCGCGGGTAGACCCTGAGCTCCTTAGTGCAGGCCTGTGCTGGGCCCGCCTGGGTGCCTGGCGCCCGGCAGGTGCGCGGCGGCGGGGCGACGGGCATCGTTTTGTGGGCGCATCGAGCAAGCCCGCGGCCGCTTGGGGCGCGGGCCCCGCCGACTGTGGGGAGGGGGCGAGGCCGGGGGCGTCCAGGGCCCGTCCCGGAGGCGGCGCCCGGGAGAGGCGCGTGGCGACTGCGGCAGACGCTGCGCCTGCCCGAGGTCTGCGGGGAGAGGAGGCCTGCTTGGCGGAGGGCTGCGTGAGGGGAGCGATGAGGTGTAAGGCCCTTTGACCGTCGGCCGGGGCGAGCGGTGCTGGGCGCGGAGGTTGGGGTTTGTGTCCGAGCGGCTGTGATCGCCGGTGGCACGCCAGAGGTAATCTGAGGAGGGAGACTCCGTGCGTTAGCGACTGGAGCAGGCTGGCGCTGCTGCCGGGGGTTGGGCGAGGTTCCCGGAGCGCAGCCTGGAGCCGGGACGGGTGGAGTTGGAGAGACGGATGAGTAGGCTGGAGAACGGGTGGCGGGGTGTTCTGCAGTATTAGTTTAGGGGTCGCTATTTCTCTTTCCCTTCCCTCGCGTTTCTAGCAGGTAGCCAGGATTTGTACAGCTTTCCCTCAGGGTTTTTTCTAAGACGGGAAGTCCGTTTTTGGAACCCTAACCCGTGGGTGGAAAATGCAAATGCCAGCAGAAGGTGGGCGGGAATTTCAGTGAAGTGACCAGGTGCGGTAGCACTCGCTGTGCATCCCCCCGAGAAGAACGTTAAGTCCTACCCTCCCCTGCCTGCTTCTGAGAGCAGCCCCGTCTTCCCGTGCAGGACCCCTTTGTCGTAACTGCTGCAGTTTGGTGTCAGCCCCTGGACCCAATCCAGCAGGCAGCTCAGAGCTGATACTTAGCACATATGCCCCTGCACCATCCTGATGGTGAAACTGTTGAAACGCTTTATGGTAAAAATTACCTTAGCAATTGTACTGTTGCTGTTCAGCCGCTTATTCAGTGCTTTGAGACCACATGGACTGCAGCACACCAGGCTTCCATGTCCTTCACCACTTCCCAGAGTGTCGCAAACTCCCATCCATTGAGTCGCGATGCCATCCAGCCATCTCATCCTCTGTCATCCCCTTCTCCTCTTCCTTCAATCTTTCCCAGCATCAGGGTCTTTTCAAATGAGTCGGCTCTTTGCATGAGGTGGCCAAAGTACTGGAGCTTCAGCATCAGTCCTTCCAGTGAAGATTTAGGGTTGGTTTCCTTTAGGATTGACTGGTTTGATTGCCTTGCTGTCCGAAGGACTCTCAAGAGTCTTCTCCAACACCACAGCTCAAAAGCATCATTTTTTCCGGCGCTCGGCCTTCTTTATGGTCCAGCTCTTATCCATAGGTGATGACTGGAAAGACCGTATCTGTGACTGTACGGACCAGTGTCAGCAAACTGATGCCTGCTTTTTAATACTTCGTCCAGGTTTGTCATAGCTCTTCTTCCAAAGAGCAAGCGTCTTTTAATTTCATGGCTGCAGTCACTGTCCGCAGTGATTTTGGAGCCCAAGAAAACAAAAGTCTTTCACTGTTTCCATTGCTTCCCTGTCTGTCTGCCGTGAAGTGATGTGACTGGATGCCATGAGCTTAGTTTTTTTGAATGTTGAGTTTTAAACCAGCTTTTGCACTCTCTCTTTTCACTTTCATCAAGAAGCTCTTTAATTCCTCTTCGCTTTTTGCCATTAGGGCAATATCATCTGGATATCTGAGGTTATTGCTGTTTCTTCTAACAATCTTGATTCCAGTTTGTGCTTCGTCCAGCCTGGCATTTCACATGATGTACTCTGCATAGAAGTTAAATAAGCAAGGTGACAATATACAGACAATACACTCCTTTCCCGATTTGGAGCCAGTCTGTTGTTCCATGTCCAGTTCTAACTGCTGCTTCCTGACCTGCATAAAGGTTTCTCATGAGGCAGGTCAGGTGGTCTGGTATTCCCATCTCTTTCAGAATTTTCCACAGTATGTTGTGATCCACACAGTCAGAGGCTTTGGCACAGTCAGTGAAGCAAATGTTTCTCTGAAACTCTCTTCTTTTTTCCATGATCCAGCGGATGTTGGCAATTTGATCTCTGTTCCTCTGCCTTTTCTAAACCCAGCTTGTATGTCTGGAAGTTCTTGGTTCATGTACTGTTGAAGCCTGGCTTGAAGGATTTTGAGCGTTACTTTACTAGCATGTGAAATGAGTGCAGTTGTGCAGTACTTTGAGCATTCTTTGGCGTTGCCCTTCTTTTAGGTTGGAATGAAAACTGACTTTTCCCAGTCCTGTGGCCACTGCTGAGTTTTCCAAATTTGCTAGCATATTAAGTGCAACACTTTTGGGATTTGAAATAGATCAGGTGGAATTCCATCACCTCCACTAGCTTTGTTCGTAGAAATGCTTCCTAAGGCCCACTTGACTGCACTCCAGGATGTCCGACTCTAGGTGAGTGATCATGCCGTCGTGGTTATCTGGGTCATTAAGATCTTTTCTGTGTAGTTTTTCTGTGTATTCTTCCCATCTTTTCTTAATCTCTTCTGCTTCTTGTTAGATCCATACTTTTCTGTCCTTTATCAAGCCCATCTTTGCCTGAAAAGTTCCCTTGGTATTTCTAATATTCTTGAAGAGATCTCTAGTGTTTTCCATTCTATTGTTTTCCTCTGTTTTTTTGCATTGTTCACTTCAGTTCAGTTCAGTTCAGTCTCTCAGTCATGTCCGACTCTTTGCGACCCCATGAATCGCAGCACGCCAGGCCTCCCTGTCCATCACCATCTCCCGGAGTTCACTCACACTTGCGTCCATCGAGTCAGTGATGCCATCCAGCCATCTCATCCTCGGTCGTCCCCTTCTCCTCCTGCCCCCAATCCCTCCCAGCATCAGAGTCTTTTCCAATGAGTCAACTCTTCATCTGAGGTGGCCAAAGTACTGGAGCTTCAGCTTTAGCATCATTCCTTCCAAAGAAATCCCAGGGCTGATCTTCAGAATGGACTGGCTGGATCTCCTTACAGTCCAAGGGACTCTCAAGAGTCTTCTCCAACACCACAGTTCAAAAGCATCAATTCTTCAGTGCTCAGCTTTCTTCACAGTCCAGCTCTCACATCCATACATGACCACAGGAAAAACCATAGCCTTGACTAGACGAACCTTAGTTGGCAAAGTAATGCCTCTGCTTTTGAATATACTATCTAGGTTGGTCATAACTTTTCTTCCAAGGAGGAAGCGTCTTTTAATTTCATGGCTGCAGTCACCATCTGCAGTGATTTTGGAGCCCCAAAAATAAAGTCTGACACTGTTTCCACTGTTTCCCCATCTATTTCCCATGAAGTGATGNTCTGAATGTTGAGCTTTAAGCCAACTTTTTTGCTCTCCTCTTTCACTTTCATCAAGAGGCTTTTTAGCTCCTCTTCACTTTCTGCCATAAGGATGGTATCATCTGCATATCTGAGGTTATTGATATTTCTCCTGGCAATCTTGATTGCAGCTTGTGTTTCTTCCAGTCCAGCATTTCTCATGATGTACTCTACATATAAGATAAATAAGCAGAGTGGCAATATACAGCCTTGACATACTCCTTTTCCTATTTGGAACCAGTCTGTTGTTCCATATCCAGTTCTAACTGTTGCTTCCTGACCTGCATACAGATTTCTCAAGAGGCAGGTTAGGTGGTCNTTTGGCATTGCCTTTCTTTGGGATTGAAATGAAAACTGACCTTTTCCAGTCCTGTGGCCACCGCTGAGTTTTCCAAATTTGCTGGCATATTGAGTGCATCACTTTCACAGCATCATCTTTCAGGATTTGAAACAGCTCAACTGGAGTTCCGTCACCTCCACTAGCTTTGTTCGTAGTGATGCTTCCTAAGGCCCACTTGACTTTGCATTCCAGGATGTCTGGCTCTGGGTGAGTGATCACACCATCATGATTATCTGGGTTGTGAAGATCTTTTTTGTACAGTTCTTCCGTGTATTCTTGTCACCTCTTTGAAATGTTCCTTTGGTATCTCTAATTTTCTTGAAGAGATCTCTAATCTTTTCCATTCTGTTGTTTTCCTCTATTTCTTTGCGTTAATCGCTGAGGAAGGCTATCTTATCCCTTCTTGCTATTCTCTGGAACTCTGCATTCAGGTGCTTATATCTTTCCTTTTCTCCTTTGCTTTTCACCTCTCTTCTTTTCATAGCTATTTGTAAGGCCTCCCCAGACAGCCATTTTGCTTCTTTGCATTTCTTTTCCACGGGGATGGTCTTGATCCTTGTCTCCTGTACAATGTCATGAACCTCAGTCCATAGTTCATCAGGCACTCTGTGTATCAGATCTAGGCCCTTACATCTATTTCTCACTTCCACTGTATAATCATAAGGGATTTGATTTAGGTCATACCTGAATGGTCTAGTAGTTTTCCCTACTTTCTTCAATTTGAGTCTGAATTTGGTAATAAGGAGTTCATGATCTGAGCCACAGTCAGCTCCTGGTCTTGTTTTTGTTGACTGTATAGAGCTTCTCCATCTTTGGCTGCAGAGAATATAATCAATCTGATTTCGGTGTTGACCATCTGGTCAACATTTACTACTGTGGGCAGGAATCCCTCAGAAGAAATGGAGTAGCCATCATGGTCAACAAAAGAGTCTGAAATGCAGTACTTGGATGCAGTCTCAAAAACGACAGAATGATCTCTTTGTCTCCAAGGCAAACCATTCAATATCACAGTTATCCAAGTCTATGCCTCAACCAGTAACGCTGAAGAAGCTGAAGTTGAACAGTTCTATGAAGACCTACAAGACCTTTTAGAACTAACACCCCCAAAAGATGTCCTTTTCATTATAGGGGACTGGAATGCAAAAGTAGAAAGTCAAGAAACACCTGGAGTAACAGGCAAATTTGGCCTTGGAATGCGGAATGAAGCAGGGCAAAGACTAATAGAGTTTTGCCAAGAAAATGCACTGGTCATAGCAAACACCCTCTCCCGACAACACAAGAGAAGACTCAACACATGGACATCACCAGGTGGTCATCACCGAAATCAGACTGTTCACTTAGGAAGGCTCTCTTATCTCTCCTTGCTGTTCTCTGGAACTCTGCGTTCAGATGGGTGTATCTTTCCTTTTCTCCTTTGCCTTTGGCTTTCTCCTTTTCACAGCTAGTTGTAAAGCCTTCTCAGCCATGTTGCCTTCTTGCATTTCTCTTTCTGGGGATGGTTTTGCTCGCTGCTCCTGCATAATTGCACTGCCGCAATCAGCTAATACAGATCTTCGTGTGAAGTCAGTGGTTTGCGCTGACAGTTTCTGGACACTAGTGCCGTAGAATATGAATCTGCTGTTGTAACCACATCCGAGGAACATTCACGGCACAGTTGGTCTGTGTCGCTGAGGGGGCTGTGGCTAAGTTGGTTGTGTTAATAGATTGCAGGTTGCTGTAGGAGAATAACTGACTTGTCTGCCCAGTGTAGTTCTTTTAAACTATAGCAGTGAGTATGCAGTTTTTCTGTGCTTACACGTAAGATTGCGTTGTGAATATTAAGGACAACTCTCTGAAGTGAAGAGATGACAGAATCTGGGTGATTTTTAATATTTCTAAATATAAAAAATCTGAGCCTTGTTAGTCTGCAGAACAAAGAAGGAATTAAAATAGTAGTGAGTCCCAGCCTGGAACTCGCTTTGATTCTGTGCAGTAATCTGCACAGAATAAAACTCGTGTTAAATACATATTGTTGGGTTGGCCAAAATGTTCATTTGAATTTTTCCATGAGATTTTACAGAAAACCCAAATGAACATTTTGGCCAACTCAATACATAAAATCTTTAGTCCTGGAATAAAAAATGACTTCATTTTTTTTCAACCAGGAATTTGAGTTAGTGCTAATGACAAGTTTTGGCTACAAATAGGGCTCAAAAGTTAGGTGTTAAAAGATCAAAGTGCTAAATATGTACATTTCATCAGGATGCTGTTAAAATGTGGTTCAGGTGAAAAAATTTGTGATAGAACTTAATTAATTTTGGATAAAGCAATATAAGATCTAAATTAAGTAATTCTTGTACTTTTCCCAACAAACTGTATTTCTTACCACTCGTCATGCAAATATCAGAAAGAGCTGCGGCTCAATGAATAAAATTGAACCTTGATGGACAGTCTGAAGTGCAAGAGCAGCGGCAGCAGTTTGGAAATAGGGAAGCTGTGTGTTCGCTCTGATAGAAGCTGAAGTGCAGAGGTTTTCGTGTTGGCCTTTAATGAGATGTTTTAATTGGAAACATCAATGTTTTAGTTTTATGAGAAAATAGCTCAGCTGTTAGAGCTGTCACCGCTCTGATGACTGGAATGATCGAACACATGTAAATTGCTGTAGTCGTCAGGCTTCTGTTAACAGAACACCGTTGGCTGGGTGACTTCTACATAAAAGACTTGCCTTTCTCACAGTTCTGGAGGCTGGAAGCCTGAGATCGGGGGCCAGCACCGGGTGCTGTGAGAACGCGCTTGTGGGCTGCAGACTGCCGACTTCTCCTGGGGGAACTCGGAGCAGAGAAAGCAGGCTGTCTTGTGACTCTTGCGTGTGTGTGCTCGGTTGTATCTGACTGTTTGGGATCCCGTGGACCGTAGTCCGCCAGGCTCATCTGTCCTTGGGACTTCCCAGGCAAGGATACTTGACTGGGTTGCCATTTCCTCGTCAGGGGGTCTTCCTGGCCTAGGGATTAAACCCCCGTCTCTCCATCCTCCTGCACGGGTAGATTCTTTACCGCTGTGCCACCTGGGAAGCCCAGGATTTGTGTTTGTTTAAAACCCTTGCAAATGGCTAGGCTCCGTTACTGCCAAGGAGTGGAGAAGCGGCAGGAGTTAAATCAGCCCCAGCTCTGCCTCGGGCCGTGGAGCGCTTGGCGGCCATCCCTCCGATTGTGCTTCCCGAAAGCAGCGCGTTGGGACTGTGGGGCACAGACTGGTCGCAGCACTGAAGTGGGTAACGGAGAGCAGCTCAGCCACACAGGGCCCCTGCTCGGGGAGAGGGGGAGACAGCCGGCTGAAGGGCACCTCTCCTCCCCGCAGCTGCGCCGAGAGCCTGGCCGCCCTGGTGAGCCACGGCCCCCGCAGCAGGGGTGAATGCTGCCGTCTCAGCACGCAGGCTGGAACGCCCTCCCGGGCACGCGGCGAGACTCCCAGAAGACGCGCGGCTCACTGGCGCTCCTCTGGGGCCGAGCACCAGCTAAAGAGTGGGAGCCGCAGAGGAGAAGTGCTCACGTCACCTAAGAGCTTGGTAGAAACGCAGGTTCCCAGGCCCAGGGTCTGACACAGAATCAGCGCAGAAAGGGCTGAGGAAGTGGTGTTGCAGCAAGTTCTCAAGATGATTCTTAACTTTGAGAAGAAATGACCCAAAAGAAGGGCTCTGGTCAGTGCGACGTCCACCTTCCCACCCCACCCAGCCCTGATTACCTCCCGAAGGCCCCACCTCCTGAAACCATCACGTTTGGCGGGACGGTTAAGGCTTTACCATGGATTTGGAGACACTCTGCGGCCCCTGTGGCCTGTAGCCAGCCAGGCCTCTCTTGTCCACAGGATTCCACGCGCAGGCTTAAGTTTGCATAACAAGCAAAGGAAACTTTGAAGCGGATGTGGATAAAAAGTAGGGGCACCAAAACAAATGAAGTCTCGGTTCCAGGAGAAAACCTGCTGGGTTGTCTCATCAGTAATAGAGAGGGTTCCGGTGGGAAAAGGAGTACTGGACCTTCCAGCTGAATCTTGAGATGTGGCTGGCTGCTTTGTGGCGCTTCACGGATTGAGGCTGAACACAGTAGTGAGTGAGGCCTCTGGTCAGAAGGAGCTTCAGGCGTGGTTTTTGTGACTTAGTTGGAAAAAAGAAAAAAAAATTGAGTCTCAGACTGAGTTGCCTGGAGGTTCTCTGGAAGACCCTAGTTGCAAAGCTCTTTTATTTGAATTGACTTGGAGCTCAGAGTTCATCTAATGCAAAAAGCCTTTTCCCCAGCGGTGATTTAACATCACAGCTGCCCACCCAAGGGAGTGAATAATGCTTAAGTCGGAAGTTTAAAGGAGAAGGAGGGGACGGGCAACCAGGGTCCAGGGGCCTTTGAGGAGCCCTAAAGCATCGGCTCTTCTGGGAGGCGTTTGTTCGGGGTACAGCAGGCGGGTGCCCAAGGCAGTAGGGAGGCTGCGAGGGGCGCTCCGCAGAAAGAGAGAGGCGCAGTGGAACTTCCCTCAGCAGAGAGCTGAGGGGTCCCGAGAAAAAGTGAGCCTGCTGTCCGCCAACCCAGCCCCTCGGCGAGCGAGAGACAATTAAGACGCGACAGGGGTTCCGTCTAGTGCGGTTCCGCTTTATTGCTGCAAACTCCCTGCTTATAAAGGCAAGCAGGGGGGGAGTTGCACCAATCACGTTAAAGGTCAAAGCATCACGTGCTATCACTATAACGGGAGTCTATAGTGATCAGGCGCTGTCCACGTGCAGGGAAACCAAGAGAGCCAATCAGAAGTTTCGACGACATAGACCACGCCCCCGTCACTTCCGCCAGCCGCCATCTTTGTTTCCGCTTCCGACCAAAGGTTTCTATTTTAAGGTTTCCCAATTAGGGCCCCACAGGAGGCCTTTGCTCGGGGTGGAGCAGGCGCGTGCCCAAGGCGGTAGGGAGGCCTCGAGGCGCCATGCAGTCTCACGGGCCTCGAGGCCCCACAGCAGGCACGAGGGCTGGGCAGACCTGCCAGGGCCGGGCCCTCGGCAGCTCTGCGAGCCCTGTCTGGTCACTAGCTGTCGCCACAGAGATGTCAGTGCTCACACATTGCTTTCCAGAGTCAGGTCAGGTAAATCGACAGACAGCAACAGAAACTGAAGCCAGCCTTGGGGAGGGGAGTGAGTCTGATTTCCAGAGTTGCTACTTTATTTTGCTTAGAACACCCCACTGTCAGCAACATATGAAACATGCCAAGAAACAGCAATGGAAAGAACATACGGTGTCCACACAGGAAACGAGCCGTCCATAGACGCTGTCCCTAAGAACACCAGACATGGGAGTTACTAGACCAGGACTAGGTCAGCCCTTTTAACTATGTACAGAGTTAAGTCAGGTCTAGAGACTTAAACATTCCCCGGTGGCTCAGTGGTAGAGAATCTGCCCGCCCACGCAGGAGAGGAGGGTTTGATACGTAGGTTGGGAAGATTCCCCTTGAGGGAAGTGGCAGTCCACTCCAGTATTCAGGCCTGGGAAATCCCACGGACAGAGGAGCGTGGCAAGCTACAGTCCACAGGGTCACAAAGAGTCAAACACTGCTGAACGAGCACACGTGCACGCGTGTGAGAACACGCTGACCAAATAGAGAACACCCATAAGACCAGGAATTAGGGCATAAAAGGAAGGTATAACTGAAGGGGGAGAATTCACTGGAGGGCCCAGCAGACTTCACCAGGCAGGAGGAAGAATCCAGCCTTCGGACAGATCAGCTGAGCGGACCTGGAGGCGAAGAAGAGGCGGAGGCGACGCACGGTGCTCGCTGGTGCTGCCGGCAGTGAGACCAGGAAAGGCTCCGTCCGGTGCCGTGCTCTCCTGAGGACCGTGCGGCACGCCTGTATGCAGTCAGGTTCCTGCCAGCCCAAAGCGGGCCACTGGCCACGGGATGAACTGGACTCCACGGCGTTCTGCTAGGATGGCAGGCGGCACAATATTGCAGACAGCCCCTGGGCTTGTGCGTGGTTACCTTCTTGAGCATCTCTGTGACACCGTCATCCCCTCTCAGAAATCACATTTAAAGTGCGAACAAATTCAGTCTGATTTACATAGAAGCAAATCATTACCAACAGGTCACTCGTTACCTGGACTGCAGCCCAGTCACACACCTGTTTATGATCTTAATACCGTGACACAAACAGTGTTGACCTGGAGATGCTCTTACTGGAAATCCTCTTCGTGTCGGGTGAATGGAGTGTGTGCACAGGGATGCCTCATGCTCCCAGACTTGAACTATGGGACCAACTTGTGTCTGTCTCCTAGGGGTTCAGCTTGGATGGGCAAGAAAGCCAGAGGTGGACACTGCTGTAGCCACGTGCCCCGGGAAGCAAACTCACCCGGAAGGGCTGCAGAGAGCGGGGTGCGGTTCATGACCCCGGCGGGCCCAAGGCAGGCTCCTCTTAGTCAGGGACCCCGACCAGTCTCTGTGAAAGCCTTACATGCCCTAAGTGTACACGCTCAAACCCACCTCCCCAAATTCCCTGAAACTAGTCTGAACAAAGGGAGAGAAGGGTAGAATCAACGTTAATCCATGGTTCATAAGCCTTAAGCCTAGGTGGCTAACAGTGGACAACCGTCAGTAGGCCTGTGGTCACAGCCCAGTAAGCATACTAGAAGGCACGCCTCTACTCGGTTACACAGGTAATTAGGGTGTTCTTTCAGGCGGAGGGTCTAGGTACAAGCCCTGGGGCCCTTCCTTCCGGGGGCCTGGTTTTCCGAATGGTGTGTCTTCCAAAGATACTGGGCATATAGCTCAGAGGTTACACAGGTAATTAGGGTGTTCTTTCAGGCGGAGAGTCTAGGTACGAGCCCTGGGGCCCTTCCTTCGAGGGGCCTGGCTTTCCTGACCGTGTGTTGTTTCCACAGATGCTGGGCGTGTAGCTCAGAGTCCACAGTCCAGCCCAAGATGGAGTCCTGCTTTCAAAATAGAGCCTGTTCTGTTTGAACAACAGAACAGTCAACAAACATTGAATAAGACAGCAGTGATATTCAACAGTATCACTAGGAGGGTTTGAGGGTAGCAGGTTAAGTGGTAAATTCAGGGCCAGTACAAGAGGCAAAACTGCCGATAAGCTCATGAAATCCGAGATCTGGGTGAGCAACTGGCCTGCGGGGCGGGGCTTGCCCCTGCTGCAGCTGGGCCTAACCCGGTTAGGCCGCCGTTCCCGCCGTGGCGTGTGCTGCGAAACCCCATTCTTCCCTGCTGCACTGTCTTCCTTCACAAAGCAGGAAAAGTAAGCGTCCTGACGTAGGCGTGGCAAGCCTCACTTGGGCCCACAAGTGCAAGTGAATCCTGGGGCCTTGTAAACGAGGGAAGCAAGCTTGGGTGTGCACTGGGGGTGGTGGGGACTGGCGCAGAGTGAATCAGGATCCAGCCTGACTCACCCCAGCCTGGTGCCAGGGGATAATGTAAGCCCAGGCTTTCCGGTTTTTCCAACAGGCCCGGCGTCTCGGGCCGGCCCCACCCAGGAGGGCAGCAGGGCCCCCGAAAGCCTGCCCGGGCTTGTGGTCCTGAGGCGTCTTCTCCATCACGGCAGTCACTGGGTGCGGGGCGAGGGGGTCTAGCCAGGCTCTGACTCTCACTGGGGAGGAGGGAGGAGATGGTGATGGAGAGGTGAGCGGAGCAGTGTCTTCTCGCTGGAAGGAAGACGGGGTCTCAGCAAACACGACGCCTCTGTTCTGATTATGAAGTAACTCAGGGCGTTAAAGGTGTTAGAAGATGCGCAAATGAGTGAGCGAGGTCTCCCGCCGCCTGCCTGTCGGGAGAGAAGGCCGGGCTCTCGTCTGCTCCACTCCTATTCGTAGTGTAATCGCGACCACGTATCTTCTGTGTTGCTTTTATATCTTAGATCATTTTTGATTTTCAAAAGTTTTAATATTGAGATAAGTATTCTCAGTGTTACTGTGTGCTATTTTCCTCGTATCACTAACATTTTTTCCCATAAACTACATCTGAAGATTCTACTCATGGGAGGTGCCCCCAGGGATATATAGGGGTGGTACATCCTCGGTGTTTTATAGATATATATAGATATATCTATATATATCTATATATATATATAGCGATCTCCCTGAAGTTAGGGGTTTAGAGTCTTCACTTTTTTTTTTTTCCTGTTACAAATCACACTGGGATGAATCTCTGCATGGCCAAACTGTTGCCTCCACACCCTCTTATTTTGGGAGCTTCTGGGCGGGTCGGCAGCAGCACACAGTTTCAAGCCCTTGGCGTGTGTGGCCATGTTTCTTGAAGTTGAGCTGCACCTAGTTTGACTCTGAAGCAGGTGGTGATAATTTTAAACACGAAAGGCCCGTGTTCTCAGCTGGAATGGAAGAGGGCTGTGTGCGGGCTTCTCGGGATGCAGGCTGGCCTGCCTGCAGGACCAGCCGTACCTCCTAGAATATTCCCAGTGTCCCCATGGCGCCACCCACCCCCCC
>SJYQ01096154.1:22936-81303 GCA_006410935.1 Redunca redunca
GTCCCCATGGCGCCACCCCCCCCCCCGCCCGCCCCTGCCCCGTGCCTGGCGCCTGTGGTTTTCTGCAGGTGGGTGTCCTCCTTACCTGGACGACATTGCTCCCAACAGGTTCCAGCCCACCGAAGCCCGTCCGTGTTCCCGACCCTTTTGCGCTGGCCCCTGGCCGGGGTCCTCCTGCCCGGGGTGTTTGGCATGGTGAGTCAGTTCAGAAGCAGAGGAGGCCTCTGCCTTAAGAAGGGAGAGGCGTGGGCTCGTGCCCGGAGCCCGCACTCCCTGGCCACCGTTCTTGCGGGGGTGTCTGCGCCCCGTGTCTTGCGGCGCGGGGGCCACGCGGTCAGGACCTCTGAGGTGACGGGTGCGAGGCCCTGCATGTGGCTTCCTGCGAGCAGGTGGACCTGGACTAAGCACAAAGCAGAAAAAGAGTTGGAGTTTTTTAATGACCAGATCCTACTGGCATTTGCTGGGAGCTGGGCGGCGGCAGTGGGCTGCGGCCCAGGAGTCCCTGGCCCTCCGCTGACGCCCGCGCACAGGGGCTGCTCCCAGCACCTTCTGTGGGGACGCTGGGCCGGCGCCTTGGGGTGGGCGTCGGGGCTCCGCCGGCCTCCCGACGGGAGAGGCGCCCCGAGGTGCGGGCTAGCTGAGCCTCCAGTCTGGTCGCTGCCCTGCCCCTGGGCTCCGAGCCGTGGGGCGGCCTTGGCCCTCCTGCGCTGGCTTCAAGCAGCGGGCACCGGGGGCTTCGGGGTGCGTCTGCCGAGGGAGCCGGGCCCAGGAGCTGGACGGCTAGGGCAGTCCAGCGTCCTGGGTGCCCGGGCTTCGGGGGTCGGGTCGGGGGCCGGGGCAGCTGCTCTGCCTTGCCCATCTCTTCCCTGAGCCCAGTTTCCTCCCGGGAGGAGGTGGGGGCCACCGAGGGAAGTGGCTGAAGACCAGAGGGGGCGTGTCTGTTCTCGGGTACAGGAGGGACTTGGACAGAAGGGGGCCTGACGCCAGGCGCCCCGCGGCGCGAAAGGGTCACCAAGTGCCGGCGGCTCCCAGTGGGTAGATCCAGGCCCGTGGGGTGGGTCACCTTCCATCTTCGAGACCCCGGCGGGTCTTGGTGCTCAACCCAGTGTGTTGGAAGAGCGCCGTCGTCGGGATTCCGAGCTCAGACTTTGGAGTCAGAAGGCGCAGCCTCGAGCCCAGGTCTCTGGCGCCCCGGAATCAAGGGCGGTAGCCTAGCCCGAGCCGCGCTCGCCTGAGCTGTGTCTGGCGCTGAGCACTCAGGGAGGGGAGGCGTGAGCGCTCAGCACGCCTGGTGCTGCCTCGGGCGCCCATCGGTCAGTCACTGCTGGCTCAGGAGTCGATGAAGGGAATCAAGGTCACCCTCTTGCTTCACAAGCCTCCTCCGCGTCTTGCTTCCTGCCGTGTTTGTACAGAGCCCTCACTTTCCTAATTCCTGGAAATCTGAACCCACCTCACTGCCCTGTTGTGGTCCTCACGCCCGCATCCACCGCGACCTCCGCGGTGCCTTCCGGCCCAGCGCCCACTGCCAGGGCACATCGCCCGGTAGCTGCCCTCCTGCCCTCCCAGGCGGCCCGCCCAGCCCACCCCACAGGCTTCCAGGGCTCGTGTGTCCTTCCCCGTGACATCTGTATCACTTAGGAGTAGGTCTGGCTGCTTGTTGCAGAAAAACCCAACTAACAGCAGCCTGGACACTGGGTTTCTCTTGTCGGTTTCCAGGAGTCTGGAGGCAGCCGTCCTAGCGCGGCCACCAGGCCCCATGGTCTCAGAGGCCGAGCCCCTCCTGTTACTGCCCTGCATTCCAGCCAGCCAGCAGGACGGAGGAAGGGAGAGTTGCATTCCTCCTCTTATAGAGCCTCTCCAGAAGCTGCACACACGCCTTCCCGGTAGCTCTCGCAGGCCGGACTCCAGTCCCCCGTCACACAAGGGCGGCTGGGGCCTGCGTCGCTGAGCCTCGGTAAGATACACGGCAGGAAAAGCACCCGCACGCGTCAATGCTGGGTCACCGCGTCCAGGCCGAGGTGGGGACCTCGGCGCCTCCACAGGCTCCTTGTGTGGTCCCGGTTCGAGACCTCCCCCAGGCGTGCACCGTTCCGGCCTCTGCTGTCGTCCGTGACTGCTGCACAGTCTGGGCACTCAGCGTGGCCCCTCGTGTGTCTGGCTTGTTTCACTCACGTCTGTGAGAGTCGGCCGCGTTGCTGTGTGTGCAGGGATTTGCTCTTTGTAAAATTTTTATCCATTTTTTGGCTGTGCTGGGTCTCCGTTGCTGCGCGCGCTTCCTCTCGCTGCGGCAGGCGGGGCTCCTGTGGTCGCCGCGCGGGCCTCACTGCGGTGGCTGTGGGGCCCTGGGCCCTGGGGCGCGGGCTCAGCAGTCGTGGCCGCGGGCTCAGCTGCTCCGCCGCCCGCGGGGCCGTCCGGGACCAGGGGCTGCGCTCGCCCTGCGGCACTTTCACGCTGAGCCACCGGGGGGCCCCCAAAGTTCGCCCTTCTTCCTGGACGGCTGTGCAGCGTGTAAGGGAAGCGTGCAGCCCCTCAGCCGCCACTGCAGCCAAGACACGGAAGAGACGGGTCCCCTGTGCCTCTGTGGTCCAGGCCCCCGCCCCCAGCCTCAGCTCCTGCTGACCACGGGCGGGTTTTCTGTCCCCACGGTTGCACCTTCACGCAGCCCTGCGGTGTGCCGGCTCTGCGGCTGGCCTCCAGCGGCTGTTGGAGCCTGTCCGCAGAGCTTGCCTCTTCGGAGCTTTGCGGGCCCACCAGCCGCGTCTGAGATTCCAGTTGCTCCGCAGGTTCACCGGCAGTCGTTTGTGTCAGGCTGCTAATAAACGGTCAGTCTTTCTCGTGTGGCGTCTCACTGTGCGTGTTACACCGGGGATATCGCTGCGCGGTGCCTGCTAGCTTCTGCTTAGGACAACGGGAATCGGCTGTACTATCCACAGGCCCCTGCCTCGTGGGCCTCCCTGCCTGCCCTGCCAGGTCATCACAGCACCGTGGTGAGCGCCCTGCGCTGCCCGGAGGCTCCCACCGGCTGCCTGTCCCACGCACGATAGCGTGCACACGTCACTGCTCCTCTCGGTTCACCCCCCTCCCTGCCCGTGTCCACAGGTCCACTCTCCACGTCTGTGTGTCTGTCCCTGCCCTGCAGACGGTGCGTCGGCGCCGTTTGTCCAGACTCCAGGCAGATGTGTTACTATGCGGTACTTGCTTTTCTCTCTGTGACGCCCTTCACTCTGTATGTGTGTGCGTCAGGTGCCTAGTCGTGTCCGACTCTTTATGACCCCATGGACCGTAGCCCACCAGGCTCCTCTGCCCACAGGACTCTCCAGGCCAGAGTCCTGGAGTGGGCTGCCAGTTGCTGCTCCGGGGGATCTTCCCGACCCAGGGATCAAACCCAGGTCTTCCACATTGCAGGCAGATTCTTTACCACCTGAGCCACTGGGGAAGCCCTCACTGTGTGTAACAGGCTCTGAGTTCTTACTGTGGTTCTAAATTGTATTTTCCTACTGACTCATTCTACTGAGCCTCTTGACGTGTGTAGCTGCCATCTGTAGATCTTTTTTTTGGGGGGGGGGACCACCATCTTTTCAGGCACTTTCCCCGTTAACAAGATGGATTGTTTGGATTTTCTTATTATTGAGTTTTGACAATTCTTTGTAAGTCCCAGCTAAACATCCTTTATTAGAAAAAGCAAGAGAGTTCATAAAATCATCTACTTCTGCTTTATTGACTACACCAAAGCCACTGATGGTGTGGATCACAACAAACCGGAAAATTCTTCAAGAGATGGGAATACCGGAGCACCTGACCTGCCTCCTGAGAAATCTGCATGCAGGTCAGGAAGCAACAGCTAGAACCGGACATGGAACAACAGACTGGGTCCAAATAGGAAAAGGAGTACGTCAAGGCTGTATATTGTCACCCTGCTTATATAACTTCTATGCAGAGTACATCATGAGAAACGCTGGGCTGGAAGAAGCACAAGCTGGAATCAAGATTGCCGGGAGAAATATCAATAACCTCAGATATGCAGATGACATGACCCTTATGGCAAAAAGCAAAGGAGAACTAAAGAGCCTCTTGAAGTGAAAAAGGAGAGTGGAAAAGTTGCTCTAAAACAACATTCAGAAAACTAAGATCGTGGCATCTGGGCCCATCACTTCATGGCAAATAGATGAGGAAACAATGGAAACAGTCGCAGATTATTTTTGGGCTCCAAAGTCACTGCAGATGGTGGCTGCGGCCGTGAAATTAAACGACGCTTGCTCCTTGGAAGGACAGCTGTGACCAACCTACCCAGTGCCCTGTCCAGGCCTCCTGGTCATTTCCACAGATGTAGGGCTGCCTACAGGCACACTCCTGGTTGAAATTTAAGACACTGTCAACACTTTGGAAAACACGTCTGGCTATTCCGCAGTGGCTAGATGACTCACAATTAAATGGCAAAGGAATGGCTTATGGCTTAACCGTTAAATGTTCTTCATGTGAGTTGTCTTGCCTGCTTAATCACTCGGTCAAGTCCGACTCTCTGCGACCCCATGGACTGTATCCCGCCAGGTTCCTCTGTCCGTGGGATTCTCCAGACAGGAGTACTGGAGTGGGTTGCCGTGCCCTCCTCCAGGGGATCTTCCCGACCCAGGGATTGAACCTGCATCTCCTGGGTCTTCTGCATGGCAGGCACGTTAATCCGCTNCCATCCCAGAACTATATATATATATTCTCTTATCTTTTGCGTTTATTTTAGAAAGAGAAAGAAAATGGGAATGAAGTCCTGTTCTCCTGGGTTACGAGAGCAGGCAGATAAGACCTCTTTGACAAAGGATCCCACTTATGCTCACTCCTCCCCCTGGAACTGGCTATCTCGTGTATTTGCTATGACTTCTACCTTTGCCTGTGTGTACAAATACCAGGGGACAACATTTAGTGTCCCCTGTGTGCTTTCAAAAAAAAATCAAATGACCATGTTTTTCTTCATGCATCTTGTCCCACAACTTGCTTTTTTTCCCTTCATCTTTTGGAAACCCATTTCAGCTGGTTAATGTAGGTCTAGTTCATTCATTTGCTGCCAAGAATCTCACAGCATGAATACACCCCATTCTATCCGGGCATCCCCCTAGTCATGATCATTTAGACCATTTGTCTTCTCTCTCCCTGTCTCTTTTTTTCTATTACAAAACTATGACAAACATCCTTGCATGCACCCATCACTTCGTGTCCATGAGGTGGGGTTTCTCTCTTCGGCATACACTTCCAAGTAGAAGGCAGGGCTCTGGGGTGTACACAGAATTTTATAAAATCCTGCCTCTTTGCTCTCTGAAGAGGCTCTCCCAATTTACACTCCCACCAGCAGCTTTAATAACACTTGGTATTGTCAGCCTTTTTAATTGCTGCCAATCTGATGGGTGTGAAATGGCATCTCATTGTTGTTTTAATTTGCAGTGCTTTCATTACTCTGGAAGCAAAGAACCATCTCTTCCTACATACATTGCCCTTTGGGGATCTTCCTCAGGAATTGCCTCTCACTATCCTTTGCCTATTTTTTTACTGAGCTATTTGTCTTTTTCTTGTTGATTTTTATAGTTTGCTTTTAACTTTACTTTCATCTATCTGGGATTTATTTTGAAGTGTGGTTAGAAATACAGACCATACTTTATCTTCCATCCAGATGGACAGCCAGTCCTCCCAACACCATTTATCTGAGATGCAACTTTCATCCTCTCATGAAAAGGAGGACTCTGTTTCCTCAGTCTCTTAGTTTATCCCTCGGCTGCTTTAGTTAGAATAGCCATGTTGTGATAACTAATGGGGCAAGGCCCCTTTCGCTGTCATTTTCACAACGCTCTTGGCTGTTCCTGGGCATTTTCTCTGCCAGATTAACCAGAATCACCTTGCCAAGGTCCACCAAAACCCCCCACGGGGCTCGGAACATGGCAGCAGTGAATTCAGAGATGAATTGGGAGTGACCCGTCTGTTTCTGCCTCTGCCTCTGCCTCTGCCCATCTTCTCTCCCCAGCTCTCCTTTCCTTCCACACACCCGGAACGGTGCCCAGACTGGACATCATGATCCTAGACTCACTGGTCAATCCCAGAAGCAGCCTCGTGGGCAGGACAAGACCCAGAGGGGGCCCAGGAGCTTCTTCTGGTCCATTCCCATTTTTGACTGTGGCCATCAGTCTCTACCTGATGTTCTAGGTCTGGGGCTTAGCTGACCTGACCCTCCTCCTTGAAGTTGCCCCATGAAGCAAAGTTGGAACCCCCAAATCTACCAGTTCTCTCTGCCCTCACCTCCAACCTCCTCTCCATAAGTGTAAATCTGACTCACCCTTCCCTTCTTCAGACTCTCCCAGGATCCCAGAAAGAAGTTCAGGCCTCCCAAATTGGCAGTCAGGGCTCTCCATGACCTGGGCCCTGCCTTCCTCTCCAGTCAAAGCACTCTCCTCCCTGATCTGTCAACACTCTACACCATTTATACCTCCATAGGGCGGCTCCCTCAGCCCGTGCTATCTTCGCCAGAAGGCCAAACCTTCCTGTCTTGCCTGCCCAGCTCAAGTGCCACCTCCTCCAGGAAGTCTTCCCTGACTATATGGATGTCAAAGACTGTTGTCTCTCTTCAGTGAGGACTTTCAGCACTTTGCATATCTTGAAAGTCTGAATGTGGGAGCTCCTGCCACATCTTCCCACCCCCAGCCTGGATGCTCCCAAGGCCAGGGTCTCCTCTTTTGTCCCCTAGGCTGAAAACTCCCTGAGGATAAGACCTGATTTTCCCTCTTCTTCCTCTATCTCCATCTACAATAGCCATCATGTGATTGTCCTTTCTCTTCTTGAACACCCCTAGTGACGGGACACTCACTACCTATCAGAGCACCATATCTCCTCTTCAGAAGAAAGAACAGAAATAAAAATGTGTTGAACACCTTCCATGTATGTGTCAGGGTGTGGACATCCACCAGTGCAGTTTTTCCTCACAACAGCCCTTCAAGCTGAGAAGTGTTATCCCCCTATTAAAGATGAGGAAACTGAGGCTCAGAGAAGTAAAGCAAGTTTCTCCAGATCACAAAGCTGAATGGGCCACAGAACTGGGATCTTCAAATCCTGAACTGTGGGAGCCAAGTCAGAAACATCTTCCTTAGGTTAAACTGATGTTTATTTCCAGAGGACTTTGATCCAGGGAACTGGCTAGTCATTGGACAAAGAGCAAACTGCACGAGGCCCAGAGAAAGGTAGCGATGTATCTAGGGTCACGCAGCAGAACCCAAGGTCCTGACTCCTTGGCCCGACTTGCTTCCCCCTGTTTCTCACATTCTCTGCAAATCAGAAGCAGCTCAGGGAGAGTTAAGATGTCCCACTGGGCTACAAGTCCTTCAGCTCAAGGCCAGCACAGGGAAAGCCCATCAGCAAGGCCAGAGTATCAAAGTACCCAAAGACCCCCTCATCACAGTACACTTGAACCCAACAGGCTGGAACCCCAGTCTAGACTAGGACAGGTCAATCAGATTAGCCACCCCATGGAGGAACCAGGACACGTGGACAGGATGCACAGGAATGCCGGGTGGGAAGCCCGGGCAGGCCTCACCTGCTGGGGGATGAAGGAGCTGGAGAACGTGACCACCGACCAGAAGAAAATCCCGCAGCTGAGGATCACTTTCCTGTTGAAGCGGTCACCCAGGTAGCCGAAGATGGGGGCGGCCACCATGAAGCTGCAGATGAAAACTGCATGGGAGAGGAGAGTTTCAGGGGTGGGGCAGGGGTGTGGGGAGGGTCCCATGGCGGAGCCCACCTGCTCAGATCACCCAGCAAGAGACCAAGTGCCTTTTGAGGAAGCAGCCCCCACCCAAGATGGGCAGCCTCGGCCAGGCCCCAGGCCCAGGGGAGTCAGGACAGCCCCGTTGGGTTAGGAGACCGCACGACTACATCCTCTTCAATGCCCAGCGGAAGGTGAGCCCTTCGGGTACTTGAAAAGGGCTAAGCTATCCACTCCAGTGTTCTTGGGCTTCCCTGGTGGCTCAGCTGGTAAAGAATCCACCTGCAATGCGGGAGACCTGGGTTCAATCCTTGGAGAAGGGAACGGCTACCCACTCCAGTATTCTGGCCTGGAGAATTCCATGGACTGTATAGTCCATGGGGTCGCAGAGAGTCAGACACAACTGAGTGACTTTCACTTTTTAAAAGAGTAAAGATTTATTCATTGAACACTTTCATGCACCAGGGTCTGTTCTAGGGGTTCACCACATCCCATCTTGTATGTCCTTCTGACCCCCGCCCCATCTCACTTCTCTCTCTCACACACTCAGAGAGAAGTGACTTGCCCAGAGCCCCACTGGCAGTAAATGTCCCAGTGGGGATTGGACCTCCTATCTGCCTGACTCGAGCCAGTCTTCCTTATATTTTGCCACACTGCTCTCCTTATCTTTCAAAAAAGAGGTTCAGAGAGGGAAAGGAACGTGCCCAAGGCCACACAGCAAAAGAGGGCAGAACTGAACCTGGAAACCCAGGTTTCATGCTGGCCTGACCACACAGCCACCCTAACTCCCAGTAAGCCACAGAGGCTTTCCTAACAGTTAGGAACATTGTCATTTCATTCATTCATTCAATAACTCGCTCATTCATCCATCCTTTCACCCGTTCAACAAAGAAAAAAATTCCTGGCCTCTTGAAGTTTTCAATCTAGCAAGAAACAGAAAATAAAATTAAAAATATAGTATGTCAGGCGGTGACAAGTGCTAAGGAGGGGGAAAGGGCAGAAAAAGGAGATAGGAAAAGCATGTAAGAGAAAGAATACACACATAAACATTTTAAATAGAAAGGTCAGAGAAGGTGATATTTCAACAAAGACCTGGAGGAGACGAGGAGATGAATCGTGCAGATATTAGAGAACAAACCCAAAGGTCCTGGGGCAGAAGCGGGCTTAGCATATTTGTGGAACAACAGAGAGACCAGAGTAGCTGATGTAAAGGGACCTGGAGGAAAGGCCAGATGGGGCAGGGCCTTGTGGACCACCGAGGTGACTGTGGGAACACACGAGAGGATGCTGAGCAGAGGCGTGAGGTGACCTGGTTTTGCTCTTCCAGAACAAGAGCGCAGCAGAGTCTTAGAGGACCCCATGGGGATGGCTCTAGCAGGATGGGAGGGGCCTTGGGGGTCCCAGGTGGGATGAAGAGGCCAGCAAGGCAGGGGAGGCGCCAGGTCACGCAGAGAGGCAGCCCCCGATTCCTCCTCCTGGAAGGCGGACCCGCAGCTGACGGGCAGATGGCCAGACAAAGGCTGGGTGAGCAGACAGGGTGGCCTCTGACCGCCACGCTGGACGTTCACAGGGGCTGGCTGGTCCCTCACAGGCCTGCGCCCCTAGGAGAAGAGACAGACGGAGGGAGGAGGGCAGGCTGGGGCCGCGTGACTGTCTCTTATCCTCCAGAGCAAGACAGAGAGTGTGTATGGGTGTGAGGATACTTTGTAATCCCAACTGGGTGATGGGGGCCTGCTGCAGAATCAGCATAGCAGAGAGGTTCAAGAATCTGGACTCCAGACACACTGCCCAGGCTCGAATTCAGCTGGGTTCCTTGCCAGCGGGGTGACCTTGGGCCGGTCACAACCTCTCTGTTCCTCATTCCGTGGTGTGCTGATAAATGTTTAGCAACTGTCTCTCCAAAAGGCAGGGAGAGGCGGGCCCTGATGGGTAGTGTTGCCAGTTTGCATGGTGCAAATACTCCCAATGTGGCCTGATTTCAAGCTCCCAACATGATGTCACTAATCAGAATTGAGAAGAGATACGCAGTCACGCAGAACTGTATATGAGTCTACCATCCAGATTCAACAGACGTAAATAACCTAAAGAACGTAGACACTAAGTACACGGCAGTAAAATAATTAGGAAGTGATGAATCTTGAGTGTTTATTACATTTGTTTTTAATATGCTGTTTAATTGTAAGTTGATGTAATTTAGTTTTTAACAACGGTCTGTGCTTAACAACTAGCTCACACAATTCCTGAAAATTTAACAATCAACTCTCAGGAGTCTAAGCCACCTCCTGCGTGCCAACTTCCTCATCTGTGAAATGAAGATAAAAATAGCAACTCCCGGCTTGCTCTGGGCACTACTGAGATAATGCTTGTAAAGTGCTTAATGCCACGCCCTGCCCNTGGGGACGGGACCACAGGGCACCCACCCATGTCCTGGCCTCTGGGCCTGTCTCCTGATGTCCCTGGGGACGGTCCTCCCTGACTCTGATTCCCGCCCGGGGAGTGCCGAGCACCCCCTCCTCAAATGAAAGCCACCCTAAATCGCAGTAGGCGAAAGAAGATGAGCGCAGCGTGTTGTCAGTGAGACCTTGTTTAATGACTCATTTTACAGCACTTGCTCACCATAAAGTCAGTCAGTGAGAAGGAGGATGCTTCAGCGCCCGGGCCACTACCCCCAGCCCCACCCTGTGCCCCCTGCTCAGCCCCAAGCCGACCATCCTGTCTCACACGGAAGAGGACAGCAGCGGTCCCGGTTTTATGAGTCCCCCCGACCCAGCCCGCACTGGGACGGCCTCCACCTCGGGCGAGAACGGGGCAGACGGGAGCACTTGAGGCTGGGCGCTCACTCCGTCAGCAGGAGGAGGTCGTCGCTGCCGTTCAGCCTCCGAGTCGGGTCCCGCTCTCTGTGACCCCAGGCGCCGCAGCGCGCCAGGCTCCTCCGTCCTCCACCGTCTCCCAGAGTTCAAGTCAGGTCTAGGTCCCACCAGTCCAGCCTAAAGGAAACCAACTGTGAATATTCACTGGAAGGACTGATGCTGAAGCTGAAGCTCCAGTCCTCTGGCCACCTGACGTGAAGAACCGACTCCTTGGAAAAGACCCTGGTGCTGGGAAAGATTGCAGGCGGGAGAAGGGGACGACAGAGGAGGAGACGGCTGGGTGGCATCGCCAGCTCCATGGACATGAGCCGGAGCAAACTCCGGGAGCTGGTGATGGACCCGGAGGCCTGGCGTGCTGCGGCCCGTGGGCTCGCAAAGAGTCGGACACGCCTGAGCGCCTGACCACCGGCACAGCCACTCCGCTCTGCTCCGAAGCTGCCTCTGTCTACGCTGGTCTCCCCTGGGGAAGTTAGAGGGGGTCCAGACGGCTCCCGCTTAAGTGAGAGTCTTGTGCGTGTGGAACCTTGGGAAACTGGTGAAGGACAGTGACCAGAAAGCACTCTGCATGCAGTGGGCTTCCAGAAGCAGAGATGACGAGTGAAATAGACGGCTGTCCAAGGGCTGTTCAAACAACACTCCTAAATTGTATTTTGAGAGAAGGCTGTTTCCCGATACTGCTCAACTGTGACTGAAGTGGGCAGCTCCATCCTTACCCTCCGACCTTGGGGAAGACATTGCAAAGGCTGGGTCCCCTCTGTCTGCATAACCCACATCCCCTGCGGCCCAGCACGCGCTGCTGTGCTTGGGGGCCACCACGCATGCAAACGCACATGTCCCGGGTGATGGATGTGCGTGTGGACCCCCATGCCCAGTGCCTCCTCTGCAGACACCGCAGGAGGCCCCCGGACGACGCTGACCTCAGCGCCCCCCGCCCTCCTCCACCAGATCTGAGGGCGGGGGGATGAGGTCGCGGGGGTTCATCCTGGCCACCAGGCAGACGTCGTAGCTGTCATGCATGAGGACGTCGACGGCCACAACGTTCCACTGGTTCTCCCAGGGGTCCAGCTCCAGGATCTCCTTGCAGATAACCTCGTGTCGATCTGGAAAGCAACAGAGGAGGGCGGCACTGAAGCCAGAGGCTGGCGTCGCCCTGGCACAGCTTCTGCTAGAAGGCGCCTCCCTCCAAAAGTCAGCCAACAGCATGAACATCGCACCTCGGCAGTCCTGACATTTCAGGAACGGAGAAAGGCTGTGTGAGACCTCACATTCAGGCGTTACTCAGACCGGCGACGACTGAGTTGTACACGTGCTGTGGAATGGTCCGCACAGTCAAGCTTTTCACACGCCCCTCACCCCACATGGTCCCTCTGTGTGTTGAGAACACTTAGCAAATCTCAGGTACACGATGCAGTGTTGTTTTCTGGTTTTTTTTGTTTTTTTTTTTTTTGGCCAAACGGCTTCTAGGATCTTAGTTCCCTGACCAGAGATTGAACCTGGGCTGCGGCTGGGATATCCCAAGTCCTGACCACTGGACGGCCAGGGGGCTCCCGGTACCATCAGCTGCAGTCCCCAGCCAGGCCTTAGATCCCAGGACGCCCTCAGCTTGGAGCTGGAGGTCTGGACCTTCCGACCAGCATCTCCCCGTCTGCCCTGCCCCATCCCGCGTCCCCGGCACTCCCGTCTCCACTGCCTGCTGCCGTGAGCTTCGTTATTCTGGAGCCCGCGTCTCACTGAGACCGCAGGGGGGTGGCTTTTTGGGCTGGACTGTCCCGCTTAGCACCACGTCCCCCAGGTCCACCCTTGTGTGGAGTCACGACCGGCTCTCTGTGACCCAGCGGCTGTAGCCGCCAGGCTGCTCTGCCCACGGGATTCTCCAGGCAAGAGTCCTGGCTGCTGTTTCCCCCTCGGGGGATCGTCCCGAGCCACTGGACTCATATTTCTGCTCTGCTCGGTCTCCCCTTCTTATTTTTGGATTATTTGAATTTCTCTCTCTTTCGCTTCCCTGGGTCTCTCCTGCGGTGCGCGGGCTCGCCTCTTTTGGAGCACAGGCTCCAGACCAGTGGGCTCAGCAGTTGCAGCTCCCGGGCTTAGCTGCTCTGAGGCATGTGGGATCTCAGTTCCCCGATCAGGGATCAAACCCGCGTCCCCTGGACTGGAAGGCAGATCCTCGGCCACTGGACCACCAGGAAGTCCCTGCATTGCTTGAATATTTTAAATATCCCATTTTAATTTATCTTGAGGTTTTAAGCCTCCTTTTTTTTCCTTTGTTAAAAATTTTTTTTTATTAAGCGTGTTCTTTCTACAGCTATTTTTCAGTGGTTGTTCTAAGGATTGCGGTACCTTGAACAGACTGTTTGCATTTAAACCTCATCACGTAAGTGGAGGCGGAGCCCCCCTCACCGCATCTAGGCTCTCAGCCTCTCCACCCCTTTCCACTTAATTGTCTCCACAGGGAGACGGCCCTCTCTGCGCAACAGTAACCACACTGAGAGCACGATCAGACAATGCTAATTCTTTCCCGTCAGCTGCCACTCTCCAGCGCAAGAACGGCCGAGGACGCGCCGCCCACTGCGTTCAGCCCGGATCCGCCGGGCTCCTCTCGTCTCTCCTCCAGGGCGTCCGCTCGGTGATCCCGTTGCCCTTCATTCAGAGGCAAAGCACGCTCCTCGCTTTCCTCACCTGCGACGGTTGGGTCGTCATTTTGCCTCAATTCTGGAGGGCGTTTGTGCTGGGTTTGTAATTCCAGAGGGCGGGCGGCGGACGGGCTGTGGTGTGTGTGTGTGTGTGTGTGTGGTGTGTGTGTGTGTGTGTGTGTGNNGTGTGTGTGGTGTGTGTGTGTGTGTGGTGTGTGTGTGTGGTGTGTGGTGTGTGTGTGGTTGTGTGTGTGTGTGTGTGTGGTGTGTGTGTGTGTGTGTGGTGTGTGTGTGTGGTGTGTGCGCAGGCAGCTGTGTGTGTGTGGTGTGCATGCGTGTGCGTGCGTGTGTGTGTTTTCGGTGCTTAGATTCTGCCCCATTGGCTTCTGGTCTCTTTGGTTGGAGACACCTACAGTCATTCTAATAAGTTTTCCTTATATGTTCTCTTATTTTGCTCTGGCTCTTAAACATTCAGTCCAGTCCAGTCACTCCGTCACGTCTAACTCCTCACGACCCCATGCACCGCAGCACGCCAGGCCTCCCCGTCCATCACCAACTCCCGGTTCACTCAGACTCGCGTCCATCGAGCCGGTGACGCCATCCAGCCGTCTCGTCCTCGGTTGTCCCCTCTCCTCCCGCCTTCAATCTTTCCCAGCGTCAGGGTCTTTTCAGACGAGTCAGTTCCTCGCACGAGGTGGCCAAAGGATTGGAGCTTCAGCTTCAGCATCAGTCCTTCCAGCGAATGTCCAGGGCTGACCTCCTTCAGGGTGGACTGGTGGGATCTCCCTGCAGTCCGAGGGGCTCTCAGGAGTCTCCTCCAGCTCCGAGGCTCAAAAGCACCGGTTCTGTGGCGCTCAGCTTTCTTCATGGTCCAGCTCTCAGGCTGCCGCCTCTTTTAAGGGAATAATTCAGTGGTGCTGGTCTATTCACTGAACCGTCTCAGCCGTCACCACCATCTGGTTGGGGAGCATTTTCCTCACCCCCAGAAAGCAACCCTGTCCCCATGAGCAGTGAGCTCCTGTTCTCGCCTCCCCCAGCCCCTGACATCCGATCTCCACACACTTGCCTTTTCTGGACACTTCGTGTGACTGGACTCGTCTGGGGTCTTCTGTGACTGCCGTCTTTCCCCAGGCACCACGGTTTCACGGCTGATCCACGCTGTAACCACGGTTTCACGGCTGATCCACGCTGTAACCACGGTTTCACGGCTGATCCACGCTGTAACCGGCGTCCGCACTCATGCCCTTATCACCGAGGAAGCCTGTGCGGGTGGCCCGTGTGTGTTTGTCCGTCGTTAGTTGACAAACACGCAGGTTGGCCGCGTTTTGCCTGAAACCCCGCAGCTCCGAACACCCGGGCCTGTTTTGTGCGGGCGGATGTTTTCGTTTCTCGGGTGTACGTGCTCTGGGGGGGGAATTGCTGCTGTTCATGGTGTCACAAAGAGTGACACACACACACACACACACGTGACTCCAAAACCCTCAGGTTTCAAATGCCACAGAAGCTGCTGCATTTTCCATTCCCACCAGCCATGTCTGAGGCTCCAGTTTCTCCAGTCCTTGGCAACACTTGTTATTATCTGTTTCTTTTCTTCACAATCACTCTAGTGGGTGCAAAGGATGCTCTCGCTGTGGTTCCGATTTGCGTTTCCCTAGTGGCTGGTCAGAGAAGGCGACGGCACCCCACTCCAGTGCTCTAGCCTGGAGAATCCCGGGGATGGGGGAGCCTGGTGGGCCGCCGTCCACGGGGTCGTACAGAGTCGGACGCGCCTGACGCGAGTTAGCAGCAGCAGCAGCAGTGGCTGGTCATGCGACTCCTTGCCATTCCTTGTTCTCACCGGGTACGTGTCTATTCAGGTCCTTCGCCAGTGTTTTAAAGAGTGTTACTAATCGTTTTCTTTGTATTGCTAAGCTGTAAGACTTTCAGCAGATTCCAGATACAAGTTTCTTATTAGATGTGTGCTATTTTCTCCCATACTGTGGGTGATATTTCACTCTCTGGACATTGCCCTTTGGAGCACGGAAGTTGAAATCTGATGTACAAGGCATCTATTTTTCCTCAGTTGTACTTTAAGTTTATATAAGAAGTGAAGTGAACTCACTCAGTCGTGTCCGGCTCTTTGCAACCCCATGGACTGTAGCCTACCAGGCTCCTCCGTCCATGGGATTCTCCAGGCAAGAACACTGGAGTGGGGTGCCATTTCCTTCTCCAGAAGATCTTCCGGACCCAGGGATCAAACCCGGGTCTCCCGCATTGCAGGCAGACGCTTTACCATCTGAGCCACCAGGGAAGCTCTTATATAAGAAACCATTGCCTAATTCAGGATCAAGAAGATTTACACCTATGTTTTCTTCTGAAAGTGTATAGCTGTTCCTCTTGGGATTGGGTTGTTGATCCAGTTTGAGTTCATTTTTGTGCCTGTGTGAGGGCCAGACATCCTTCATCTGCACATGAGTGAATAGCCAACCGTTGCACGTGGGTCTCCACCATCTGCTGAAAAGGGGGTCGCTTCCCCCGATTCTCTAGCACTGTTATTGAAAATGAACTGACCGTTACAATAGGGATCCTTACTCTGGACTCTCAGATACGTTCCCTTGATCTCCATGTCTACCGTGGGGCCCCTACCACACAGTCTTTGGTTATTGTATGTGTGATGATCGTATGTTTTGAGATTAGGAAATAGGAATTTTCTTTGTTCTTTTACGAGACTGTTTTGAGCATTCTGTGTCTCTTGAATTTCTGTGTAAATTTTAGGATCAGTCTGTCCCTTTGTGTGTGTGATGTCTTCTTACATTTATTTGGGTTTTCAATGTCTTTAATGACACACAGTTTTCATCATACAGGTGCTGAGGTTTTTGGAGTCACATTGTGTGTGTCTGTGTGTTACTGTTTGCAACCTCATGGACCGAGGCCCGCCAGTCTCATCTGTCCATGGGATTTTCCAGGCAAGAATACTGGAGTGGGTTGCCCTTCACTTCTCCAGGGTATCATCCCACCCCGGGGATCAGACCCTCAAATCCTGCACTGCAGGCAGATTCGCTACTGTCTGAGCCACCAGGGAGGCCCTTGTTATTTCTGATACTATTATAAATGGAATTTTTTCTTTTTAAAAACCTATTCATTTGGTAATCATTTGGCTGTGCTTAGTTACAGCACTCGGGACCTTTAGTTGCGGTGTGCGGCATCGAGTTCCCTGACCGGGGATCGAACCCAGGCCTCCTGCGCTGGGAGCAGAGCCTGAGCCACCGGGCCACCAGGGCCGTCCCGGAGTCGCTCTCTCGACGTTGTTTCTGGGGGAGTCGTGAGCGTGTGGAGACACAGCTGATGTGTGCACGTTCGTCTCGCGTCCCACAGCCTTGATGAACTCGCGTGAGCCCTGGTGGGTTTTTCTTTTGTGAATATCTGTCTGTTTTCCTGCCTCTGTTCTCGGCTGCGGCACGTGGACCCTCTCTGCAGCAGGCTGGCTCTGCAGCTGAGCCGTGTGCCGTGTGCCGTGTGCCGTGTGCTGTGTGGCGTGTGCCGTGTGCCGTGTGCCGTGTGGCGTGTGCCGTGTGCCCGTAGTCGCCCCGTTGCTTGTGGGATCTTAGTTCCCCGACGATCAGGGATCAAACCCGTGTCTCCTGCACCACAAGGCAAGTTCCCAAGCGATGGGGCACCGGGCAAGTCCCTCTCGGAGCTTTTCCGGTGGGTCCCTTCAGGTTTTCCTAAGAAAATGCCACGTCCTAGGCAGTTACCTGTTCCTCTCCAGTCTTGATGCCTTTTATTTTTTTTCTTTCCTGACTGCCCTGATTAGTACAATGTTGACTAGAAGTGGCCGAGGGGGTAGGCGTCTTTGTCTCGTTACTGATCTTGGGGAGAGCTTTTAGTTCGGCCGTACGTCTGATGCTACCTGTGGCGTTTCATAGACGCCCTTTATTGGGTTGTACAAGTCCCCCTCTATCCCCGTGTTTTGGGTGTTCATACCATGGAAGGTGCTGGATTTTGTCAAATTCTTTTTCTGCATCTCTGGAGATGGTCAACCTGATTTTGTCCTTTCTTCTACAAATGCACTGATGGTATGTCACATTGGTCAACCTTTGGGAGCCAACTTTTCGGGCCTGGGGTAAATCCTGCTTGGTCNTCTGGGAGCCAGAGAAGGAAGGAACCTGATGCTCTCGAGGTTCGGGGTGTAGCTGCTCTCTTAAGTTCCCTGTTTTTATCACTGGTCACCTCCCCGCCCCGCCCCGCCCCTCCTCAGCTTCTGCTTTGTTGGGGTGTAGGAAGGGCTTTAGCTCCGTGTGGGAAGGCAGGACTGGGGTCTCCTTCCTGCCTCTGTCCCTGTGATCAGCATCAGTGCACTCCCCTGCCGCAGGCGCGTTCCGCTGCCGGGGGTCTGTGTTCTGCTTCCTTTTCCTGTTGCCAGGTGAGCACTGAGCTCCTGCATCTGGGCACTTACTCATCCACCCACTTACGTGCTTCCAACTCTGTAACGCCGTTGCCCCTGTCCCCTTCTGTCTGTCTGACTGTGTTCATTCCACGTGCTGTCCTTTCAGGGAGGGTGGGAGGAAACAGAGGTGTCCCGCCCCCACGCTAACCGAGACCTGCCACTGTATTTTCTAGGCGCTCATCTGTCGAGCTGAGCGCGGCTGCTCGGGTATGTCCGACCCTGCGCCCCGAGGGCCGCAGCCGCCGCGCTTCTCTGCTGCGCCTCCCGCGGTGGCCGGTGGCTTGTGTACCACGGAGCCACCGGAGAAGCCAGAGGGGTTTCTCAACTGGTTTTCTGAGCAAATAGTGGGTCTCGCGGGCTCGTGATGCGTAAGGAGAGAAAAGTGAGTGCTCGCGTTCGGGTCCGACACTGAGGTCCCTAGTTCACCACGAGCGTGTTATTGTGTTAATACCCTTGTTCTGCTTTCCATAAACCCCGGTGACGACTCACTCATCCAGTCCCGGACAGTCTACTGTCTTCGAAGCAAATGATTAAAATGGACTTTGAGAGCTTGCCTGGTAAACCCATTTCCCTCTGGCTGGAAGCATTATTAGTCCATTATTGTTCCAGGAGAAGAGGTTGGCTCAGACAGTCTTGAAACACAGGATATCGATTCTCTGACTCAATATGATACAAAGGGAGATAAGACAGGAGCGGGATGGAGCAGTGTGTCTTCTGGACCCTTAGACACTGATCACCAGCCACTGCTCCGAGGTCCCGAGGCGCCCTGCGTCTTGCCTTCTGCCCCAGAGAAAGCCTGCAGCCAGAGGACAGAGGGCAGGGCCGCGAGGAGCGGGGGTTCTGTGCTTTGCTCTTCCTTTTCCTGGTGCCCGGTTAGCGCTGAGTTCGTCACTGCTGGAGGGCAGCCCTAGAGGCGGGGGCTGGGGGAGGCCGGGCACCCGGGCTCTCTCCTGCCCCTCCCAGGCCTCCCTACGCTCGCGCTCCAGCGAGGATCCTGACGAGATCTTGTCCTGCCACCTTTACGAGAGCGCCTGATGGTTAACATACGCGATATCTTGGCGCTCAGCCACTCAGTCGTGTCCGACTCTGCGACCCCACGGTCTGCAGCACGCCAGGCCTCCCTGCCATCACCACCTCCCAGAGCCTGCTCAGACTCGTGTCTGTTGAGGCGGTGATGCCGTCCAGCCATCTTGTCCTCTGTCGCCCCCTTCTCCGCCTGCCCTCAATCTTTCCCAGCATCAGGGTCTTTTCCAGTGAGTCAGCTCTTCGCATCAGGTGGCCAAAGTATAATAATGAAAGCTATTAGAACCATTAAAAAATACATTTTGGAGAATTCTACGAAGAACAAATAGAGGAAAATTGAAGTTTCTTACTATGGGGACTTTCAAGCATACAAAAACGAGTAGACATGGGCTTTGGGCAGTCCCGTGGTTAGAGCTCCGTGCTCTCACCTCCAGGGGCCCGGGTTTGATCCCTGGCTGGGGAACTAAGATCCCGCAGCCCACATGGCCAGAACGAAAGCGAAAAAGTGGTAGGTGAAGCCCCCGTAGCCATTATCCAGCTGCGAAAATGGCCCACACTTTACCAGTGTGGTAAAATCTACTCTTGCCATCCCCAGCACCCAGGCCCCATTCAATTAAAAAAAAAAATCTGCTAGGGTAGGTTAGCACAAATTTCAGACAGCGTATCATTTTCATCTATAAAAACTTCTACACAGTCTCTACTCATTCATGACGTTTTCCCTTTTTCTTCCTCTCCTATGTAAAGCCACAGTGAAAAAAGGGAAGGCCCTTGGTGTGTCCAGCTCTTTGTGAACCCACCAGGCTTCCCTGTTCATGGGATTTCCCAGGCAAGAATACTGGAGTTGGTTGCCATGCTTTCCTCCTGGGGCCCAAACTTGGGTCTCCCGAATTTCGGGCAGATTCCTTACTGTCTGAATCCCCAGGGAAGCCCCTTCAGCAGCCTTATCAGCATGACCTAACAAAATTACCAATTCCTTAATACCATGTAGTATTAGATGGCATTAATACTCCAGTCCATTTAACACTCCAGCCCATATTCAGATTCCCCAGATTATCTGAAAAAGATGTCTTTCTGCAGAAGATTTGTTTGAATCAAGAGCCTAATAATAAGGCACACTCTTCGTGTGGGGCTCACAGATCTCCAAAGCCTCTTAGTTGCTAATGGAAACTTTACCTTAAACATATTTATGTGCTTCAACACGAGGGCAGGCGTGCCGCGGGCTCGGCTTTCTTCAGGGGCTGTGCCATTTTTATCTGGCACACGTCCAAAGTCGTGAGTGCTCCGGAGGCATGTTTTTCCTAGACCTGTCCTGGCCTCGAGCATCCATTAGGGAGGTTAGAGTGGGACTTCTCGTCGTTTTCAGTGAAAGTGCTTTCCACCTTCGTTACCAGGGCAACTCCTCAAACTCTGGAGACAGCCGCTTATTAGATTTATGCATATTTAAGATTCTCCCTGTTGCATTAAAAATTATAAATCCATACCGCAGATTGCAACAACGGAAGCAATTAGATTTATGGAGACAGCGTCTGGTGATGAGTGCACGGATTAGTATTATCTTAGAAGTGCTTTCGAGCAATCTGTCACGAGTGGCTGCAGCGCAGGAGTGAGAGTTTTCTTTGGAGGACAGGTTACTCCAGTTCCGTGGGCTCTACAATCCGGCATCAGCCTTCCCTCCCCCATTCCTCGTCCCCTCGTGTTCAACTCCTCATTACAAGGCCGCCGTGTGCCAGGCACGGTACAGACCCGACCCCACCCACCGAGGAGGGGGCAGCGCCCCCTCCGAGGGTGTGAAGGCCCAAGGTCAGAGGTCACCGACTCTGACAGTCTCCTGAGAGGGTGACAGGCAGGAAGGCCGCAGGTCTCCAGATGGAGAAAACAGGCTTCGAGCGTCAGACGCTTTTTCTCTTTCTCTCTCTCTCTGAAGCGGCAGGAGGAAACGAACTACAAGGTTAAGACTTTTCCCTTGATACATTTAAAAAGAGGTTTCTCTTAAAATTCTGCGTCGCCACGACGACACCTGGCTCCACCTGAGCTTAACTGTTCTCAAACCTTGAGCTGAGCAACGAGTCTTCCTTGTGGAAATGCTTGTCTTAAGCCATGTCAAGGCACCATGCATTCACCCTAGACTGCAAGTCGGTTCCGCCCAAGACTCAGAACCGACTGGGCAAACTGGGGTGCTTCACTCACACATTGTTCTCCTAATCTGTGCTGATAAAACCGTGTCTGCTGGGAAGTCTGCCTTAAAGATTTCACGTCGATCGTTTGATGGCCCGGGAAGACTCGCCTGGTGCCAGGGTTATCTCAGTGCATCGTGTGTGGGTGAGGGGCCTGGTGCAGCCTCTGTTTGGAGACATTCCTTTCCCCTAATCGGCAGTCTGCTAGTAGCTAGATAACGTCCAGCTGGAGGGTAGCAGGGGCCACGCTTTCTGCCCTTTTCTGATGTCTATGTCAGAATCTTCCTCCATCTCTTTTACACTGTAATAAAACTTTAACACACAAAAGCTCTGAGTGATCAAGCCGAGTCACTGGCCCCGGGTTGAATTCCTCTCCTCCCGGGGCCAAGAATCCCCGAGGCTCAGCAGCAACCTTTCTGCCCCGCGCCCTCTCGGGACCGTGGGCCGCGCATTTCCAGCCCCAGGGGTACCTGCTCCGTGGAAGCCGCCGCAGACGTAGAGCTTCCCATCCACGGCGCCCGCGCTGGTGGAGTTGGAGCGCAGCCCGAGCAGGGGCGTGGGCATCGGGGGCCCCTCTCTCCAGAAGTCCCCGTCCGGGTTGTAGATCTCCACCGCGTCCAGGCACTTCCGGACCTGGCCCCTGTCCCGGCCGACGCAGCCGATCCCGCCTGCGGAGGGGCACAGGACAGAGTGAGCGGGGCCGAGCGTGCCCGGGGCATGCCCCCACCTGGCCCGAACCCCAGGCTTGCGGCCTGGGCGTTCCCGGCACCTGGCGCCTTTCCCGGGATGCTTTCTTTCTTTTTTTAATTAACTAATTATTGTAATGGAAGGATAATTGCTTTGCAGAATTTTGCTGTTTTCTGTCAAACCTCAACCTGAATCAGCCATAGGTCCACACACGTCCCCTCCCTGTTGAGCCTCCCCCCTTCCTCCTATCCCACCCCTCCAGGTTGATACAGAGCCCCTGTTGGGGTTCCCTGAGACATATAGCAATTCCCGTTGGCTACCTCTGTAGACGTGGTGATGGGAGTCTCCACCTTACTCTCTCCACACATCTATCCCGAGATGCTTGCTAAGCAGTGGTGAGGCCTGCTGTGCACCCAGCCGAGCCCAACCCCACTGACCCCCAGTGCCGCCGGTCTGTGCTCACTCGCGGGGCACACGCACACTGGCTGCTCAGGGGCCCTCCCTGGAGAGGAGGACTTTGCCGTCTGAGTGTGAGGGCGGCCCGGTTCCGACATCCGCCGTCCTGCGGCCGGTAGGGTCCCAGGGACCTGGCTATGGAGCGAACGTCGTTCCCCTCCCCCAGGTCACCAGCCCGTTTCTCCCTCCTCCTGTTTCTATTCTATTTCTGGCAGCACCGACCCCTAGCCTGTGGGACCTTACCTCCCTGATGAGGGATCGAAACTGTCCCCGGTGCAACGCAAGGGCAGAGTCCTAACCACGGGGTCCCCTCCCCCTCTCTTCTCAGGGGCAGGAATCTTCCCCCCTCAGGGCAGGGCCAGCCTTTGGTAAATTTTAGCTTTAGGGTTCAAAGGGAGGCCCCAAACCCGAGCGCCCGCTGTGTCTTCTGTTTTCGGCGACACGGTGCTTTCAACAGGTGCTCTTGGCCGCGCTCTCGGGATGAGCTGGGAAAGGAGTGAGGCGTGTTTCCTGCCGTTAGGAAGCTAATGGGGTGGAAAGCCACACGGACAGATAAACAGAGAGCAGACTCAGAGGTTAAAGCGCCTGCCTGCAATGCGGGAGGCCCGGGTTCGATCCCTGGGTCGGGAAGATCCCCTGGAGAAGGAAATGGTAACCCACTCCAGTATTCTTGCCCGGGGAATCCCATGGATGGAGAAGCCTGGTGGGCTGCAGTCCACGGGGTCGCAAAGAGTCGGACACGACTGAGCGACTCCACTTTCACTTTTCACTTTCAGACTTCATGAAGGCGCCTCAGAGGCGACGCGGGCTACACTCGGAAGCCCAGAGCCCGCAACCCGTTAACAGAAGCAGCACGCACCTGACCGTGGCTCTAAGTCCCACCCTCCACTGGGGCAGTGAGGCATGAGGATTTCCAATGAGAAGCAGGAGCTTGCCCCACAGGGAAAGGCTGTGGACGTCGGGCCATCTCTCCTTGTCTGAAGCGCGGCTCCTGGGAAGCAGGTGCGGTTCCTGGAGGGGAAGGCAGTCCTCTCATCGGTGACCTCACCACACGCAGACCCCATCGGACCACCTGCTCTGCATGGCCCATCAGAGTTGGGACAGTGCCAGCCTCGGCTACCCCGGAGGGTCCCGGAAGGGTCACGGCAGCGGGGGGACTTGGCTCTGGTGTTTACAGCAACACCGAGACCAGCGTTGAGACCTCTGGGCTCTCACAGCCTCTGCCCAGCGTGTCGTGCCACTTAAAGACTAATCCCAGGACGCCTGGTGGCGTCTCTTCTGGCATTTAACCCCATGCCTGCCCTTGTGCGGCCGGCGGCCCTCCCCGCCGCCCTCCTCCCATGTACGGCCCCTCCTCCGGTGTGTGGCTGGCGGCCCTCCTGCCTCCCGTCCATGGAGTTGGTGATGCCCTCCAACCATCTCATCCTCTGTCGTCCCCTTCTCCTCCTGCCCTCAATCTTCCCCAGCATCAGGGTCTTTTCCAGTGAGTCGGCTCTTCGCATCAGGTGGCCAAAGGATTGGAGCTTCTGTGTCAGTCCTTCCAATGACTATTCAGGGTTGATTTCCTTCAGGATGGACTGGTTGGATCTCCTTGCAGTCCAAGGGGCTCTCAAGAGTCTTCTCCAGCACCACAGTGTGAAAGCACCAATTTTTCGGCGCTCAGCCTTCCTCGCGGCCCAGCTCTCACATCCGTACCCGTGTTACAGTGCATGACGCTCAGCCTGGAGTGACTGCGAGAAGACCGATGGGATGGCTTGCTCTCACCCGGGTCGGGCCCACCCAGAGTAGAGGCGATGGAGAGCGTGCGGGAGGAAGCCTTCTCTCCCCACTTTGCTGATGGAGCCTGGCCCGCTTCCCGTCTCAGGACGCATCCGGGGTGAAGGCTGTAAGCACAGGAAGCTCTTAGCGCTTTCTCTCTTCTCCGCCTGGATAAATAATTTAGCCCATTACTGTGCCAAGTCAGAGTGGCTGCGCTTCCAAGGAGGGGCCACGTGGGCCTCAGTCAACTGCGCTCTCTGATGCTCACAGACCCACATCCTCCCTGGCGCTGGGGTGGCCAGAGGCTGCTTCGTCCAACAGATCGGGGAGTCTCTGTCCGAGGGGCAGGACGGCCTTAAGGAAGAGGCTTTGTCCGCAGTCGCTGACCTTGGCAACCACCCATCAGGTAAGAACGAGATCACTTAGCTCCGTGCTCCCTGAGATGGGGAGGGCGGCTACCGGGCTGGTTTCTGTTGTTAATACGAGCACTTGGGGCGACCGGTCAGTGGAGGCGAGCAGAGGGCACGCGAGTCTCTGGTCATCAGGCTGGCACGGCCAGCAGCCGGCGCCCTGGGTGGGATCGGAAGTTCACATAAAGCCCGTCAGGGAAGCTCTCGCAGCATAATGTGCAAGCAGCCCGGGGCCTGTGCAGGAGGCTGCTGGGATGACCAGTGCTTGTCGCTTCCGCCCGTCGCTACGAGCCGTCACTGGCGTCTTCAGCCCTCACGTGGCCGGCAGCGTGCGCAGGCGCCGCCCGCTGCTCGGCTCTGCCTTTGCTCTGACCGTCGCCCCCGAGCGCGCCCCGTCTCCCCTGGGTGTGGCCCTCTAGTCCCAGCGACTTAATGAGCTTGACCTGGAAGTGGGGGCTGATTAGACAAACCTTCCCACAAAAGCGTGGTCCGTATTAGTGAGTCAGCGCCGGCACTACGAGAAGGCTTTTGATCCCGCAATGGGACCAGAGCGGCTTCAGAATTTCAATGAGCCGCCCCGGCTCTCTCACTTCTGAGCCGCCAGAGCCTGGCGTGCCTGTATTCAGAAGCAGGCGCACAGAAGCTCTCTTTGCAAGTCCTACGTCAGCGTCAGCGGGCCTCCGGGGCAATGCACAAACCTTAGTTCTTTCGGGGTGGGGTGGGAGGGGGTAGTTACAGACGAGGGCGCCTCTCTCTGCTCTTTTATTTCTACCTGTTCTCCGTGTGTGGGGGCATCATGGTCTCTCCCTGTGTGGGGATGCAACGTCTCCCCACACAGAGCCTCAGCCGGGTGCTGCAGACGGCAGGGCGTGGTCCTTCCCGGACTTCCGCCAGGACCTGCTGTCCACCGGACCTTGACCGCAGCTCGGGGGCTGCTCCTGTGTCCCTGCCCTGCAGGCTACCATCAGGAGCTTATTCTGCCTGCTCTGGGCTGGACCCCAGAGGAGGGGTGATCCTGGAGCGCTTCTGACGAGCTCCCAGACTTGCTTCCATGGCTGAACGAGCTCTTTTTTTGTTGGTTTTAAAAAATATTTATTTATGTGGTTGTTTTAGGTCTCAGCTGCAGCATGTGAGACCGTGTCCCCAGATCAAGCATTGAACCCATGTCTCCTGCATTGGGAGCTAGGAGTCTTAGCCCCCGGACCCCCAGGGAAGTCCCTTAGCAAGCTCTGATACATATATGCACTGCTGCCGGCTCCTATGGGCCTTGGAAAAAATCTGTGGGCTTTGAAAACAGAAAATGAAAGTGAAAGCGTTGCTTGCTCAGCCGTGTCTTCCTCTTTGCGACCCCATAGACCGTAGCCCACCGGGCTCCTCTGTCCACGGGAGTCTCCAGGCAGGAATCCTGGAGTGGGCTGCCACGCCCTCCTCCAGGGGATCTTCCCCACCCAGGGGCGGAACCCAGGCCCCTCCATGGCAGACAGTTTACTGTCTGAGCCACCAGGACAGCTTTGTGCAATATAATTTCTCTAAGTCTCAGACTGCTCATCTGTAAGTTTTGGATAATGATTTCAGTTTCGTAAAGCGTTGCAAAGAGTAACTTACACGTGAAGGAGGAGAGTGGTGAGGAGGAGCAGACGTGTGTTACAAACCCAAGTATCACCGCTAGGGCAGGAGTCTGATTTCTTCCCACGCGCCCGCGAGAGCACTCGGCCAGCATGCACAGGTCCGGGGGATGGCCATCCCTCCTCCTCCGTGTCCCAGGACGCTGTGTTAGTAAGCCGGTGTTCACGGGAGCCGCTGAAGTCTTTGTTTTGCTTGCTCGAAACTTAATTATCTGCGTGTCTGTGGTTAAGGGCTTACTGACCGAAGGGGCGAATCTCTTAAATGCTTCCTTCAAGGCTGGATGGAGACGATTGGAGGCTGGAGGGCTGAGCAATCAGCTGAGCCTCCGGGCGGGGAGATGGGCTCCCTGACACGGTGCATCAGGTCAAGCGTTTCAGGGGTGGGGGTGGGAATGGTCAGGGAGCCCCACGGGAGACAGGCGGGAGGATCCTGGTTGGTGGGGGACGTCCGGGAGTGAGGCCGCCTTGGGTCGGGCAGAGGGGCCGCTCTGACTCACGTGTGGGTGCGGTCTCTTCCTGACAGTATAGTGCCTGGGCGGCGGCGTTCCCACTCAGGCTGCCTGCTCCCTCTCTCTTTAATCGCGTCTATTTATGTGTGGCTGTGCGTGGGTCTTTCTCCAGCTGTGTCCACGGCTTCTCATCGAGGTGGCGTCTCTTGGCGCAGGGCACCGGCTCTTGAGGGTGCGGGATTCAGTACCTTAGTTGCCCCGTGGCTTATGGCATCTTCCCGGGTCAGGAATCAAACCCGTGACCCCGCTCCGCATTGGCAGACGGAGTCTTGGTCTTGGCCATTGAGCCGCCAGGGAAGAGCTCTGCTCCTCTTCTGCTCTCGCTTAGGAGTTCCAGACGCGAAGCCTGAACCCCAGGAGGCACGACCTCGCCTCTCGTCCCTCGTTAGTTAATGCCGGGCTCTAATGGGTATTTTCAGAAAAGGAAAAAAGCTCCTCAGCACAGGGTGAAAGGCAGGGCCACCTGCCTTCACAAACTCCCGGGCGCGCCCAGAAGCGTCCGGCCCACCCCCCGGGCGGCGTTGCTCTCTGCGCTCGCCTGCTGACCCTGCCCGTCCATCAGCAGCCTGCTTGCTCTTCCAAACAGATGATTGGGAAAAATCAAATAAAAGAGCTTAAAGGAAAGACCGAGTTCCACCGGTTAGCGCTTGACTGCTTGATTTTGGAGGGAAACTCAAGTGCGTGAAGTGTCTGACAGTTACCTAGTGGGGATGCAGACGGTTGACAGAAGTTCTGGCTCCGAGTCCCGGGCAGCAAATAAGCTGCAGCCGCATCTGTGGCTGACTCCGGACAGCCCCTGGGCTCCCTCCGGCCCAGCCCTGGGCGTCCGTGGGCCTCGGCGCGCCTCACCCCTCTGCTCTTCCAGACTCAGAGCCATCTCTGCCTCCTTTCTGCCCTGACCGTCCTGCCCAGCGCGTCCCGCAGGTCCCAGCAGGTCCAGGAGCCAAGCCCGCAGGGGGCCGAAGGGAGCGCCCGCAGAGGTCAGAACCTCGGAGCCGGCCTCCCGCCACCTCGCCACCCCCAGGCAGGAGCCCCCAGCCGTCTCGGGCCTGTCCGTCGCCCGGAGGCGTGCCTGGCTTTCAGCCACCCCTCTGCCCACTCCTCCCCTCCCTGCCTGTCTCCCCGGCCGCCCTGTTCTCGGCACCCCGTGCTCCAGGCTGGCTCAGCCTGGGCCCCAAACAGTGAGGTAGTTCCCCTCTAGGCCTCTGTGGAGGCTGGTCTCCGCCTGGATGGGTCTCTCCTCCCCAGGAGGACAATCCCTGCTTCAAGGCTCAGCTCAGCCATCACCCCGAAGAAAGGCGCTGTGTCTCTGCAAGCGGCCACCCCCTCCTTCGGGCGCCGGCTGCTCTCTGGACAGAGAGCAAGGTTCCTGTAAAGACGCTGCTCCTGTGTGTCTTTCTGGGCTGCACGTCAACGGACAGAAAAGGGGGCCTCGTTCCCATCCGCGCACCCACGCTCCTCACTGGGGCAGACGGTCGGGAAGCAAAACTTAGCTGAGTGTGTGCGTGGCCCAGCCCTTCCCCACACCGGGGGCACCGTTTTCCTCTTCTGCTCTCCTGTCAAAACGCAAAGTGACGACTAGCTTTCTAGAACTGGTCAAGCCCTGAGTCCAAACAGCTGAACACTCACTTCCTGCCAGATTACACACGCGATCTGCCTAAGGGCACGGGACTCCCGGCGCAGACAGGGACCCTGCTGGTGTCTGTGGCTGGGCTCTTCTGTGCCCCCAGGTCTGCCTGCCTGAAAAGCCACCGACCTCCCCTAACTCGGGCTGGACGTAACCTAACAGGACCCAGGCTGAGTTTATACTAATAATTCTGTCCGGCGACCAAGCAAAGAGGCGTTAATCAGATGTCCCCCACAGCTCGCAAACGCAGACACACAGGATGTGGAGAGTGAAGGCAGACTGCCCCATTCTGCTCCCTGAGGTTCTTCTAAAGGGGGCTTGACAGTATGTGGTGGGTAATTACTGCAGAGAAAAGACCTCGGGGCTCCCCTGGCGGCCCAGTGGTTAGGACTCTAGTGCTTTCATAGCTGGGCCCAGGTTTGATCCCTGGCCAGCGAACTAAGATCCCACAAGCTACCCAGAGCAGCAAAAAAAAAAAAAAAGTGTTAACAAATCTGGCAGATTGACCGTGTATAAATAAAATCATTTACAGAAAGCGATAATTTGTGCTCATTCCTCTATCTACCCAAGAAAGGTGAAAGGAAGGGAGTGTCTAAAATATGGTCACATACATGAACCAGGATAAACCAGCTGAAGATAAAGCACTGTACTCAAAAACGACAGGATGTTAAAATAGATACCTTCTTCTTTAAAGCATTAAAATTTTTCCATTTCAGCTCTTCACGCTGTTCTGAAACATACATCACATTATCCCTGCCTCAGTGAACTGACGGTGCAGAATCGAGCTGTCCTTAAGGGCTGGGAAGTAGCTGCAGGCTCCGCTCCCCAGCATGCCGCCGGCGCAGACGGCTCTGTGCACCAGGCTGCGTGAAAACCCCCGGATGTGCTCTGCTGGACGAATCCTTGCTTTTGGTGCGGCTTTGAGCAACTTACCTCTTTTCATGAGAGCAAAGCACAGAAAGTGTACTTGCCCAGGGTTTTGGCTGCATCCTTACGCTCCTCTGCAAACACAAACAGGTCAGAGACCCAGACAGCGTCCGCCAGACGTTTCTCGTCTGTTCTTGGTAACGGTCTCATCCCTGTCCATCCGGGGCTTTCACACCGTAGCAGCTTCTGACAGTCTCTGCTTTCGGTGTCAAAACCGCTGTGAACTTCTAGCTAGTTCTATGTGTATATATAATGTTATGTGTTTATTTTTGGCTGTGCTGGTCTTAGTTGCGGGGCAGGCTTTTCTCTCGTTGCGGAGCGCGGGCTCCAGGGTGTGTGAGCAGCAGTCGCGGCTCACGGGCTCAGCTGCTCCGAGGCCTGTGGGGTCTTCCCAGACCCGGGATCAGAGCTGTGTCTCCTGCACGGGCAGGCAGCCTCCTCACTTCTGGGCCAGCAGGGAAGCCCCTCCAGTTATTTTTAAGCAATCTGTATGTACATTTCGGATATTTACTTCCTGTCTCTCCTAGGTGCTAGAGAACGCGTTTAAGGCTTTTGTTTATTTGTGTGTTTTGTGATTTTGGGGCATAAAACTCAGTCTTGGGAAATTGAAGGCAAATAAGAAACCATTACAAAACAGCGTTACAATTATGTATCGATCCAGCAGAGTGCAAGTTCCCACTAACCGCCCCGCTGAAACGCCGAGCTGCCCACTTGGGTCTGTGGGATACCAGTGACGAAAGTGAGCTACGTCGTCACGTGAGTTCAGGTCAGTCGCTCAGTCACGTGGACTCTTTGCGGTCACGTGGACTGCGGCGCGCCAGTGAGAAGCCCAGGCAAACTCTGGCCGCTGGGAGCCCTTGATTCTGGGTTCCCCAGTTGGGGGGCCAGGTAGTCAAGGCGGAAACCCTTCACAGGGTTCCCTGGAAGGACCTCTCATGGGCACCGACCGCGAGAACAGGGCGAGCCTTCTGTCTGTAAACTGAAGGCTGCTCTCAGAGCAAAGGGGGCACTGGGACTCCCCGCTGAACTGCTTTGGCCATTGAAAGGGCACCTTCTTTCCTCGTCCAGCATGAGCCTAAGCGTGTCTCGGGGCCCAGAAGACTCCCGGGACGCGATCGGAGCGCACCCAGAGCCCGCCCTGAGGACACACAGACGCGGGGAGCTCCGGGCAGTGCCCGGCCTGTGCTCCCGGGACGCGCGGGGCCGGGGCGACCCGTCCCTTCACCTCTGGTCTCTCCTAAACGCCAGCGGGGCGGCTCACGCACCAGGGGCTTGGTCAGTGCTGTGAGCATATAAAAACACCCTCCTTGAACACAGGGTCCCCCTTCCCTTCCTCACCCATCTGAACTTTGCCACGTGCATCCCTGCGGGCATTCTTACCAGAGGCGCCCAGCGCTTCCCGCAGACCAGACCCCCGGCCCCACTTCAGACCTGCCAGCCCAGAATTCGCCACAGTCAGGGCCGGGGGTCTGCCATTTTATTGAACAGCCTGGGTGATGCGAGACATGTTTATATTTTTAAAAACGGCTTCAGGGGACGTCCCTGGTGGTCCAGTGGGTAAGACTCTGCACTTCCAACGCAGGGGGCACAGCAGGTTCAAACCCTGGTGCAGAAACTAAGATTTCAGAAAAGTAAAAATAAATTAAAAAAAATTTTTTAAGCTTACTTTGCAAAACAAAAAAAAAATACTGTTTCAGATTTTATCGAAAGACATAAAAAGGCAAAATCAGAACGATGATGAAGCTCGGTCCTCTCAGAACATAGCTCACCTCTGACACGCACTCACTGCAGCAGCTGGAACCTTCTGTGGAACTACCCCCTCGAGGGGCACCGTCACCCAGTGAAAACGACCCCTGTGGCCGTGTGGGGAGACTTGGTATCACCTGGCTCCCTGGACAGGCAAGTGAAAACTCTGTGCTTTGCAAAATTCCCTATGACGCCTGGAACTCGGACGCTGTTTGAGGTGTTTTGCCCTGGTGGAGCAGCAGGAGAGAAAGGTCATTTCCATCAGCTGATGTCTGGGAGCGCTGGTCACGTGGAGCAGCCAGGCCGGAGGTCAGAACAGACACAGCCAGACGAGCGGGGCGGGAGCCCGGCCAGAGTCCTGCTGAGAGCCGCGCCCCCGATTCACACAGACCACCTCGAGGGGTGTCGTCCTGCAGACCCCGAAGGGTGGTCTAGACGCAGAGGCTTAAAAGCAGCGGGGAGAGAGGAAACCCAGCCGCGGAAGGGAGGCTTGTTCGGGGCTGACCCCCAGGGCCCACGCTGGGGCGGGCAGGGACGTGGCCGCCAGGGCCGGCCCGGGACAGGTCTCAGCGTTTCCACAAATAGGCCTCATGGCTCACTTTCTATATTTGACTTCGCCTGACCCATCAAGTTAGAGGAACTTCGGCATCCGACTTGGCTTTTTAAAGACGCTTGAGGAAAACCCCAGGCATATTTATAAGTGCACTGTCACTGCAGAAGCAAGCCTGCTGCACTCAAAGGTGTGACTGAGACTATGAGACCTGAATTTTGTCTCACAAACCTGTTTCCAGAGAGAGAGCCCTTGGTATCACATTCTGTCAGTGTTTTATAACAGAGCATCAGGAGTTGGATTTAAGGAGGTGGAGCCCAGAAGGTTTTATCTTTCTCAAACCTTTACTAAAAAGAGTGTACAGAGGACTTCTCTGGCAGTCCAGGGGTTAAGCCGTCACCTTCCAATGCAGGGGTGCAGGTTTGATCCCTGGTCGGGGAGCTAAGATCATGGCATCCGGCCCCATCACTTCACGGAAGTCTAAGGGTGAAATGTGGAAACAGTGAGAGATTCTATTTTCTTGGGCTCCAAAATCACTGTGGATGATGACTGCAGCCATGAAACTAAAAGACGCTTGCTCCTTGGAAGGAAAGCCATGACCAACCTAGACAGCATATTAAAAAGCCAGAGACATTATTCTGCTGACAAAGGTCCATCTGGTCAAAGCTGTGGTTTTCCCAGTAGTCATGTATGGACATGAGAGTCGGACCATAAAGAAAGCTGAGCACTGAAGAACTGATGCTTCTGAACTGTGGTGTTGGAGAAGACTCTTGAGAGTCCCTTGGACTGCAAGGAGATCCAACCAGTCCATCCTAAAGGAAATATACCCTGAATATTCACTGGAAAGACTAAAGCTGAAGCTCCAATACTTTGGCCACCTGATGTGAAGAGCCGACTCACTGGAAAAGACCCTGATGCTGGGGAAGATTGAGGGCAGGAGGAGAAGGGGACGACAGAGGATGAGGTGGTTAGATGGCATCACCGACTCAAAGGACATGAGTCTGAGCAAGCTCAGGGAGATAGTGATGGACAGGGAAGCCTGGTGTGCTGCGGTCCATGGAGTCGCAAGGTTGGACACAGCAACTGAACAGTAATGGGGGGCTCAGATTCGACATGCCTCGCAGCCAAAAAACCAGAACATAAAACAGAGGCAGTATTGTATCACATTCAGCAAAGAGTTTAAAAGTGGTTCACATTAAAAAAAAAAAAAAACTTTACAAAAGAGTCTTCATGTAATTTCTTTCCTACTTTTTTCTTCACAAAAGTAGGATTGAAAGCCTTGAAAACAAGGAATTAATAACATTTTCTCCTAGCAATAGGATGTCTTAACCTAAAATTACTGGGCTGAGAACTGTTTTAGAGGATCACAGTAACACTTTTGAATACAGTATGCTTGCTTCTGAAATGACAGTGCACACTCACACCTTTTTTAGAGGATTAAGCCATATTTTGGATTAAAGTAGTTTAACTGTCTCTTATAATGAGCTCTCACAGTACAAATGACAAAAGGGTTTTCTTAAAAAAAAAAAAAAAAGCATCTTAAAATGCGTGGCCTCAAGCAGCACCCTTCCAGGAGTCTCCTCTCAGAGGGTTTCAAAGGGTTCTGTTAAGACACAGCCCCTCTTCCCTGCTCTTTCTGAGAACGAACTGCCCGAGGGAACTCTCAGGAAACAGCGTGGAAATCAGCTCATTTTAAATACCTGGAGTTTGTAATAAGGGCATCATTGGCTCAGTGGTAAAGAATCTGCCTGCAATGCAGGAGATTTGGGTTTGATCCCTGGGTTGGGAAGATTCCTTGGAGGAGGAAAAGGCAACCCACTCCAATATTCTTGCCTGGAGAATCCCACGGCCAGAGGAGCCTGGCGGGCTACCATCCCTGGGGTTGCAAAGAGTCGGACATGACTGAGCGAGCACGCACTTTACTCATAAGGCTCCATGGAGACTATTTAAGTGTTTCAGAAAGTCACCGCCCAGAAGAGCCAGTTACCACGCAGGGAAGCTGCTAAAACACACGTGTAAACGCATGAACACTGGGATCAGTTTAGCAACGACCTAGACGGATGCTGTCCTGAATCTTTATTTTATTTTTAAATGTTTATTTGTTTATTTGGCTATGTCAGGTCTTGGTTGCAGCTACAGGATCTAGTTCCTTGAGTAGGGATCGAACCCAGAACCCCTGCATCGGAGGTGCAGAGTCTTAGCCGCTGGACCACGGGGAAGTGCCTGTATTTGCATGTTAAGAGGGAAATGTATAGTTTTCCAGGAACAATCACTCAATAGCTTCCTAATGCACTCTTTGCTAGTCTGTTGTAACTTCTGGGGTCATTTTCACATAAATTCAGATTATTCATGGTGTCTGTGATGATGCGGTTTTCCAATATAGGCATTTTCACAATAAACATTTAGTGCAGATTTTAACTTGAATCTTTACCCCACGAATCAAACCTCCAGGGGCAGCATGAGCCAAGGAGAGCACCCGGCTGTCTGATGGGTGCAGCTTTAGCTCCTACAGGAGGAAGATGTTCCGGCCAGTATTCGCCCCCCACCCCCCGCGCAGGGGCAGGCTGTGCGAATGGACACCGGGCCACTGTGCGTGTGCAGGAGGGGAGAAGGGCGGAGGGCGCGTGTCCGCGGGGGAAGGGGGAGGAGAGGAGAAAGACCGGGTCCCATGACTCCAAAGGCCTGGGGGCAGGCCGTCCCAGCACCAGGACCCCCGCTCCGGGCCGCGAGGCCAGCACGGAGACCTGCCGGGCAGGAGCCGGAACACCTCACGCTTCTGAAGATAGGAAGGAATCTGGGGCCACGTTAGGGCACTACGTGTACGGACACGCCTGCCACTTTTTCTAAAACACGCTTTTAAATCATGGCTCAGAGAGTCAGAATCCGCCTGCGATGCAGGAGACCCGGGTTCCACCCCTGGGTCGGGAAGATCCCCTGGAGAAGGGAATGGCCGCCCGCTCCAGCATTCTCGCCTGGAGACCCCCAGGGGGAGAGGAACCTGGCGGGCTACAGTCCGCGGGGTCGCTGAGAGCCAGACCCGGCCGAGCGACTGTCGCCGACACACACACCTCTTTTGCTGTGTTGCCGTGTTTGTTTTCGGTTGCGCTGTGCGGCTCATGGATGTTAGTTCCCCGAGCAGGGACCAAACCCACGCCGCCTGCATGGGGAGTGAGAAGCCTTAACCGCTGGACCGCAGCGGGAGCCCTCCCCCAACTTACTTCACACGGTAATACTCACCATCTCGGCTGTTTATTGGGCACCTGAACACACGGCCCAGTGTTCATCTCTCTTAAGTGCCTCGGTTTATGAACGAAGAAAACGGACTCGGAGAAGTAAACCCACTTGCTGGAAGTCATAAAGTGAAGTCGCTCAGTCGTCGACTCTTTGCGACCCCATGGACTGCAGTCCACCAGGCTCCTCTGTCCATGGGATTCTCCAGGCAGGGATACTGGAGTGGGTGGCCATTCCCTTCTCCAGGGGATCTTCCCGACCCAGGGATGGAACCCAGGTCTCCTGCATTGCAGGCAGACGCTTTGCCGTCTGAGCCACCAGGGAAATCATAGGGTGTTCATAACTTACAGGGTAGGGTCTGTCTGCAGGAGGAACTTTGTTTCAGCCAAGAAGACACTTGGGGAGTGTACAGATGGGATTAACTCAGAAGACTTATAAAGTCATAATACGGTGAAGGTGAGGCCGTTCGTCACGCAGCCCAGACTGCCCCTTCTGACTGCCTCTCTCCCCGCCGTAGTCAGATCCGAGGTCTCCCAGTCCCTGTGGCTCCAGCTCGGTAACAGTCCCCCTCACGTAACAGAGGCCAGAGTGCGCGCCCAGACACGGGCGCAAACCCGGAACAGAGGCAGCAGTGGGGCCGTGACGGGCATCGGAACTTTCCTCTGCAAAGCCAAAGGCACCCGGCCTGCCGGCCCCAGGGAGCGCATCAGTGCCGTCTGTGCGTCTGCGCGACGGCCGACACGGGCAGTGCAGACGAGGCGTTTGCACACGCTTGTATGGACGGGCGTGACAGCAGGGGGAGAGAAGAGAGCAACAGCAGCGAAAGGGAAAGGGAGGACCATCGAGACGCGGCAGCCGGCAGACGCCGACGCCGACCTTCGTACCCCAGGGGACGGCTCGCACACGCAGGGAGCGCGATTTGGGGGCTCATAATGGCCGAGTCACTTTTAAAAGTTATTTTAGCATTGAAATGGACAGATTTGGGTCTGAATCCGGATTTAATCACACTGTTTGGGTGATAAAAGGAAACAAAGGCCTTCCCTTCTAGGCGATTGTGGAAACTGAGGCTGTGCATGGAAACGGCACCTAGCATTCAGGAAGTCTTCAGTAATTATTACTTTCCCTCCAAGTAATTTCTCACGAGATAGAGAAGAACGTGATAACTTAAGAAATGTTTTTTCTAGTTAGAAATGTTGGCCAAAATCTGACACTTAAAGGTGCTGGCATTGGGACACACGTGTACCCGTGAGTGCTTTGTGCTGATGGATGGCAGAAACCACCACACTATCGTAAAGTAATTATCCTCCAATTAAAATTAGTTACTTTTTTAAAAAGAAAGGAACCAAGATTTCTCAGAGAATCTTACCAAGCTTTGCATAAATGTCATCTGAAAAATGAAATGGAAAACTTACATAAATAAAACAATTTTGAAAACTCTGAAAAGCAAAGAATCCGCCGTGCACTGTGGGGATGCAGGCTCCATCCCTGGTCGGGGAGCTAGAGTCCCACCCGTCGTGGGACAACCAAGCCCACGGGCTGTAACTGCTGCGCCCGAGGGCCACCGCTAGAGTCCACGCACCTCGGCGACAGATCCCAGCTAAGACCCAGCACAGCAAGTGAGGAAAATGGTAAAGACGCCGGCAACAACTGTCTGGAAATCGTAACTATCCAGACTGCCTCCGTTTCCAACGCCAGGAAAAGTCTCTGCACTACCGCGAACTCGGACTGCAAAGCTGGGCTGTCCGCCCACTTACAGGCAGCGTGTCCTGTAAGGAAGATGATAACCCTTTTCCAGACAAAGAGCTTGTTCTTGTGATCATCGAAGTGTGCTGGACGAGTGACAGCAAGACAAAGATTCAAAACGCGAGCACCCATAAAGGGGAACCAGCAGGAGACTTTGCACACAGACTCTAGGAAGCGTTCCGCGCTCTTGGATGCACCCAAGAGTTGAGGCACAGAAAACCTTGTCCTCTCTATTTGTACCATACCCTGGTGGCTCAGTGGTAAAGAATCTGCCTGCCAACGCAGGAGACCCGGCTTTGATCCTTGGGTCAGGAAGATCCCCTAGAGAAGGAAATGGCAGCCCACCCCGCATTCTTGCTGGGGTGACAGCATGGAGAGAGGAGTCTGGCCGAGCACAGTCCCTGGAGCTGCAAAGGGTCAGACACGACTTAGCGACTGAATGACAATTCTTTTTGTAAATAGACTCTAATCCGAAAACGAGTCTCAGAAAAAGGACACTGGAATGGAAGATTGCTGATTTAGACCTAACGTGGGATGAACATTCTCAGAGTTTCAGAAAGTAAACAGAACTGGACACACACCCATTAGGGATCTTAAACTGAGGTTCTCCAGAGGACCCCCAGAAGCATCTGGTCCATGGACAATCCTTGAACTAAGAGTGTGTGTTCAGTTTCTAACTCATGTCTGACCCTTTGTGACCCCATGGACTGCAGCACACCAGGCCTCCCTGTCCCTCACTGTCTCCTGGAGCTCGCACAAACTCATGTCCATCGAGTCGGTGATGCCCTCCAACCATCTCATCCTCTGTCGTCCCCTTCTCCTCCCACCTTCAATCTTTCCCAGCATCAGGGTCTTTTCCAATGAGTCAGTTCTTCGCATCAGGTGGCCAAAGAATTGGAGCTTCAACATCCATCCTTCCACTGAATATTCAGGGTTGATTTCCTTTAGGATTGACTGGCTGGATCTCCCTGTTGTCCAAGGAACGCTCAAGAGTCTTCTTCAGCACCACAGTTCGAAAGCATCAGTTCTTTGGTGCTCAGCCTTCCTTATGGTCCAACTCTCACGTCCATACATGATTACTGGAAAAGCCATAGCTTTGACTGGATGGACCTTTGTTGGCAAGGCGATATCTCTGCTTTGTAATACGCTGTCTAGGTTTGCCATAGCTTTTCTTCCAAGGAGCAAGCATCTTTCGATTTCATGGCTGCGGTCACTGTCTGCAGTGATTTTGGAGCCCAAGAAAATAAAATCTGTCACTGCTTCTGTTATTTCCCTCATCTATTTGCTATGAAGTGATGGGACTGGATGCCATGATCTTACATTTTTTAAATGTTGAGTTTTAAGCCAGCTTTTTCACTCTCTTCTTTCACCTTCATCAAAAGGCTCTTAGTTCCTCTTCTCTTTCTGCTGTCAGAGTGGTATCATCTGCATGTCTGAGATTGTTGATATTTCTCCCAGCAATCTTGATTCTAGCTTGTGATTCATCTGGCCTGGCATTTCACATGATGTACTCTGCACAGAAGTTAAATAAGTAGGGTGACAGTATGCAAAGACGTACTCTGCTCCCGATTTTGAACGCGCCTGTTGCTCCATGTCTGGTTCTAGCTGTTGCTTCTTTCCTAACTGTTGCAGACAGGTTTCTCAGGAGGCAGGTAAAGTGGTCTGGTACTCCCATCTCTGTAAGAATTTTCCACGGTTTGTTGTGACCCACATGATCAAAAGCTTTAGCATAGTCAATGAAGCAGAAGTAGATGTTTTTCTGGAATTCCCTTGCTTTCTCTATTTTCCAGTGGATGTTGGCAATTTGATCTCTGGTTCCTCTGCCTTTTCAAAATCCTGTTTGTACATCTGAAAGTTCTTGATTCACGTACTGTTGAAGCCTGGCTTGAAGGATGTTGAGGATTACCTTGCTAGCGTGTGAGATGAGTGCAATTGTGCGGTGGCTTGAGCATTCTTTGGGATTGCCTTTCTTTGGGATTGGAATGAAAACTGACCTTTTCCAGTCCTGTGGCCACAGCTGAGTTTTCCACATTCGCCACTTTAACAGCATCTTCTTTTAGGGTTTGAAGTAGCTCAGGTGGAATTCCATCACCTCCACTAGCTTTGTTCATAGTGGTGCTTCCCAAGGCCCAGTTGACTTCACACTCCAGGACGTCTGGCTCTAGGTGAGTGACCACACCACCGTGGTTATCCAGGTCACTAAGACCCTTTTTGTCCAGTTCTTCTGTGCATTCTTGGTGTCTCTTCTTAATCTTGTCTGCTTCTCTAGGTCCTTGCCATTTCTGTCCTTTATTGAGCCCATCATGGGTGAAATGTTCCCTTGGTATTTCTAATTTTCTTGAGATTCTAGTCTTTCCTATTCTATTATTTTCCTCTATTTCTTTGCATTGACCACTTAAGAAGGCTTTCTTATCTCTCCTTGCTATTCTTTGGAACTCTGCATTCAGTTGGGTATATCTTTCCCTTTCCCCTCTGCCTTTTGCTTCTCTTCTTTTCTCAGCTGTTTATAAAAACTCCTCAGATAACCATTTTGCCTTCTTGCGTTTCTTTTTCTTTGGGATGGTTTCGGTCACCTGTATAATGTTAGGAACCTCTGTCCATGGGTCTCCAGGCACTCTATCAGACCTAATCCCTAGAATCTATTAATCACTTCCACTGTAGTAATCATAAGGGATGTCCTACTTCTTCAGTTTAAGTCTGAATTTTGCAATAAGGAGTTCACGATCTGAGCTACAGTCAGCTCCAGGTCTTGTTTTTTGCTGACTGTCTACAACTTCTCCATCTTTAGCTGCAAAGAATACGATCAATCTGATTTCTGTATTGACCATCTGGTCCTTTCCATACAATTTACAAAAAACAACACTGTTGGTTTTGGTTCACATTTAGCCCCGTTGTGTTTTCACATTGGGGAGGGGCTGGGAATCTCACTGCGCTCCCATCGACATCACTTCTATCCCACTTTCGACTGCCTCCAACTCTAATATAATCAGTAGATTGGCCCTGTGCTCCTTGAGTTCCATAAACATCAATCCCAGGAGACTGATCCTAGCTTAGATGTTATCTCTCCTGGGCGGTGGCACTGTGTATGGTTATAACAAAAGCAACAAATGTCTACCCAGAGGAAAAACTTAACTATAATCTCAAGCGAATCTCCTGACTGAGGCGGTCATAAAGCATGTGGCGTAACGTCCTTGTTCTTAAAATCACACGACTATTGATGTTGCAGCGCGTTAATTATTCTGCTTCATGCTGTGCACACAGCCAAGAGATAATGGCTTCCATTTAGCTTTTTTTTTTTTTTAAAAAGAAGCTACTCAAAGACTTGGTTTGCTTTCAGCCCATATTTCTTTTCTTTTTTTTTGCCATTTCTCTGTTACCCATTATTTTTGCCAGTTGGCAAAAATATTGCAGAAGGGGTTGAAATCAAGAATCAGCATCATTTTACCAGTGCGCTCAGCCTGTCTCGGCCCCTGTCTGACCATGCTCATGGGAGGGGAAGGCAGGTGGCAGAGGGTGACGTTAGGAGGAGGGAAGCAGCTTAGGCGAGGACTGGGAAGGACAGGGAGGCACCAAGGATGCTCTGGAGTCACTCGGACCCACCTCAGTGGGAAGGAACCAGCCTCTCACCAACCCCTATTGGCCAGCGCAAGACCACACACACTCATTCCAGAGACAAGGGACGAATGCATTCAGATAAAACGTCATTTGATGCCACCTTACTGGGATTCTGGTGACTGAGGAAAGTGAAGAGAGCTGGCATACCTGTGGCATTTGTTTACCCTCTACCTGTTTCTTTAGTTAGTGCAGAGAACTGCTGGTTGTTAAAGCCTATGTTTTGACCCACGGAAGGTGGCCAAAGGCTTATTGCCTTTTCACAGCATTTTACCTGGTGGGTATATGATGATGGATCACTACTGATCTTGGATTCCAGATGACTGAAAAATTCGATAAAAGTAACTTTGCTTTCAACACGTCAGTGGACTTTCATGTAATCTTATCTGACTGTGCTCTAGAAAATAAAAGAACATTGGAGGCTGGTGGTGTGTGTAGTTGAACTGGGATGCGAGAAGGAAGAATATTTCATTTTCATGAAGGCAAACTGCTGAGAAAAATAAAAGGAGTCATTTAGCTTCTCCTTACCCAAAACATAAATCTCACTGTTGACCACGGCTGTGCTGAACCGGTACTTGGAGTACTTCATGGGCGCCCGCTCCGTCCACTGGTCTTGGCTGGGGTCGTACCTCAGCAGCTTGTTGCTCAATCGATCAGGTTCTTCGTCAGGAAGATCCATCTATATGAAATATGACAGCCGATATGATAACAGCCCATTTAGAGATCGTTGTGAGCACGAGTGCAGTTAATCAAAGCAGACAGCCAAGACAAATAGAGGTGAACTACAGTGACTTATATTCACAGACACACCAAACCCCAAGGCTTGGGATTATAAGTACACTGTCAATAGCGGAGGGATTTATATTCTGTGCTGATGGGGCTAAAGTGTTGGTTTTAGCAAAGAACCTGTGATTTTAGCAGGGAGACAATACCACGTTTGTTTTTAATGAAGCATTGCAAAGCCTTAAAAAATCAAGCCAAGGTTTATTGAACACTATTTAAAGTGTAATTTTATTTTACCAAGCTTTATAGTGGTTGGTTAAATAATACTTGTGAGAAACTAACTTTAATAATTTATAAAGCGTTTTTCTTTATAACATTTTTATAATCGAAATAGAGCAAAGCTAAAAAAACCAGTTGAGTGTTTTAGTAATGAGAGTAATTTTATACCACAGTTTAGGAGTGGTTTGAATTCAGTTTTAAAGATACATGGATTAATAGAAATTATTTGCAGTTATTTTTATGTATTTATTTTACATTTGCTGTTCAGTCGCTGAGTCGTGTCCAGTTCTTTGCGACCCCATGGGCTGTAGCCCACCAGGCTCCTCTGCCCGTGGGATTTTCCAGGCAAGAATGCCGCAGTGGGTGCCATTTCCTTCTCCAGGGGGCCTCCTGGATCAGGGGTCAGCCTCGTGTCCTGCACTGGCAGGTGGGTTCTTTACCACTGAGCCCCCAGGGAAGCCACTTATTATAAATGCACGATAAATGCGTATAGATGTGTGATGAATGCGTATAAATGTACAATGAATGTATATAAATATATAATAAATGTATATAAATATAATCGTATATAATAAATGTATATATACATATCATGAGTAGAAACATTAGACGCTAAATACACATAGATGTGTGTGGCTTTCCCTACTCCTAAATTTCCAGCAACAACAGTAACAAACTTCAGGTAAAGTAATATTTTCTGTCTGCAACGTGTTAGGAACTTCCAAGACGTCAAGCTAGAGATGACTCCGTGCCTTTTGCTTTTGGTTTCCAAGCGGTGTTCGGCACAGAAATAATCTCCTTGCTTGTGAAAGTCACGCAGTGAGTTCTGGCTCAGGGTCATAATCACTTTACTGCAATCACAGCCCCAGGCCACCTTGCAACTTCTGTACAGATTAGCAAAGGCTTTCAGTATCCAGGAAATAGTCACATGTTCAGAGACATTATAAATTAGGAAATACTGACTTTACTGTTTTAATTTTCCTTATAATTTAAGTTTTAATCTCTACTTTAGTGTTAAAAAATCGAAGGAAAGCTTTTCTTTGGAGCATATTCATGCAAAATTAACTACGTAATGAATAGCTCTTAAAAAGCTTAATTACAAATTCTCTGTCAGGTTTCAGCTACTAGCTGTGATTAAATCTAAGCTAATTTTCAATACAACATGTATTAAACGTGAAGTTTAAAATTTTAAAAACAAGTATGACACATCCTACAAGGCAAAATGGAAGCTCATGAAGCGATTGCAAAAAGATGCTATCAGACAACTGATGTATCCTGAAGCAAACCTGGAGAGCGGAGGACTCATACAGGCAAAAGTAAGACTAGTAAGTGTCGTGTGAAGCTCCAGTCCTTTGCCCACCTGATGCAAAGAGCCGACTCTTGAGAAAGACCCTGATGCTGGGAAAGACTGAGGGCAGGGGGAGAAGGAGGCAGAGGACGCGATGGTTGGATGGCATCGCCGACTCGATGGACACGAGTCCGAGCAAGCTCCGGGGGACGGTGGAGGACAGGGACGCCTGCCTTGCTGCAGTCCTTGGGGTCGCAAAGACTCGGACACGACTCAGCAACTGAACGGCGACGACAACGGCGTGGGGACGGACCGTGAGCAGGGAGACTGGTCTTCCCACAGACACGGGGCGGCCGGGGCAGAAGGCGGCGGCGCGGGACTCCCGTGACCGCCCCAGGCGCCGGCAGGGCCAGCAAAGCGGGGAGAAGCGGCCACCGTGGCCCCAGCCCGCGGGCTCCTCCATCCTGCAGCCCTGCCGCCAAGCTCCGGCCTGGCCTCCGTCTCTCCCTCTGACGCCCAGCAGAGACAGAGGGGCTTAAAATCACAGTACCCTCTTGTGAAAATGGCTGTGACATCACAGATAAGCATTTCAACTTCCCGCTTAGAGTGAGAAGCTTTATATGAAAAAGACCGAAGAGTTACACGCAGACAGAACCGGGCTGGGGGTCCCACTTCTCTGCCTCGAGCTGAGATGTTTCCCACACATAAGCCCTGAGCACAGGCCTCCTTCATTGTCTGCGAGAATGGGTGGGTCTTGAGGGATGCACCCATAGAGTGAAATCAGGTCTAGAATAACGCACTTTAAAATTCATTCCCCTAAAAAAATAAAATAAAATGAAGTTCATTCCCCTAAACTGCTTTATCAGGCTTCCCAAGTGGCTCAGTGGCAAAGAACCGGCCTGCTAATGCAGGAGACGCGATTTGACTCCTGATCCAGGAAGACCCCTGGAGGGGGGAATGGCAGCCCACTCCAGAGTCCTCGCCTGGGAAATCCCGTGGACAGAGGAGCCCGGTGGGCTACGGTCCACGGGCTCACAAAGAGTCGGACACCACTTAGTGACTAAGCAACAGAGCTGCTTTCACACTTCAAAATCTTCTGTTTAATATTCTATAAAATAAAAAGCATGTTACCAAAAACGGGAGCCACCCTCTTTTAGTATTCAACAACTGCAGCGTTTTTCAACAGAGCGGCCAGGCTCAGCGCAGCCGTGCCACGTAGCACACAGGAACTCTCTTAACCTGAGGGGTCCAGCCTCCGATCACGTAGAGTTGATTGTCCACTGTGGCCACCGCGTGGCACGCCAGCTGCAGCGGAAGCGGAGACACCCTTTTCCAGGTGTCCCGTTCCACCGAGTACTTGTCGACACAGTTTGTGATCAGATACTGGTTTTTTACTTTCATCTGCCCGCCTATCACATAGAGGTCCTTATGGACGGCGCCCAGAGCGTAGAGCTCTCGAAATTCTGCCGTGCATAACTTCTCCCAAAACTGGCTCCCCCTGTCGTGGTACCTGTGAATTAACAGAGAGAGAACCAGGATTAGATTCAACGTGAAAACAAGCTGCCAAAGAAACACAAGTTTCGTTTCCAAAAACAGCGTGATTTGGTTCTTCTAACCGGACAGGAAGAAGCATCACCATAAGACAGTGACGCGTGGTGGCGTTTGATCGCTAACTCGTGCCTGGAAAACCCCAGGAAAAATATGGCAAATAAGAAAAACAAAGGTTCTGTTTGGAAACAGGTGAAAAAATTGTGTGTTCTATACAGAGTACAGCTTCTACATATAGGTTACTTATTGTGCATCAGACATTTGACAGTGGAACCTACTTCAGGCATTTTCCCCAGCTCTTCTAGACCAGCTCTTACATTCTTCCCCAGGATGACGTTTTACTTCGGGTTGGACAGGGAAGTTGGAAGATTGTTCTTTTCAACCCAAAGATTGCTCTTTTCCTTCAGGTTTGTCTGGCTGGTCACAAACTGAGCGCCGACATTTATCAACCCTCAGGACAGCTGTCTTCTCAGTGATTTTAGGCAGGAAACCAGACTTCCTAGCAGCACAGACAATATTTTCCCCACTGCTTTGAAGTGCAGGGGATTTTAGAGAAGGGAGGATCGCGTGCCTATAGGCGGGGGCTCCTGAAACAGACGGTGAGCGTGTCAATAGGACGGAAGATGGGTTTTGGGGTCTGGGGGCCCAGTGGTTAGGGTTTCACCTTCCAACGCAGGGAGTGGGGGTTCCACCCCTGGTGGGGGAGCTAAGACCCCACACGCCTTACACCAAAACAGAAAGCAGAAACGACGTTGTCCCAAACTCAATAAAGACCTTAAGAACACATTAAAAAAAAAATCTTCAAAAGCTGAGTTTTCGTTTTTCTGAGACATGGTTTAAGAGGCCAAGAACAAAAATATATCCCTTTAAGGTTGGGAATACATGTTTGCCGGGCGACTTGGCAATTGGTTTAGCATTTTGCATGAAGGATGAGGAGCTAAAACGCCCAGATGAAGCCGTGAAGCTCACTGTCTCAGATGCGTCACAAAGACGGCAACGACCGCGGGGAAGCACGCGGCGTGCTTTCAGAGGCGGTCGGTCGAAAGACGACTGTCCTCAGCTGCTTGTCTACCAAAGCGTGAGGGACGAAAGGGATGGGGAGGTGTTCTTTTAAAACAGACACAACCGACTGCAGTGCGAATCATCCACTCCCGCTGTTCAGTCAAGAAGGGCATCTGCATGGAGATGCGCGAACTACAGAGCGCAGGCAAACGGGGGGCGTCTGGGCAGACGGGCAGCTGAGACGCGGGCACGGCGCGGAAATGCAGAGACCGCTCACGCGCAGCACAGACCTCTGCTGGGTCCGCTCCGCTCCTGCCCTTTGTTGTGCCTGTCTTTGCATGAGATGTTCCCTCGGTGAGACGGGAATCCCAGACCACCTGACCTGCCTCCTGAGACATCTGAATGCAGGCCAGGAAGCAACAGTTAGAACTGGACATGGAACAACAGACTGGTTCCAAATAGGAAAAGGAGCACGTCAAGGCTGTATATTGTCACCCTGCTTATTTAACTTCTATGCAGAGTACATCATGAGAAACGCTGGACTGGAAGAAGCACAAGCTGGAATCAAGATTGCCGGGAGAAATATCAATAACCTCAGATATGCAGATGACCCACCCTTATGGCAGAAAGTGAAGAGGAACTAAAGAGCCTCTTGATGAAAGTGAAAGAGGAAAGTGAAAAAGCTGGCTTAAAGCTCAACATTCACAAAACAGAGATCATGGCATCCGGTCCCATCACTTCATGGGAAATAGATGGGGAAACAGTGGAAACAGTGAGAGAGTTTATTTTCTTGGCCTCAGAATCACTGTGAACAGTGACTGCAGCCATGAAATTAAAAGACATTTGTTCCTTAGAAGAAAAACTATGACGAACCTAGAGGGTGTATTAAAAAGCACAGACATTACTTTGCCAACAAAGATCCAGATAGTCAAGGCTATGGTTTTTCCAGTGGTCATGTATGGATGTGAGAGTTGGACCATAAAGAAGGCTGAGCACCAAAGAACGGATGCTTTTGACCTGTGGTGTTGCAGAAGACTCTTGAGAGTCCCTTGGACTACAAGGCGATCCAACCAGTAAACACTGAGGGAAATCAGTCCTGAATATTCATTGGAAGGACTGATGCTGAAGCTCCAGTATTTGGCCACCTGATGCGAAGAACTGAGCCACTGGAAAAGACCCTGATGCTGGGAGAGATTGAAGGCAAAGGAGAAGGGGGCGGTGTAGGATGAGATGGTTGGGTGGCATCCCTGACTCAGGGGCCAGGAGTCTGAGCAAGCTCCGGGAGTCGGCAGCGGACAGGGAGGCCTGGCGTGCTGCAGTCCGTGGGGCTGCAGGTTTGGACTCCGCTGATCGACCAAACAGAAGCAACGAATCACAAGCCTGGCACTGACTGCCCTCAGGAAGCACTGTGAGAGCCTGACTATGCGCACAGCAGGGGAACCTCATTCAAGCCCCAGGCAGCGCTTCTCACAATGGCAAAGGGCCGTCCAGTGGGAGCTACGGCTTCCCCAGTAGGCAGGCAGGGGCGTAAGAGGCGGGCCATAAAGAAAGCTGAGCACCGAAGAATCAGTGCTTCGAGGAGACTCGGGAGTCCCTGGACTGCAAGGGGATCCACCCAGTCAATCCTAAAAGAAATCAACCCTCAACATGCAGTGAAGGACTGATGCTGAGGCTGAAGCTCCAATACTTCGGCCACCTGATGTGAAGAGCCGGCTCATTAGAAAGACCCTGATGCTGGGAAAGAGCGAAGGCTTTTCGCCCTGAGGCTCCAAGGAGAAAAGCAACAGGAAGCGCGTGTCAGGGGCCCAGAGACTCCCCCAGGAGACCCAGGCCCCCTCCCCCGGGTACCTGGGGTCCGAACCCGCCCCCACTCTGTTGCTGTGGGCAGAGGCCAGAGGGGCAGTCACTGCCCGGGGTTTCCATGCCCGCCCCTGCTGCTGGGCAGAAGCAACATGCCCTCAACGTGTGCGGGCGAGGGGCGCCCGCTGGAGCCTGAGGCGGTCCTGCGATGCGGGGAGGTGACAGCTAAAGAGAGACCTCTCCTTCTCCCTCTGTCCCCACTCTGCTGTCGAGAAGCGCTTCCCGAGCGGAAAGTCTGAGGAAGTCTGGCTCACGGGCCCGAGAGGGGCTGGTGTGTAAGGAGGGCTTGAGGGCCTACCTGCACGGTTCTCATTCACCCAGGTGCATCTCAGGGCTGAACTCCTGCTGTCTCCACGTACAAGACCTAGACAGACGCGACTGCCAAGCACACGCTCCTCTCCTACAGGTCTAGGCTGAGGCTTTCTTTGGCTGCCAACGCTCTACACCGTTAGAGGCTTAGGAAGCGGGGTCAGTCGCTCAGTCGTGTCCGACTCTTTCCGACCCCATCAACTGTAGCCCCTCAGGCTCCTCTGCCCGTGGGCGTCTCCAGGCAAGAATGCTGGAGTGGGTTGCCATTTCCTTCTCCAAGAGGTTTAGGAGAGACCCACTCATTAAGGGCACGGAATGAAAACTGACAGGACGCATAGTACATTTTGGTCAAGAAACAAATCACTTCTTGCTCTAAATTGTGAACGAGAGAGTGTCAGCAGAAAGGAGTCACCGTTAGTAAACTTTCCTTCTTGTTAAAAGTCATATGCAGCTCTCCAAAAGCGAAGCGATCGTAGCATACGGACAGATGGTGAAAGCTGGGCGAGAACATGGAGGCGCTGTCACACACACACCTCACTCACGACTTCTTCACAACGAAAGCGAAGTGAAAGCCTCCCAGTCGTGTCCGACTCTGGGCGACCCCATGGACCGTAATGTCCGTGGGTTCTCCAGGGCAGAATACCGGAGTGGGGAGCCTTTCCCTTCTCCAGGGGATCCTCCCAGCCTGGGGATCGATCCCAGGTCTCCCGCATCACAGGCAGATTCTCAGCAATGGAAGGGAGAGGGAGAATAATGTGGATGCTTTCATTAAGAATTTTACCTCTATGCCAAATACATGGTCGCGGGGTAATTCAGAACACACGGGATTTAAAACACGATCTCTCAGCAATAACTTCTGCTGCCAGTGTCAAAGCCAGAGAATGGAAACAAACTTACGCGCACATGGCTGGGTACAGACCTGTAGATCTCAATGTTCTTGCCCTTCTGTCTGGAGAGCTTAGAGGCGCTGGCTTCCCCGGCCACGATGATGCTGTTGTCTTCCATGACGACGCCAGCACACACGGTGCCCAAACCCTCCCCGTACTTGGGAGACGAGATGAAATAGGTCTTCCGTGATGCAGGGGCATAGCAGAAGCTGGCCTCCCCGTAGTTCCTGTGCCTTGACCGGACCCCTGAAGCGTTGGTGCCCACGCACAGCAGGAGGCTGGTGGTCTCCATGCCGTAACGAAGGTTCAGGGGCGGCTGGGGCGTCTTGATGGCTTTGAACGCGTTCTGAATGAGGTCGATGCAGTTCGCGTCGCTCAGGAGCACCGTGTTCCTCCTCAGGGCTTGTCTCAGAAAGGAAGGGCTGACCAGCTGCAACCTAACCTGCTTCAGAAGCTCCACGAGCTGCTCCGTGCGTCGGTCCGGGCGATGATTGACCCACCTCAGGACGAGGTCCAGAATGCTGTCCTCTCTGGACACGTTCAGGTCGTCTGACTGGATGAGCGCCAGGAGCTGGTGCACCTCCACGTCCAGGATTTCCTCCTGCAGGCTCACCTCGGCAAAGTGCTGGCACAGATACCTCCGCGACTGATCGGCCAAGTCTTCAGCGCCGATCTGCTTTGCAAAGTGATAGATGCCGACACAGTTGGAGGCGTCCATGTGGGCCATCATGTGCTTCTGGCACAGCTGGAAGACGTCCTCCATCTGCATGAAGTAGGCGGCCACGGCCACCGTCTGCACGTTGGCGTTGCTGACCTCCAGAGCCGCGTGGTACATGTACCGGAGGATCACCGACACGCTTTCCGCCGTGATGTCGTGCAGCACCACCTCTCTCTGGGTGCACTCGAGCAGCCCGCAGGTGAACATGGCCTTGAAGTACGGGCTGAAGGCGGCCAGGACCAGTCTGTGGCAGGGGAACGGCTCCCCTTCCGCGACAATGACGACGTCGATCATCTCCGCCAGCTCCCTCATGCTGCTGATTCTATTGAGCAAGTTCAGGCTGTGCCGGTGTTTTCCTTCCCCCTCGGACCTGCACTCCATGGCGTCCTCTCCAGCGTCTGCGCAGGTCTTCTTTACATGTAGCGCGATTCTCGAGGGCCTGTTTTCATGTCTGATTACTCACCAAGCCACCGAGATGTCATGAAACACCGCTCAAGGGAAGCAAAGAGGCAGGTTTCTTCTAAGCAAAAGATTCTCTGAAATTTAAACATGCAGCATTACTTGTAAGAGGTATTTTTAAGTAAACGTTCATTCCAAGCAGAGCCTTTTTATATTAAGACCACCACTAGGGGCCCTCCTTGGTGGCTGAGCAGTGCAGAACCCAGCTGCCAAGCGGGAGACTCGGGTTCAGTCCCTGGGTTGGGAAGATCCCCTGGAGAAGGAAATGGCAACCCACTCCAGGACTCTTGCCCAGGAAATCCCACAGACAGAGGAGCCAGGCGGGCTCCAGTCCACAGGGTCCCAGAGTCAGACTCGACTTAGTGAGTAAACAGCAATGGGAGATGCTGGTTGTAAAAAAAGAAGAAAAAGAAAAACCAATAAACTATTAACCACGAACAACATTTCTCTAACTAATGGCAGAGATTTTTCTAGGAGGGCTGGGAAGACCTTCCTGCCAAGGTGAATGAAGAGAGAACAGATGGACATGTTAAAAAAAAACACACTAATTTTACTTGTTTCTCTGCGCCGCTGGCTCTCAGTTGCTGCGCGGCTCTCCCGGCCGCGGGGTGCAGGCTTCCCAGTCCGGGGGTCTCCCGTGATGCACAGGCTCTAGGGCGTGCGGGCTTCGTCCCCCGCCCCACCCAAGGCGTGTGGGATCTTCCCAGACCGGGGATCGAGCCTGTGTCCCCCACACTGGCAGGCAAACTCTCAGCCACTGGACCAGCAGGGAGTCGAGATGGGCACCTTTTGTGTGTCCGCTTCCTGTTACCAAATTCAGCTGACCCTCAGGTGGAGGACCGGGGTCATCAGGAGACAGTCTCTCTGCGGAGATGCAACCCAACCACCCAAAGGTTACACGCGCCGTCCCCCAGCACGCACTCAGATGAGATCACGGCCAGTCTGCAAAATCACAAGGGGCCACCCGGGCTGGCTGGAAAAGCAGTCCACTAAAATTCTGCTCAGACTTTGCCATGGAGTAAATACTTCAAAACAGGGCTTGGGAAAGCAAAGCACAGCCAAGCGTCTGTCTGACGATGTGAGAACTCAGAGCACTTGAAACTTACAGCTAAATTGTCCTAAACTTACAAAACCCACAGGAGTCACCCCCACCCTCTGACCCTCCCTTGGCTCTTCCCGATCTCCCAGAGGCAGGGGCAGGGGCGGAATTACTTCTTCCCTGAAAAGGCGCAAGTCTAATTAAAATTTCTTTAAGCTTGTCTCAGCTTCACCTTTCCCAGGGGAACGGAAGCTGATTAGCCATTTTGCTCTAAAGAACGACATTCCCAGAGTCGGAAGCCCTGGGTGGGAGGAGTGGATCTCAAGCCTCTGTCGCCTCGTCCAGGTGTAACGTGGCCAAAGTTGTACACAGCAGGAATTAACATCGATGGCAGAAACGCCAGCAGATGAGCTGAGAAAGAAGGGGTGGTGATAATTTCAACACCGTGAAAGCAGAATTTGTCAGCGGTAAAGGTTACCAGTTCAGTGCAGTTCAGTCGCTCAGTCGTGTCCGACTCTTTGCGACCCCATGATTCACACCACACCAGGCCTCCCTGTCCATCACCAACTCCTGGAGTTCACTCAGACTCACGTCCATCGAGTCCGTGATGCCATCCAGCCATCTCACCCTCTGTCGTCCCCTTCTCCTCCTGTCCCCAATCCCTCCAGTATCAGAGTCTTTTCGCATGAGATGGCCAAAGTACTGGAGCTTCAGCTTTAGCATCATTCCTTCCAAAGAAATCCCAGGGCTGATCTTCAGAATGGACTGGTCGGATCTCCTTGCAGTCCAAGGGACTCTCAACAGTCTTTTCCACCACCACAGTTCAAAAGCATCAATTCTTCAGTGCTCAGCTTTCTTCACAGTCCAACTCTCACATCCATACATGACCACAGGAAAAACCATAGCCTTGACTACACAGACCTTTGTTGGCAAAGTAATGTCTCTGCTTTTGAATATGCTATCTAGGGTGGTCATAACTTTTCTTCCAAGGAGTAACCATCTTTTAATTTCATGGCTGCAGTCACCATCTGCAGTGATTTTGGAGCCCAAAAAAAAATAAAGTCTGACACTGTTTCCACTGTTTCCCCATCTATTTCCCATGAAGTGAAGGGACCAGATGCCATGATCTTTGTTTTATGAGTGTTGAGCTTTAAGCCAGCTTTTTCACTCTCCTCTTTCACTTTCATCAAGAGGCTTTTTAGTTCCTCTTCACTTTCTGCCATAAGGGTGGTGTCATTTGCATATCTGAGGTTATTGATATTTCTCCCGACAATCTTGATTCCAGCTTGTGTTTCTTCCAGCCCAGCGTTTCTCATGATGTACTCTGCATAGAAGTTAAANCTTTGTTCGTAGTGATGCTTTCTAAGGCCCACTTTACTTCACATTCCAGGATGTCTGGCTCTAGGTGAGTGATCACACCATCGTGATTATCTGGGTCGTGAAGATCTTTTTTGTACAGTTCTTCTGTGTATTCTTGTCACCTCGTCTTAATATCTTCTGCTTCTGTTAGGTCCATACCATTTCTGTCCTTTATTGAGCCCATCTTTGCATGAAATGTTCCCTTGGTATCTCTAGTTTTCTTGAAGAGATCTCTAGTCTTTCCCATTCTGTTGTTTTCTTCTATTTCTTTGCATTGATTGCTGAGGAAGGCTTTCTTATCTCTTCTTGCTATTCTTTAGAACTCTGCATTCAGATGCTGATATCTTTCCTTTTCTCCTTTGCTTTTCGCTTATAACCTTATAAAGGTATAAGCTTTCTAAGTTTCTGTAATCCGGTAAAGTGTTAGAAATCTCATCTGTCTCAATGAGACATGGCACGTTTTCAATGTTGAATTAAAGTTCATTTCAGGAAACAAATGTTAAGCATGAAAGCAATGTTTAATGATACGATAGCAACTGTAAGACCTAAAAAACGACTGCTCAAGGGTGTGGAATCATAGTGGCTAGCCAGTCCCAGAAGCCACACGCTTGGGATGAGAATACAGCCCTCCTCGGCGGATTTCCTGGCAGCAAATGGCTCCTCTGGGTTCCGTGAGGGCTCGGTGGCAAAGAGCCTTCCTGCCAATGCACGAGACACAGGTTCGATCCCTGGGTCTGGAAGATCCCCTGGAGGAGAAAACAGCAACCCACTCCAGTCTTCTTGCCTGGGAATCCCATGGACAGAGGAGCCTGGTGCGTTACAGCCCACGGGGGTCGCCAAGAGTCAGCTATGACTTAGCGATTGAACAGCAAGAAGAACAGAAGAATGGCTCAGCTATAGTCCAGTGGGAAGTTAAGCTTCACATGTAAGCGTTTTCAGGCTGAAAGCGAACCTTTGGTTTTTGCTTTGTTGTATATTTTTACAAAGAGGATCCAATTACGGGTAATTAGACGGTCATCATCTTTCTCAGCTCTCCTGCAACACATTACGAGTGGTCCGAGGCATATTATGTAGCCTTTTTTATGCATAAACACATCAGTCAGCTTTACAGATGACAGCTGTTGCCTCAACCTAAAAAGTGTAAAACCGGTCTTATAAGGAAACGAATGTTTGAAGATTTGTGTTCCATTTGCTGATGTATAAGACTTCCAGAGGGCACCTACCCCCGCAGTGCTGGAAGGCCGCGAGCAAGCTTCCCGGGGGGACTGCAGGATCTCACACGATGCAGGCAGTTCAGCCTCGGTAATTCCTAAAGCTTATCTGGATGATGCTGGAGGGAAATGAGCCACTGGGGACCCAAGCGTTATGACTGCAGCCTGGGAGTTCGTATCTTTCAGGCAGGAACCAAGCCGCCCTTGTTGAACCTTTTGGCTTAGGACTACTTTCATAAAAACAGAAGTGACATTCATTTCAAAGAGGTTAAAAATGGAATCCTTGGTCCCTGATGGATGGGCTTTCTGTCTTTAAACCTCCGTCTTGTTTATCTATGCGTTTGGCTGCGCTGCTGCGGAACGTGGCTGCTTTCATCCTCAGGTGGCATGCGAGCCCTTAGTTGCGACGTGTGGGGTCCAGTTCATTACCTGGGGGTGGCACCGGGCCCCCTGCACTGGGGCCACTGAGCCTTACCGCCCGAGCACCAGGGAAGGCCCGGGGCCAGCTTTCTTGGTAAACCCGTCACAGGTAACGTCTCGCACGCAGCTCTGTACGCACGGTGCCGGCGTTCCCTCAGCATCCAGCCTGCCTCCCTTGGGGCAGGGCGGGTGGGACTCCCCCGCACACCCCTCGCCCTGAGGCTGCTTCAGGGGCCTGCGGGACCCTGAGCCTGGCCCGACTGCAGTGACGCTCAGCCTCTGGTGCAGTGGTCGGGGGCGTCCTTTGCTACACAGATCAGGGGTCTGACCCTCCGCACCGCGTGCTCACAGCCGGCAGGAGGACGGAGCCAGGACAGGAAAGGCGGCGGCGCTCCAGACATGCCTCGTGTCTGTGCGTTTCGGTTCAGAGGAGATGCCGCTCCCTTCGATGTCTGAGCAAGCCTGAGCCGGTGGGAGCTGCTGCTGGCACTCAGGAGGCCTCACGAGCACAAGCGGCATGCGCGTGAGCGCGAGGCAACGCAGCATAAGGAATCGGAATTGCACACGTACACGCTCACCCTTGCGCATGCTCACGTCCTCTGTCGCTGCCGTGACCCTTGGTGTACCCTTGCATTCTCTGTTACTGTACGCGGAGCAAAAGAACTGCAGAAGCTCCCAGTGCTGCTCATTTCTCCTTGATAGAAGGCGGGAAGCACTAAGTCAAGTCTTTTGAATTGACCTCTCCACAGTCAGTGACCAGAGCATCTTACAACCAGAGGAACTGAGTCTTGAACCCAGACTCCAGAGCCTGCCCTCTTAATCAGCCCCTAACACAAGCTCCCGACTACAGCCGGAGGGGGGCCTCAGGCTCCGTGGGATTTCTGTCTGAGCTCAGCGCTGCCCCTGCAACGCAGGGGTTCGGTTCAGCTCAGTCGCTCAGGCGTGTCCGACGCTTTGTGACCCCATGAACCACAGCACGCCAGGCCTCCCTGTCCATCACCAGCTCCCAGAGTTTACCCAAACCCATGTCCATCGAGCCGGTGATGCCATCCAGCCATCTCACCCTCTGTCGTCCCCTCCTCCTCCTGCCCTCAATCTTTCCCAGCATCAGGGTCTTTTCAAATGAGTCAGCTCTTCACATCAGGTGGCCAAAGTATTGGAGTTTCAGCTTCAACATCAGTCCTTCCAATGAACACCCAGGACTGATCTCCTTTAGGATGGACTGGTTGGACCTCCTTGCAGCCCAAGAGACTCTCAAGAGTCTTCTCCAGGACCACAGTTCAAAAGCATCAATTCTTCGGTGCTCAGCTTTCTTTATAGTCCAACTCTCACATCCATACATGACCACTGGAAAAACCATAGCCTTGACTAGACAGACCTTTGTTGACAAAGTAATGTCTCTGCTTTTTAATATGCTGTCTAGGTTGGTTATAACTTCCTTCTAAAGAGTACTGCTACTGCTAAGTTGCTTCAGTGTGTCTGACCCTGTGTGACCCCATAGACAGCAGCCCACCAGACTCCCCCGTCCCTGGAAAGAACACTGGAGTGGGTTGCATTTCCTTCTCCAATGCATGAAAGTGAAAAGTGAAAGTGAAGTCACTCAGCCGTGTCCAACCCTCAGCGACCCCATGGACTGCATCCTACCAGGCTCCTCCGTCCATGGCAAGAGTTCTATGGAGTAAGCGTCTTTTAATTTCATGGCTGCAATCACCATCTGATTTTGGAGCCCAGAAAAATAAAGTCAGCCACTGTTTCCACTGTTTCCCCATCTATTTGCCATGAACTGATGGGAGCCGATGCCATGATCTTAGTTTTCTGAATGGTGGCTTTAGGCCAGCTGCTTCACGCTCCTCTTTCACCTTCGTCACGAGGCGCTTTAGTTCCTCCTCGCTCTCTGCTGTAAGGGTACTGTCGTCTGCGTGTCTGAGGCTGATGCAGGGGCAGCCACAGTGTGTAACAGATGAGCGCCGCTCTGTGCAGAAATAAATGTTTTACAGACACGGAAACTTACATTTCATACATTTTCACATCGTGAAATGCTCTTCTTCTTTTGGTTTTAAAAAGCCATTTAAAATGATGAAATGCATTCTGAGCTCGTGGCCTACACAAAGCAGGCAGCAGGACAACAAGCCTGCACCGCTGTTGGAGGAAGCCCGCCATCCAGACCCTGCCTGGCGCCCGGTCTGCAGGCCTCTGCTGCAGTCCAGCTGGAGAGTTTGAGACGGGGAAGGCTCAGAGTCCTATTTTAAAAAGATCATCTGGTTGTCTCCCCAAGGTTCCCGAAGATAAATCAATTTTCTAAATAAGTGTTTGGATGCAGTTTCTCTGCCCCAAACACTGGCTTCAACAACAACAGCAAATAATACTTTTCACATTTGGAAGAAGCATTTGTGACTTTTTAGATGAGCGCATATGTTTAAGCATCTGTTCCTTCTAACCGTGGGGCTTCCCTGGTGGCTCAGGCAGTAAAGAGCCTGCCTGCAGTGCGGGAGACCCGGGTTCAATCCCTGGGTTGGGAAGATCCCCTGGAGAAGGAAATGGCAACCCTCTCCAGTGTTCTGGCCTGGAGAATCCCATGGATGGAGGAGCCTGGTGGGCTACAGTCCACGGGGTCGCAAAGAGTCAGACACGACTGAGTGACTTCCCTGGTTCACTTTCCCTCTAACCACCTTTTACACCCCTCCTGAAAGCTACTCTAACTGCTATGGATTTCCAGACCAAATGACTTTCCTGGTGAAACTCTGGAAAATGCTCGGGCAGTTAAATGTTTCCCTAAGTGTTCCCAGAAGTGTTTCTTGAACGCAAAATCTGCGTAGGAGACACTGGTACTGCAGACGGGGGCTTTAAAGGGAGGCGGCCCTGGGTCTGGGCTTCCCTGGAGGCTCAGATGGTAAAGAATCTGCCTGCAGGGTGGGAGACCTGGGTTCGATCCCTGGGTCGGGAAGGACCCCTGGAGAAGGAAATGGCAACCCACTCCAGTGTTCTTGCCTGGAGAATTCCATGGACAGAGGAGCCTGGCGGGCTACAGTCCACGGGGTCGCCAAGTGTCAGACACGATTGAGTGACTCACCCCCCCCCCCCCACAATCCTGGGTCTGAGTTGAGCCATCTACTTGCTGCCATCCTAGAACATGGAGCCTTTCTGCACGTCGGTTTCTGCATCAGGAGGATGCGGGCACTGTATATAAGTATTCAGAGCTGGATCAGTCCTTTGGGCCAAGGTGCTCATGGTGGGTAGCAGTGTGGCTCAGAGGTGAGGAACATGGGCTTCCTCTTGGGCTCCTGAGACCTGGGTTCTGCGACCTTGCTGTGCCATTCACAACACAAGCAAGTCTCTCAGCCTCTTTCTGATCCCTGACCTGAGACTATGTCGAGAATTATATAAGATTAGTCGGGAGAATTAAATAAGGCCATGCATGTCCAATGTGTACTTTGCTTGGTGAAGCTGAATACACCTGGGCATTTTTGAACAATAAAAAAGTGTGGGCTCCTAGACAAACTGCTTGTGGGCCCAGACACGGCTCACAGTGAAAGAACTGACAGCGACTTTTCCTTGGGGGTTGGGGCACAGAGGGCATTCTCCTTTCATCAGCAAAATAAAGCTGTGCAAATGTTCTCAGTGATATCAATGGGGAGTTATTCTCTGCTCCGATTTATAGAAGACTGAATTGGTGCACTCATGTTAATAGTGCCCATAACAATGGGGAAAAATGAGTAGCAAAGATAAATATGTCACAAGAATAAAGCCTAATTACTCTGCAAACCCAACATGCAGTTTCACCCACGTCCAGAATACTTAGTTTTAAGAAGTGGATTGCTATAAAGTTTAACGGGACAGAAGAATGTTAATTTACTTAAACTGCCAGTGTTGTGCTTTTACGATGTTTAGTTTTATAATCTTTATATTATCTTTAAAGTGACTCAGTTCAGTCGCTGAGTCGTGTCCCACTCTTTGCGACCTCATGGACCACAGCACGCCAGGCCTCCCTGCCCATCACCAATTCCCAGAGTTTACTCAGACTCATGTCCGCTGAGTCGGTGATGCCATCCAACCCTCTCTGAATAATGATTCATATGTGACCATGCCTCTGTATTTTGCTGAAGTCAAAAGCAGTTTAAATTCATGGCAGCATGTTTGAATCAGCAAAACTTTGGAAAGGGCCTAAAGAGCCAGCAACAGGAGAAGAGAGAGGCTATAGCATGTCCACGCAATAGCGCGCTGGACGGCGTTTAAAAAGAGCTTCTAGAAGCTTAAGGAAACAGTGAACCAGGGCTACACGTGTCAACATGGATCACAAACCTTAGTGTATGAGAAGACTGTGAAGAACAGGGGCTGCGCGCCACTGACGTCTTGTTCAAAATACGCCAACAATATGACAGACTCTAACAGAGTGAGCCCAGACGGTGTCTCATGACAAAGTAAATGTGAACGTTTGGGGAACGTGGTAAAGGGCGTTAGGGAGCCTTTGTGCCGTTCCTAGAGCTGTCCTGTCAGTCTGACATCGCATTAAAATGAGAAGACATGGGGCTTCCCTGGCTGTCCACGGTTAGAACTCTATGTTCCCAGCGCAGAGGGCGTAGGTTCAGTCCCTGGTCGGGGAAATAAGATCCTACCTGCCTCACGGGGCAACCAGAAAATAAACAAATAAAGAAGAAACCTAGAAGAACTGCATATTCTTTAAGGATACATACAACTTTAGCAGAATATAAAGAAATGAAAGGTAACTATAAACACCGCTTTCAGGGCAGTGCCTGCCTTCAGAAGGCGCAGCAGGAAGGGGACACAGCTGGAGAAGGGCGCAAGGAGCTCCGACTAAATAATCCACGTTTAATTTCATCAGTTGCATGGTGGGCACCCGACGCATTTTATTATTATTCCTTATGCCTTTCTGCATGTTTTAAATATTGCATAAACTAAGTTTAAAATTAAAATTTATATTAACAGTAGAAAAACTTACAAACTTTGAAAATGTAACCTATATTGTAAACCACATTAGTGTGTGTATACATAGAGAGACAGACAGACAGGATATATAGATACATTATGAATCTCCTTTCAAACCTGTCACAGTGTAGGAAACCTAACTTACCAGTCACTGGAAAATCCAAAAGCTTACACCCTACTTCTCTAGTCTGAATGAGAACTGCTTTGGGAGAAAGGCAGGAACAATGTCTTCCTACATCCGCTTTGGTGGGAAAAGAAGTTACTGGATTCCTGAATTAGTGTATATATTTTTCCCCCATAGACATGTTCAGTATGTGAGGAGGTTATAATCTGAGATGATAGAGTTGGTCAACAGCAAAGCCTTGAATTTTATTGATGAAAAAGACTGACGACCTAAGAAATTATGTGGTTAGGGTCCCAAATTCCAGCCTAAAACCCCTTTGAACAAATTTTGGTTGGCAAGCCCAGGAAGGTCAGCGCGGCCTCAGAAAGCGATACCTGAGCTCCAGGGTCACCACGCAGCCCCTCTGGGAGCTGGCTACTCTGTGCGTGAACTCAGTCTCCCCACATTCACGGAAGTCA
>SJYQ01096155.1:0-74696 GCA_006410935.1 Redunca redunca
TCTCCCCTCCTCCCATTCCCCATCCTCCCCCTCCCCTCCTTTCCTTTTAGAAATGAAATAAATAGAAGAAGCAATCAGTCTGGTTCTTCTTTCACAGCAAAAACCAAACGTCACCCCTGCCATGGCCCTTGCCAAGCAGGTCTGGTACCTATCTGACCTTTTGGCCCCTTCACACTAAGCTCGCTAAGCACTCAAGTGAAAAACGGCAGCACTGAGAAGCGTGCGTCTGTGTTTGCACGGCTTCAGGTCGGAGCTCCGTGCTCAGCTGCAAAGCTCATCTCCCGAGTAGCCTGGGCCCTCCAGGGCTCCCAGCCACCTGGACACCCTCTCCCCTCTCACCAGGGGGCAGAGGGCAGGTGCTGGGAAGCCTGAGCCCCCACCCCGGCCGCCCCGCGGTCTCTGGGCTGCCGGTCCCTGAGCCACTGCCATCTCCTCTGCCCCCGTCCCTCGGCTGGAGGAGAGGAAGCCTGCCGCTGGGCCTCGGGGGCGGGGGGCGGCCCCGAGCGCCTGGCCCGGGCCTCGGACGCTGACGGCCGGTCGTGTTCCCGCAGAGCAGCCTGTACAGCGAGGAGGGCCTGGGCGTGGCGGCGCTCAGCACGCTGTACGGCGGCATGCTGCTGTCCTCCATGTTCCTGCCGCCCGTCCTCATCGGGAAGCTCGGCTGCAAGTGGACCCTCGTGCTCGCCATGTGCTGCTATGTGGCCTTCTCCCTGGGCAACTTCTACGCCAGCTGGTACGCCCGCTCCCAGCTGCTGCCCGCTCCCAGCTGCTGCCCGCGCCCCGCCCCGCGCCTGGGGCAGGCCGTGACCGCGTCCCCTGCTTTCCCGCCAAGATGCCCCATCCCCTCTGCTAGGCCGTGCTCCCCTGACCCACCCCACCCGACCCCGCCTGACCTCTCCTCGGGCCCCCAGCTTCCCACCTGGGCCAAGGAGGGCACTTTCACGGCCCCAGCGAGGGGAGAAGCTGCGGAAGATGTGGAGGGTGAATTTTAGGGAGACCGGGCAGAGTGTGACCTGGGCCAGACCTCACACTCTCACCCCCGCACAGAGAGTGCATGCGGCAGGGCTGGAGCCGGTGTCCCGGGCTGCACCTGAGCTCTGCCTGCTCAGGGATGGACAGGGACCCTCAGGGGACCCTGTTCCCAGGGGCGCGCTGCTCGAGCGCCTCCGAGAGGGACGCCCTGGTCATCCAGGAGGTACTGATGAGCTGCTAAGTCGGCCCCACTCTTTGAGACCCTGTGGATGGCACCCCACCAGGCTCCTCTGTCCACGGGATTCTCCAGGCAAGCATACTGGAGTGGGTTAGCGTTGCCTACTCCAGGGGGTCTTCCTGACCCAGGGATCAAGCCCACCTCTCCTGCGCTGCAGGCAGAGTCTTTACCGCTGAGCCGTCAGGGAAGCACATAGGTATGATGGCTTCGCATTATTCCTTCTCTTGTTACCAGAGTCTCAGACGGGATCCTTCCGGCAGAGAGTGACAGACAGGGAGATGGGTGGATAGATAGATAATAAATCAGGTTTAATCTTCCGCCATTAGAAATATCTAGAACCCGCCCAGTCTTATCTGTTGTCCCAGCTCACTGTAGCTGCATCCAAGCACAAAAACACCGACACCAAATTTCACTCTTGCAAATGACCCTGAACCAGAAAAGTGTCCGATTTTCTCATTCATCTGAGTCTGAGGGCGACTCAGTCAAGCTGGCCAACCCAACACAGTGACACTTCCCTGGGCCGGGCCAGGAGCTTCCTCCTCCTCAGACAGAGGGAGGGAGGGAGGGGCCAAGGCAGCCAATGCCCACGTTCGTCTCTCAGGTACACTTTGATCCCCACCTCCGTCCTGGTGGGGCTGGGAGCCGCCGTCCTGTGGTCTGCACAGGGCACCTACCTCACCATCGCGGGGAACATGCAGGCGCGGACGACGGGACAAGTTGGCAAAGACGTGGTCAACCAGTACTTTGGCATCTTCTTCCTCATATTCCAGTCGTCTGGCGTGTGGGGCAACCTGATCTCGTCTCTCGTGTTCGGCCAGACGCCAATTCAAGGTAACAGGAAGTGGGGACCACCCAGGGCCCCTGGCCCCTCCCCTCACATCCTCATTCAGTACATGAGCAGTGGTCACAAGAGGCCCCGAGACCTGGTTCTCAGACTGCCTGGACCCCAGCTCCTCCCTGGGCAGTCTGGGCGGGTCTGAGGGCCCGTCTGGTCCCCGGGTGCCTTGGCCACTACTCCTTAGGGAGGGGTGCCCTGGGGAAACTGAGGGTCACTACCTGTGGAACGCGAGTTCATGTGTCCTTCAGTTCAGTTCAGTTCCGTGGCTCAGTCGTGTCTGACTCTTTGCAACCCCATGGACTGCAGCACGCCAGGCCTCTCTGTTCATTACCAACTCCCAGAGTTTACTCAAACTCATGTCCATTGAGTCCGTGAGGCCATCCAACCATCTCATCCTCTGTCGTCCCCTTCTCCTCCTGCCTTCAATCTTTCCCAGCATCAGGGTCTTTTCAAGTGAATCAGTTCTTCACATCAGGTGGCCAAAATATTGGAGTTTCAGCTTCAGCCTCAGTCCTTTCAACGAATATGCAGGACTGATTTCCTTCAGGATGGACTGGTTGGATCTCCTTGCAGTCCAAGGGGCTCTCAAGAGTCTTCTCCAACACCACAGTTCAAAAGCATCAATTCTCTGGAGCTCAGCTTGCTTTATGGTCCAGCTCTCACATCCATACACATCCATGGAGTCCTTACTATCCTCTGGACTAAGAATGGTTTCCGTGAACTTATTTTCCCACTGAATCAATTCATTCACCAGCGTTTTCAATATTACACAAAAGGCCACTATCCCCAACAGATTTGAACACTGGATGACCAGGGTCTTAACTTTCCTCTCTGCCCGGCCTCACCCAGACAGGGTTACAGTGTGCGTCTGTTTTACGCCTGCACAGTTTGCTGTCTGAAGACTTCAACCAAGGGCAGAGGAAGCGCACGTCTGCAGTTCTCCCAGGAAGCTTTATTAATGGGGAAGAGGCGCTAGCTGTCCTGTTATCAGGAATCTCTCTCCGCCTTGATCCTTTGTGCTGCTCATCCACTCGAGCCCCAGCTTTCAGAAATAAGAATCTTTCCCCCCTCTTTGCTCTCATGATGTCATCCTTGCTGAGTACCTCCACAGGGGAACCTGCAGGGTTGATAGACACCAACCGTTACTCAGTATTGCCAGAACCGTCAGCAATCACCCAATAGAAGCTAGGGTGAAAGTTCAGGCTCTGACATGACTGGTGTGGAGGCGTGGACAGGTTCACTTTTAAAGACATGCAGACAAGAAAGCTTAATCTCTCCCTGGCCACCGGACACAGAGTTTGAGGGCTGGAAGGCACGTTGGGAGCCTTGCGAGGCTTCTCCACCTTCCTGTGCCTCCAGCCTCCCCGCTGCCGCCTTGTCCCCGGCTGCTCACCTCCCGAGCCACAGGGATGCTGCAGCACCTCGTGCTGAGATCAGTGTTATGGGAATGATGAGGCACCGAGGATGCTTGTCTGTGACATGTGTCCCCTTTCTTCAGAGATTCGATGTGGGTCTACTGAGAGTCACTGATTGCTCACATGTCATTCTTTTTACGGCTAAGAAACATTCAGAGAAAGTATGAACGAGCCTGCCCACGGTGATGGGTCTCTTCACAGATGAGTCTCAGAACCCAGTGGGCCTGACACCCAGTCTAACATACTCTATTTATAATTCGGAAAAGTGGAAAACTTTTAATGAAGTTAGCAACGCAATGTAACTAGTAGCCAGCATTTATTCCACATGGTTTGGAGTGTCTTAAAATCAAGCATATAGACGTTTCCGAGGAGAGACGTGTCCGAGACACTGGGTGGAACAACCCCCGCGGTTGGCTCTGACCTGTGGTGGGTCTCACGCTCCATGTGGCCACACTCTCCCTGGCACATCCTTCCACGTGTGCCGTCTCCTGTTGCGAGTTCCCCGTGTCCTCAGTCGGCCTCTCTGCTTTCACAGGGACCGTCCCAGAGGAGCAGCTGCAGGCCTGCGGGGCCAGCGACTGCCTGATGGCCGTGGCGTCCACCAACAGCACGAAGCGGCCCTCCCAGGACCTCATCTACACACTCATGGGCATCTACACGGGTACGTGCCGGCCCCAGGAACCCGGGCAAAGCAAGACCTTCCCAGGTCGAAAAGACCACCTTGCCAGGGCTCGGACGATCTGAGCTTATCTGCACACAACCCTCAGAATGCGTTCAGCTGGGTGGTGCCCAGGGCCTTCCCACATGGAACCCGGGGCAGCAGTCTCTGCTCTCGGAGGTCTCGCTTGATGATGGAACCAGTCCCACGTCTGCGCCATCCAGGCCCGCGGTCACCACGTGTGCTTACTGAAATTCTAGGTAACGAAAGTAAGATGACTCTTCTGAGGTCACGCAGCAGCCGCGTTCCAAGTGCTCAGTGGCCACGAGGGGCTGCGGCTGCTCTGCTGGGTGGCACAGAGGTGGCCCATGGCCTTGGGGAATCGGCTACTTGTAGGGCTTCCCTGGAGGCTCAGAGGGCAATGAAGCTGCCTGTAATGCGGGAGACCTAGGTTCAGTCCCTGGGCCAGGAAGATCCCCTGGAGGAAGGCATGGCAGCCCACTCCAGTGCTCTTGCCTGGAGAATCCCATGGACAGAGGAGCCTGGTGGGCTACCGTCCATGGGGTCTCAGAGTCAGACACGACTGAGTGAATGTCACACGTCACACTTCAACTACACCTGGTTGGATTTGGAAGTCCCAAATCTTGGGCTTATCACCTTTCTCTGAAGCATATACTTAAATGACTTCCGAGAGGCTGGGGCTGGGCGGGCGTCTCCCACTGCCCACCCTCAGGGATCTGTGAATCCCTGTGGCTCCCATGCTGGTCATGGGGCAGCAGAAGGTGCTGGGCCCTGGAAATGTGGGAAGAGACGGCTGCCCAAGGGGAGTGAGTTCCTGTGACGGTGCTTATCCTTGCTGTCCAGTCGCTCCGTCGTGTCCGACTCTTGGCAGCCCCACAGACGGCAGCACGCCAGGCTTCCCTGTCCTTCTTCATCTCCCGGAGTTGCTCAAACTCATGTCCATTGAGTCGGTGAGGCCATCCAACCATCTCATCCTCTGTTGTCCCCTTCTCTTGCCTTCAATCTTTCCCAGCATCAGGGTGTTTTCCAATGAGTCAGCTCTTTGCATCAGGTGACCAAAGTATTGTAGCTTCAGCTTCAGCATCAATCCTTCCAATGAATATTCAGGGTTGATCTCCTTTAGGATTGACTGGTTTGATCTCTTATCCTTAGATGCTTATTTGAATGAAAAATTTCTAAATGACCCCACTACTTTGGGCATATCTTTAAATTAGGTGGTTGTTTTTTTTTTTTTTTGGTGTCCATTTGAAGAAAATTTCAGGATATTCTTTATCATTCTTGAATTCTGGAATCTGTGAAGGTCTTGGATTGTATCCTTCTTAGTGACCATGGGTCTGATAAGAGTCAGATTTGATGGGACTGAGTGCAGACGCCGCTGGGAATCAAAGGCCGCGAGGCCGTGTGCGTGGCGGCTTGTCTCCATGGTGAGATCAGCTGCCACCAACACTCCGGGCTCTTTCAAGGTCGCTTCCACATCAGAGGCGCCAAGGGAGCGCTTTACACCGATAAACCAGGGTGAGCGCTAGAGACGGGGCCCAGAAACCAGGCAGACGAGGCCCTCACCGTCAGTGACCTTGGAGGCCAGATGTGCATTCAACTAAGTGAAATTAGTTGAACGGGATGAGCGTTTTGAACAAAGCTCTCAGATGACGAGTAGTTACATCTCCTTTGGAAACTGGGTTCTAGGGCAGCTCTGATGGGGAGGTGGTATCCAAGCTGGTATTGAAGGATGAGTAGGAGTTTACCAGGTAGAGAAGGAGAGATGAGTGGGCGCTGAAGGCAGAGAAGCCCCAGAGGGAGCCAGCAGGGCTGGAGGCCGGACGGCAAGGCGGGGAGCCCGTGTGCATGTGCGGGGCCCCTGGAGCCCCACACGGCAGCCTGTCCCCTCCCTGTCCTTTCAGGGTGCGGTTTCCTGGCCGTCCTGCTCACGGCCGTGTTTCTGGAACCCGTAAGAGATGCTCAGCCGGAAGGTGAGGGCGAGAAGCAGGCGCCCCCCTTCTGGTCCACTTTGCTGTCGACGTTTAAGCTGCTCAGAGACAAGCGCCTGCGTCTGCTGATCCTGCTGCCGATGCTCAGCGGGTTCGAGCAAGCCTTCCTGTCGGGCGACTACACGCGGGTAAGAGAGGGGCTGGCTGGCGGGCGGCTCGGGGCTCCCCGGGCTGCACACAGCCCTTCTGGCCTCGGGGGAGCTGCCCTGGGGCTGGACGTGAGCTCACCTGGCCTGGGACCTTCCCAGGGACGCCTCTCGCTTGAGACGTGTCTCCAGGTAAAGGACCAAAGCCGCTCGGGAGTCGTCGCAGTGAGCCTTATTTGCCTGCATCTCACCCCGTGTCCTTGCCCTAGAGTGGAAAACAGAGAAAACACTGAAATTCCTTACTACCTAGCTTTTAAAAAACGTTTACTCTAAAGTCTAGTCGACTGACAGAGTCGTGTCCCTCTCGGGTGTAGAGCAGAGCGGCTCAGTGCACAGCTGTACACTTGGCTCAGTACACATCCTTTCTCCAAGTCTTTTCCCATTTAGGGTATTGCAGAATGTTGAGCAGAGGTCCCTGTGCCATGCAGTAGGTATCCACTTCAAATATGGCAGTGTGCACATGTCCACCCCAGACTCCCTACCTGCCCCTTCTCTCCCTTCTTCCCCTGCTGGTTACCATAAGTTCGTTCTCTAAGTCTCAGAGTCTGTTTCTGTTTGGTGAATGAGCTCATGTGTGTCATTCATCACATGATACTTGTCTTCCTCTGGCCGACTTCATGTAGTATGATGATGATCTCTAGTCGCATCCATGTTGCTACCAATGACGTTATTTCATCCTTTTTATGGTTGAGTAATATACCATCTATTTCTGCTTTATTGACTATGCCAAAGCCTTTGACTGTGTGGATCACAAGAAACTGTGGACGATTCTGAAAGAGATGGGAATACCAGACCACCTGACCTGCCTCTTGAGAAATCTGTATGCAGGTCAGGAAGCAACAGTTAGAACTGAACATGGAACAACAGACTGGTTCCAAATAGGAAAAGGAGTACTTCAGGGCTGTATATTGTCACCCTGCTTATTTAACTTCTATGCAGAGTACATCATGAGAAACTCTGGGCTGGAAGAAGCACAAGCTGGAATCAAGATTGCCGGGAGAAATATCATTAACTATCAATAACCTCAGATATGCAGATGACACCACCCTTATGGCAGAAAGTGAAGAGGAATTAAAAAGCCTCTTGATGAAAGTGAGAGAGGAGAGTGAAAAAGTTGGCTTCTAGCTCAACATTCAGAAAATGAAGATCATGGCATCTGGTCCCAATGCTTCATGGGAAATAGATGGGGAAACAGTGGAAACAGTATCAGACTTTATTTTTTTGGACTCCAAAATCACTGCAGATGGTGATTGCAGCCATGAAATTAAAAGATGCTTACTCCTTGGAAGGAAAGTTATGACCAACCTAGACAAAATATTGAAAAGCAGAGACTACTTTGTCAACAAAGGCCCATCTAGTCAAGGCTATGGTTTTTCCAGTAGTCATGTATGGATGTGAGAGTTGGACTGTGAAGAAAGCTGAATGCCAAAGAATTGATGCTTTTGAACTGTGGTGTTGGAGAAGACTCTTGAGAGTCCCTTGGACTGCAAAGAGATCCAACCAGTCCATCCTTAAGGAGATCAGTCCTGGGTGTTCACTGGAAGGACTGATGCTGAAGCTGAAACTCCAGTACTTTGGCCACCTGATGTGAAGAGTTGACTCATTTGAAAAGACCCTGATGCTAGGAGGGATTGGGGGCAGGAGGAGAAGGGGACGACAGAGGATGAGATGGCTGGATGGCATCACTGACTCGATGGACGTGAGTTTGAATGAACTCCGGGAGTTGGTGATGGACAGGGAGGCCTGGCGTGCTGCGATTCATGGGGTCGCAAAGAGCCACACTGAGTGACTGAACTGAACTGAACTGAGTAATTAGCGATGTTGAGCATCTTTTCACGTGCCTTTTGCTCCTCTGTATGTCTTGTCTGGAGAAAAGTCTTACCTAGTTTTTGGATATTGTTACAATCTAGAAACAGAGGTGGCCCAGCATGGTTGCCCTGGCTACTCAGATGCCCTTTCCCTGGATGCCCACTTTGTTCCTAGAGGGGTCCTTCTTTAGGCATGGCTGGAGCGGAGCCCCGTGTCTGGCTGGCCACCTTTATCGAGGGTCCCTCCCTGAGCCCCTGTCTCTGGGGCCCCTGCCCAGGTGGGGTTGTCCTGGAGCCCCTGGTGGGATGCTGTAGAAGGGATGTCACAGACAGGGATGGTAGAGAGAAGGTTTTTGCCCAGAAAGTATGGGAGAGGAGCTGGGCGTTGGAGGGAGAGAGCCAGGGCCAAGGCTGGACCCTCCGGCCTGTGTCGAGAGGCCCACCCCCCAGGGTGTTCCTCCAGGGAACTTCCACTCCAGCCCCCCCATGGCTCCTTCCCAGGACGGGCTGCCAAACTTGCAGGAGAAAGGGCAGGGTACAGATTTGGGTTCCAGATAATCCGCAAACTCCCTTCGGTGTACGGCCCCGCATGTTCGGGCGCCCAGGGCTGCCTGTGGCCTCTGCTCTGAGGACTGTCCCGTTGGAGACCTGGAGTTTCCAAGAACAAGGGGGATGATGCAGAGTCCCTGGGTCTGGACGTGGCCACTCCCCTTGGACTTGTCCTGGACCACCGCCTGTGAGCTCAGGCACGGCGGCACCCTCTGGGAGCCAGGGGCCTCCTGATGTGTCTGTCCTAATTCTGCAGAGACGGGCGCATCGTGAGAGCCGCAGCCCTTGAGCCCTGGTGCCCCGGGGCCCCTCCGCCCCCGACCTCCCAGGCCTGGGGCAGGAGGTCTTTCTGTTCTTCTCATCTCTACGGAGATTCCCTCCCTGCTTCTTCCATCTTCTTTTTCATTAAGACCTTATTTTTTAGAGCAGTTTTAGGTTCACAGCAAAACTGAGCAGAAATTACAGAGATTTCCTGTACCCCCCACCCCCTCGCTGACCCCACCTGGCTACTCTTACTGTCTACTCTTACTGACCTCTTACTGTCTACAGTCCATCTGTCCATTGGTCACAACTGGCGCGCCCACAGGGGCACGCTCTCATCACCTCGTGCCCAGCGTCTCCCTGGGCGCTCGCTCTTGCTGTGGGAGTTCTCGGGGTGTGGATGCAGGCATGCCGACATGAATGCACCATGACCGTGTCGTTCAGGGCAGCTTCAAGGCCCTAAAGCCCCCCGAGCCCCCTGCTCACCCCCAGGTCTGTCCTCAGCCAGCCGCCTACAGGCAGGAGGGGCGCAGCCCGCCCCAGGAGGAGACTTCAGACTCGGAACGGCAGTGCCCCAGGCCCGCGGTGCAGGGACGCGGGGAGGAGGTCTGTCCGGACGGTCCCGTTAGCTCTCACTCAACAGGGGCCCCGACACTGTCCTCGCCCTGGGAACGGAAGGCCCGGACAAGCTTTCAGGCCAGCTCAGCAGCCCAGCGGTCACACTGCAGACGGCGCTTTAGCACAGCCTGGACTCCCTGACTTGGATGAGCCCCCAGAGAGCTGCGGCTTCCGCGCCCCGCCCCGAGCGGGGCGAGGCTGGCGCGGGTGACCGTCTGTCCTCTCCCGCAGTCCTACGCCACCTGCGCCCTGGGGATCCAGTTCGTGGGCTACGTGATGATCTGCTTCGGGGCCGTCGACGCCCTGTGCTCCGTGCTCTTCGGGAGGCTGGCCCGGTACACCGGCAGGACCGCGCTCTTCGCGCTGGGTAGGAGGGTGCTGGGCACGGCCCGGGGCGGGTCCAGCTGCACTGTGGGCGGTTGCAGCCTGTGTGAAGAGGGCCGGGGTTGGGGTGAGGAGGGGGGTCGCTGGAGGCACACGAAGTAGGGGGGACGGAGGTCAGGCGGGAGGCAGGGGGCCTCCCAGAAGGAGAGCTTGGTTCACGTGCTGGATGAAGCTGGTTGTCTAAGCACACATCCCCTTCTGCCTCCCCTGGGGGACCAAGAAGCAGCAGAGACACGGTGAGAATGAGGGTGTTCAAGGAAAGAGCTGGCCAACAGCGACAGTCCAGAGGGTCTGTTGTGACGCAGCAAGAGGGAGGGGAAGCCAGACCACAGTGCCGGCCGAGGCCTGAGTCATTCGATTCTTACTGAGGAACAGAGACGCCTAGTAACTCGCCCAGGGTCAAGCAGCCCCGGGAAGCCCCGGAGGCACCTGCTCCACGTGCTCCTCGGCCGCCCCGAGGGTCACAGGCTGCTCTGTGCCCCCGGTCGGGGCATCACAGGGCCTGCAGACTCACGAAGCCGAGACCTCGGGCTGTGAGGACAAAGCCAGGAGGAGCCAGGAGGCCCGCTAGCCCCTGGCTCCCCGTCCTGCTTGGAAGGCCCCGCTCCCAGGCTTGGGGGCCCTCTTCCCCTTCTCTCCCCACACCCCCCACTCAGTGAGAAGCAGGGGTCCCCACTAATGAAGAAGCCCAGTGTCTCCCACCCTGAGCCCCCACAATCTGGGGCCTCCTCTGCCCTGCAAGATGACACTTTGCTCTAAGACACAGAGGTGCGTCACCCCAAGGCTCCCCCGCCGTTGCCTCTGTGGGGACCAGAGGCAGGCAGAGTCGCACCCCTGCCAAGGGTGCCCCCTGACAGTCTGCAGGGGTCAGGTCAAAGGCACCAGAGAAAGCGGGCAGCAGTGGTCTAGGGAGCAGGAGCCTCAGCCCGTGGCTCCAAGGGTCTCAGAGGAGCCCCCTTGCCCCCGATCCCCAGGGGCCATGACCCAGCTGGCCTGCATCGTTGCCCTCCTGCTGTGGAAGCCGCACCCCAGCCAGCTGCCCGTGTTCTTCGTGTTCCCCGGCCTCTGGGGCATGGCCGACGCGGTCTGGCAGACGCAGAACAACGGTGAGTGCCTGGCGCAAGGCCGGCCCGCTCAGGGGGGCCCAGCTTGGCCGGCTGCAGAGGGCTCAGGGCCCCTGAGGGAGACAGGGAGACGCGTGTCAAGGAGCAGGGGCTGGAGGGCAGGCCCCACTTCCTCCTGCGGGCTCGGATCTGCGATGCCCTGGGAGAAAAGGCAATGGAGCGCGCAGCTATCCTTGCTAACGTAACCGTCCTGCCATGGCTCCCCCGGACGAGCTCCTCTGGGCAGAGTGATGTCTTGCCCATGTGTCTGGGCAGAATGGCTTCTGTCTGCTCCCAGTGGAGGTGTGGGGAGGAGCCAAAGCTTACAGGTTACCATGACAGCGTACCTCGGTGGAAGGGGAGAACTGAGTTGGGGGTGGAAGGGGTCAGTTGCATATTCATCCTCGGGGGTCGCATCCGAGTCCCGTCCTGTCTGATTGTCCCCTGGGCAGCGGGGAGCCTGGGGGAGGCTGGGAGGGAGCCGTCTCTAGCAGCAACCCCTAGACGGGAGTGGGGCCTTGCAAGCAGGAGACGTGCGCTGCTCTGGGGCTGGGTGTTCAGGACGAAGGCACAGCAGATTCAGGGTCTGGAGGACCCGCCTCTTGGCTCATAAACATCTCACTGACTCCTCGGTGGACACAGGGGCGAGGGGACATCGGGGGTCCCCTTCACGAGGGCACTGTAACCCCGAGGGTGCCCCGTACCTCCTCACCGCTCCCAGAGGCCACCTCCCAACACTGCCACCTGGGTGTCTCAGCCTCTGTGTTTAGGGGGAACTGTGAGGACAGGCTGGCGGCAGCGCTGAAGGCGAGGGTGGCGGCCGATCTGGGGCCGACCTGCCTGGGGAAGGGCCCGGGTTCACGCAGCACCCGCGGAGGCAGCAGCAGAGGTTTACAGCTGGGGATAGGGGCAGGGCGAGCTGCTGCCGCGATGCAGGGGAACGTGGGGACGTGCAGGGGTATGCCACGCAGAGGGCCGTGGTCAGAAGGGGCTGAGCAGCGGAGCTGCTGGACGCAGGGAGGAAAGGAAGCCAGGACAGGCTAGGACCTGGTGGTCCCAGGGCCGGGCTGGACATCGGGACTCCCAGGCTGCAGGTGGCCGGCAAGCCCCCAGACAGCAGGGTTGGAGGCGTCCACTAAAGGGTTTGTCTTGGGCTTGAACAGGACAGGGAACCCGATCAGGGGGACCCAGCCCGGAAAGGGGTTGTCTTGGGCGTGTGTAGCGGTAGTGTTGTTGCTGTTATTGTCCAGTTGCTCAATCATGTTCGACTCTTTGCGACCCCATGAACCACACCACACAAGGCCTCCCTGTCCCTCACCATCTCCCAAAGTTTGCCCAAGTTCATGTCCACTGAATCAGTGACGCCATCCAACCATCTCATCCTCTGTCGTCCCCTTCTCCCGCTTTCAATCTTTCCCAGCATCAGGGTCTTTTCCAATGAGTCAGCTCTTCCCATCAGGTGGCCAAACTATTGGAGCTTCAGCTTTATCATCAGTCCTTCCAATGAATATTCAGGACTGATCTCCTTTAGGATGGACTGGTTGGATCTCCTTGCAGTCCAAGGGACTCTCAAGAGTCTTCTCCAGCACCACAGTTCAAAAGCATCAGTTCTCCGGCACTCAGCTTTCTTTATGGTCCAACTCTCACATCCATACATGACCACTGGAAACACCATAACCTTGACTAGACAGACCTTTGTGGGCAAAGTGATGTCTCTGCTTTTTAATGTGCTGTCTAGGTTTGTCATAGCCTTTCTCCCAAGAAGCAAGCATCTTCTAATTTCATGGCTACAGTCACCATCCACAGAGATTTTGGAGCAAGAGAATATCTGATTACTAATTTTCGATGCAGAGTGAAGAGCTGTGAGGAGAGGAGAAGGGACCTGGGGAGAAGAGGACAGCTGAGAGGTGGGGAGAGCGCCCAATGGGGCCATGTGGGGACAGGCGGCTGAGGGGCCTCCAGGCCGGGAGGGGAGGGGTCCTCTTTCTTTGGAAAGTGTGGGAAGGCAGTCAGCATAAAGGACAGGAAGTCTATCACTCTAGGGAAAGGAGTTGAGTTCAGGCCTGAGAGTCCTGGCTTCCTGGAGGAGCCACAGGCAGGACGCCCTAACGTGACAGAGGGCACCGACTGCGGGCCAGCGGGTTAATCCCGCAGGGATTCACTCATGGTGCAGCCCGGCGGGTGGCGTCACCCCCATGGCACCTCACCCAGAAGAAGGGCGGCACCTGCAGAGGTCTGGGCTGGAGCAGCGACGGACTCGGGAGGGCAGGGTCTCCCAGGACCCACCGATGGCCCTGGCTGGGGGGAAGGAGTGTCGAGGCCCCAGGAGGTGAGCCGTCTCTGCAGCCAACAAGCCACTGAGGGGTGAGCCGGGGCCCTAGGGGCGGATCTGGCTCAGAAGGGAGCTTCTTCCCTTGGAAATGCCACCCACTGTCCAGCCCTCACCAGGGAAGCACCTGGGACTGGAAAGTAGGTCAGGCCCAGACACAAACAAGCCGGCAGCCTCCATTTCCAGGGACGGGGGTCTGGCTGCTGTCCCTGCACCCAGGGATGTCACAAACGTGGCCTCGGCAGTCCAGGATGGCCCCTCCTTAGCATCTGAGTTGGTGCCGGACTGTGAAACAGCTGAGGATACATCCCCGAGCAACCCAAGGCTGTTGGAATCAAGGGGTTTGGCTTTCACAGCCTTTCTCCCACCTCCACGACGCAGGAGGCGCTCTTGGGAGTTCTGAGCCAGGTGACAGAGGTGTGCTTGGCTCAGCGCAGACTGCTGTGTTTGGACAAAGGGCAGCTGGTGGCAGCGGTGACGGATTAGCCGCAGGTGGGTCTGTTGCTCAACAGAGGAAATGCCTGAGTCAGTAGAGGAGACAAACAGGAACCACGCTTGCTTTTCTCTGCCATCCAAACTGTAAGCCAGTGAGAGGTCCGGACAGCCCCGGAGGACTCAGCGATCATCAGGAGAGAGCGCCTCCACATCCCTGTGGAGGGGCGAGGGACCCCCACTGTTTACGTCCCAGTGCTTCTGCCGACTTGCTCTGATTAACTGACTTCCCTGAGCTCAGCTGAGCTTTCTGAAGTGTTTACATGAAGAATTGATGCTATTGAACTGTGGTGTTGGAGAAGACTCTTGAGAGTCCCTTGGACTGCAAGGAGATCCAACCAGTCCATCCTAAAGGAGATCAGTCCTGGGTGTTCACTGGAAGGACTGATATTGAAGCTGAAACTCCAATACTTTGGCCACCTGATGGGAAGAGCTGACTCATTGGAAAAGACCCTGATGCTGGGAAAGACTGAAGGCAGGAGGAGAAGGGGACGACAGAGGATGAGATGGTTGGATGGCATCACTGACTCAATGGACATGGGTTTGGGTGGACTCCGGGAGTTGGTGATGGACAGGGAGGCCTGACGTGCTGCAGTCCATGGGGTCACAAAGAATTGGACACGACTGAGCGACTGAACTGAACTGAACTGAATTGAACACTTAGAAGTCAGGTCAAGGCCTGGGATGCACAGCCATGTGCATACGATTCCCACGTGTTCGGAAGGCTTGCAGTAAATCTGCTTGGTTCTTCTCTATCCCTGAGACACAGGAATAATTGCTCCAACTCTTCCTTCTTTTCCATGGACATGAGAGACTATCAGGCTGAGGCTTTGTCAAGGTGAGCGGCTACATGAAGTCCAGTGAATGACTTCGGTTAAGTCCTTCTTGAATAAGAATACCAATTAAAATGAATTATTTCTGTCTTTTTGTTCAAATTAAGTTTTTTTGAGTAAAAATCAGTTCTTGGGGGGAAACTGTTCTCCCATCTAAGCTTTGTGACTTTCTCAACCATCTTGACCAGGAAGCTGCTTTAATAACAGAGCTCCCTGCGGGCTCCCCTCCCTGTAGTGTGGTCCATCCACACTGTCTCTGTGTTTTCAAAAACTGCACGTTTTGTGCAGCTTTTGCCACTTACCAAGACCAGCTCTCTCCCTTCTGCTGTTTCAGCAGCAAGATGGATTTCTAACACTATTCTCCCTGACTGTGTCTGCTGAGAAAAGACGTACATTCCTAGTTGGGTAGATTCCTAGTTAATGAGACGGAATACAGTTGAGTACAGTGTAACCCTCCTTTGCAGTCACCACTTCTCAATGGAAAAGTTGATTGCTACACCTGGGTGGGACCATCCCAGGCCCTCCTTCCCGGGGCAGAATCCTGCCTCCCCTGCTCCAGGTTCCACTGGGCTCCGGGAGCCCTCCCGCCTCTGGAGCCATCCATCTTGCCTGCTCTCTGCTTATCTGCCCTGACAGTACCGTTGCCATGGCAACACGTGCACGCCAGTGCCTGAATCTGAGACAACTCGGAGCGTCTGGCCTTGAAATACCCTTTTGCCTCATCAGCCACCAAAGGGGCTGTTTCCAGGCTGATAAATTCAGAAGATCCGTCCTTTCTTGATGTGCCCGGTTCGTGCATCCTGTCGTTTCCAACCAGTCAAGACTTGACCTCATCGTGGCATTGGAGGTCGGGAGCCTGCATCCGGTCACGTTCACCTGGTGCCGTGGCCAGGTCGGACTGCGAGCAGGCTTTTCGTCTTTTTGTTTTATAATAATCTTAGATCGACAGGAAAGTTGCCAACAGAGTGCAGAATTCCCACATACTGTCCACTCTGTCGCCTCAATTCGAACATCTTACAAGCCTGAGGTACATTTGTCAAAACCGAGGAATTAACATTGGGAAACAACGGAACTTCAGATTTTGTTCCATTTTCCCAGCTCTTCCCCCTTTCTCTGGGTGCTCCCCAGGCAGGCGGCTGCTTTGCTGGTCTGTGCCAGCCTCTCTCTCTGCTCTGCTCTGATGACCGTGGCCCTCTTGTAGAATACTGGTTGGGGTTGTGTAGACAATCCCTATAATTCGGGCTCATCTGATGTCTTCTCATAACTGGGCTGGAGCTATGGTTTCGGGGAGGAAGACCCCAGAGTGCAGGCAGGGCCTTTCTCGTCATGTTGACCAGGGGGACGGCACACGTCTGGCCCACCCGTGGACCCTGCAGAGAGGGCCCCTCGCCCTCATCTATTCAGGTGCCGTCTCCCAGCCTTGCTTTCCTGACGCGCGAGGTTCGGGGTTGGCTCGCGGCCCCTCCGGCGGTCACTCTCATCCACTCTGTTTCTCGTCTATGGGATGGTGCTTCCTTCGCTGCAAGAGGCCCAGTCACCAAACTGGTTACCGTCCACAACGTGAGACCCTTCTGCTTTCCAGACAGGAGGGTCCTGGGGTGGTTACCCGGGCGCGGGGCGCGGCAGCGTTCTCTGCAGGAGCCAGGAGGGCGGTCTGCGCTCCCCCAGCCGCGCCCCGTCTCCCTGCAGCTCTCTTCGGGGTTCTGTTCGAGAAGAACAAGGAGGCCGCCTTCGCCAACTACCGCCTCTGGGAGGCCCTGGGCTTCGTCGTCGCCTTCGGATGCAGCGCGGTCCTGTGCGTCAGCGTCAAGCTCTACGTCCTCCTGGGCGTCCTGAGCGCCGCCGTGGCCGCCTACGGGGCCGTCGAGTACATGGAGTCCAGGAAGGCGGACAGGCCGCTGGCCGCAGAGCGGACAGAACCCGCCGAGGAGGGGGTGACGCAGACGAAACTGTGACGCGAGAAACCCCGCGGCGGCTGGGCCCAGGGCGGACCCCGAAGACGCCGCGGAGGCTACAGCTGACTCCAGGCCCGCCTCACCCAGGCTTCACTGTTATGTGACGTCTTCTCTGTTTTATCAGGTTCTTCGGTCCGCCGTCTCATCAGTGGGGGTGCAGAGTGTACGTGGAGGAATCAGTTCATTTCAGACACAAAAGAAATAGACTCAGGGTACCGCCAGCCACTAGGGACTTGCCTAGAGTCATGGGTTTGCTTGGGGGTTGTGGTTAAGAATGAGAAAGTTGCTGAAAAGACGCAGCCCAGCGCCAGTACTTTGCAGATGGGCAAACTGACGTCCCGGCAAGTCAGCGAGGGACAAAGCCAGACTAGGCTCTCTGTGTCTGGAAGCTTTTCGGTATAAGTTTCTAAATAAATGCAATTATATTATGGACCCAACTGTTGTCCAAATACTTTACTCAGCTGGATCACATACACAAACATCACTTTAGCGTGTCGGAGACCATTCCATTGACAACAAGAGATGCAAGTTACTTCCAATGGGACTTGACACGTGGGGCTGATAACACATGAACCGGATGCGGGCCCACCCGCCTCCTGCCCCCTGCCCCCCTCTCCGGCAGGCACGTCCGTCAGCCTGCTCCTTCCTCCTCGTCTGATGCCCAGCGATGCAGGCAGGGCCCTTCTCTGAGCCCAGCTGTCTCTCTGAGACACCCCACCCCGGAACCTCGTGGACAGGGCTCCCCCTGTCTCCTCTTTTCTCCTTTCACCCCACCTCACCTCCTCCTCCCGCCTCAGCCCCTGCTCTTCTCCAGGCTTCTTTCCACGCGTCCCGTGGCAGCACGCCCACCTGCCCTCCTCCAGCCCTGAAGCCAACCTGTCTGCCAGACCCTGTGACCCTCCCAAGGCCAAGTTTCCCAGGTGTGTCCTGCAGCCCAGCCCAGGGCCTTCCACCTTCCAGGGGGCTGCCAGGCCCCTCTCAAGGGCACTGTGGCCTCTCGAGCTTTGCTCACAGGCCTCCTCGACCTTGAGCGCCCTCCTGCCCTCAACACAGACCCCTCGGGCTTGTCCGGGCTGTGCTCGTGCCGCGGGACGCACACTTCCTGACACTGGCTTTTGCGTGCGCCCCCTGCTCAGTACTGTAGCTGGCGGTGCTCGTCCTCCTGAACCTGGGTGCTGGAGCTGGGGACACTCTGCCCGCAGAGGCCCAGCAGACTCGCAGAAACGCACGAATGGGGGCAGAGGGGCCCAGCCAGAAGCATCAGGCCCACAGCCACCCCTTCTCCAGACTCCAGGCTGAGATGCCGCGGGAGGGCCCTGCATCTCCGTGAGGTCTGGGGTCGGAGGCCCAGGCACCACAGGCTCTGGCGGAAGGCTGAACTCCTTGCTGTTTGCGGCTGTTGCTGCTCGATGGAAATTGCTCAGGAGCCCTAGCCCCTCGGGTGACGGGAGGGGTTCGGGTCAGGCAGCTGTCTGAAGGGTGGCCACTGGGGCCACCAAAGGCTCCCACTGTACGGCACGCTCCCCCCTGCCAGCCGGCTGCTCCCAGAAGGTGGCCCGTGGCACTCAGGCCTTTTCTTTCCTGCTCATCCTCTGAACTTGGCCTGCGCCCTTTAACCTGGGTGCGTGGTTCGGGTGCCTTGATGGGGGCACGGAGACAGAACTATCAGGGCTCTCCCTTCCTCCTGGGCCCCGGGTTGGGGCGGGGGGTGAGCGGGGGGTCCCTGGGTCTCATCAGTGTTGCTCTGGGAAGGCTGAATTGTAGCAGAAAGTAAGAGACTTAATCTTGAGCATAGTACTCCATTTGCAAAATGGGAAAGTTCCTCCTCCATAGGGAATCATTGAGACAAGACATGATTCAAAGGGGAAAAGCAGAGGAGAGATGAATTAGGTGATTGAGAACAACACGTACACACGGTTACATAGAGAGGAGATGGAGAGCAAGGCCCTACTGTACAGCACAAGGAAATATACTCGGTATTTCACAATAACCTCTAAGGAAAGAATCTGAAAAAGAAAAAATATATATATAATGCTTCGAATTTTTTTATAAAACACTGTAAGCATTGTACGGACTTCCCAAGGGGCTCAGCGGCAGAGATACAGGAGACATTGGTCAGTCCCTGCGTCGAGAAGATCCCCTGGAGGGAGGCATGGCAACCCACTCCAGTATTCTTGCCTGGAGAATCCCACAGACAGAGGAGCCTGGTGGGCTGCAGTCCAGGGGTCACAAAGAGTGGACACAATTTGCGTGACTGAGGACACACAAAACACTGCACACAGTGAGATGAGAATGAACAGCTCAGACGAGGTTAAAGGCAGTGGTTTTGTCCATCTCGTACCCCCAGCAGGGCTACTATGAGCCTCGATGAGGCTGGATCCAGCAATTGTACGTCTCTTGTCCACCTCTCGGGGCTCAGGAACAAAGGCACTACTTGCTTACTTGCTCAGTTACTCACTAGGGAAAGATTTTCAAAAATAAAATGTATGAATGCACGTCACAATGTACTGTTAAACATTTCCTAAAAGTTAAATGTGTGTCTAAAATAAAATGCTAAGTGTGGAAATGAAGTTAAAAGCACATAATAATAAAGAGAAAGTGTGCGTGGCAGTAATCTAGGCTCACGGCTGCCGGAGTCACCATCATTGTCTGAAGCAAGTCCTGAGTTTACTGGCGGCCCAGCTAAGAAGAAAGAACACAGACAGCCTAACGGTCACCATGTGGTGGAAGGGGGCTCGCCAGTGCTTTAAAAGAGAACAGCTCTCTAGGTCCGGAGACCTAAACGAGTGACCGCGCGGGTCACAGGTGAGGAGCACAGACGAGCCCACAGACGCCGCCCTGACCGACGGCCAGGTGTTTTCTGCGGCCTGGTCATGGCGGCTCAGGGGTCCTGCCAGCCGGTCGTTCGGTGGACAGGCCGGAGGCCCCGGGAAGCCAGGAGGGCGGCCTTCAGTGAGAAAGGCCCGTCACTTCACACCACACCCTCCAGGAGCCTGGAAACTTCTACTCGAGTCGAAGCCTCGGGCCTTGGGAGACCCTCGCCCTCACACTGCCTCCAACTGGGTTTATGCAGTCGGTGAGTGAGGCACGCTGACTCCTTTCCTAGTCACGGAGGGTGAAAAAATAAGGCACACGGAATGAGAGGGTTAAACAGCACTCAGCGGTTTGGCAGCCATTCCTAGTTTCACGTCCAAATCAGAAACGGAGATTTTCTTTTTTTTTCCTCCTGAGACCCTTCGAGGCCCAGGTCACGCTTCTCCACATCTCTGAGCTCCCCCTCTAGCCTCCACCAAACAGGCTCTCAGAACCTCCATCCCCAGCTGCACAACCCTTTCCCGGCCTCCCGCCGCCCCATAATCTGTGCTCATTTCCCATCTCCCTGCCCCTTTAATCCAGCTCCTGGGGCCCAGGCTTCCTGGTTTTCTCTTTCAAATACTGGGACTAAAAGTCTGACACATTCATCTACCTGCAAAGTCTGTCTCCATGGCTTCCTCTCAGCTCACAGGCAGGTCTCCGTCCGTCCGTCTGCAGGGAGGTGAGGTTTGCAGATGGAACAGGCAGGACACGTTCTCGGGTGGTGCTGCGTCCACCGCCTCCAGACTTCTGGCCAAGTGTGGGGGTGACCCAGCTATTGGGGGAGAGCCCTGTGGGCCGCAGGGTAGCCCCTAGTCCCGGGGACACAGTGGGCTCTCCACAGGGCCGACACCACTGCCGCGCTGGGTCCGTGACCAGTTACAAGGCTTCCTCGTCCCATCCTCATGGCTGGGGGGCACTGGGTTTATCTTTCCTGACCTCTGACCCATGGCTCAGCCTGAGGTGGAGCCTGGTCATCCGCGTTCTGGAAAGCTCCCCAGCGATGGAGTGTGTAGCTGGCGGGAGTCGTGTCATGCCGCTGCTCTTGCAGGAGCTCGCTTAGCTGGCTAACAGCATATGAAGTACATTTTTGAAAAGAGTTTCTAGGAGTAAGCACCGTTTATTGTCGTGGTCAGGGCAGCTCACGACAAGTGACGTCATGGGGTCCCAGTGACCCGGACGCCGTGAAGCGACATGGAAATAGCAGCAGCTCCGCTGACGCTCGGCCAAACAGCTGCGAAGCGCCAGCCCCCGTCTGCACACTCGGCCCAGAGCTCCCGGGGGAGACTCCTCGGCCTCCACGGTCTTCACATTTCCTGGTGGCAGCTCAGCCAAGCCCTCCACAGGGCCATGGACCCTTTCCCTGTCCCATACCCGCCCCCCCCCCCACCCCTCAGCCTCCAACACCCCCTCCAGGGGCCTGGCCTCCCCTGCAGGCCTCTGCCCTCCGACGCCTGCAGACAGCGCCTGTGGCCGCCCAGGACTCCGGCCCAGCTCTCAGCTGTCACTCACCCTCCCCTGGACAGGCCTGTGTCTCCAGCATCACCTCCCATGGGGAGCAACCCCCGCCTCCACGCACCCGCCGGCTGCCCTGGCCTAACCCGCGCCCGGCCGCCGCTTCCAACAGGCACTGGCCCTGTTGGCCTTGCTCCCGGGACGTCTTCCAGCCCCGCACTCTCTGTGGCCTCCTGTGACTCCTGACCAGACAACCGTCCTTCAGAGAGTCAGACTCACACGCTGCTTCCTCTGCTCACAACCGGCCAGCTCTGGCCACTGTTTTTTCAACACCTTAGCCAGGCATGCTGGACCCTCGGTGAGGCCATCCCGACTCATCCTTGCCCTCACCCCTTCTCTCCCCAAAATACAATATAAAGTTCCCCCAGTACAACATAAATTTATAAACATATTGCATATAAATATCATAATCTCTGTGCCTCAGCAGCGATCGCTGGCTTTATCAAAATTCCTTTCCTCCCCCTGTGCTCAAAATTCACCGCAAATGCCTTTTCTCAGGGGCACCCTTTCAAAACTGCCTTGCTCCCCCCAGGCAGAGACCCTTCCCCAGAGGGTCCAGCGCTTCCTCCCATGCAGGCACCCAAACCGCCTCCCGTTTCCCCAGGCTGTCTGTCCCCTCTCCAGCAGGGACGGGAGGAGCCTGGATCTGCGGCAGCAGTCAGCAGTTCGCCTGTTCCCGTCTCCCCGACTGGGGCTCAGCGCCCCGGCCCGGGGAGGCGGGCAGGGGGGAGGCGCCTGTCTGTCTCTGTCCCTCCGGGGCCGGGGCCAGAGACCAGCTCCAGCATCACCTGGACCGCGGAGGCCGAGCGGCTGCACGGCGCCCCCTGGCGGGCGGGGCGGGCGCCGACCCGCACCTGAGCTCCCCTAGGGATGCTCCCGCTGCAGGTGACGCCCACCTCCCTCTGGCTCTAGGATCAGCATGTTATTTCTGTCAGAACATCCCTCCGACTCTCATGCAGCGCTCCGTCACCTCTGCTTCCTCATTTCCTTACAAAAAACAAAAAAAACAAAAAAGCCGCAAGCGGGCTTCCCCGGTGGCTCAGACAGTAAAGAATCCGCCTGCAGTGCAGGAGACCCAGGTTCTATCTGGCTCTCGAGTGAGTGGCTGGAGGGAAGCAAAGATCTGAGGTCTCAACACTGGCATTTTCCAAGGTTTAAACGTCAGGGTGAGGACGAGGAGCTGGGGGAGTGACTGGGGAGGCTGGCCGAGCCGGCTGCAGGCTCCAGAGGGAGAGCAGGCATGGGTGGGACGAGGGCGAGGCGGCCGCTGACTTGGTGGTGATGAGGCTGCTGGTGTCTGTGATCGCAGAGATGGGGGGCAGGGGGACTTTGGAGATGAAGATGGGAGCCCAGTGGCCCAAACAGAAGAGAAGAGTAGACGGTGGGGTCTCCAGCACCCCCCAGAAATTTTCTCCGGAGAAGAGGCCACGGCTCCAGCACGGCCTTGGGCACAAGAGTCATTTTGTCACCAAAACTGGGGTCCAGCTGCTCACGGGTCAAAAGGCAGAAAACAGGCAAGGTTGGTGAAAAGGAAAGTTTGCTTTGTTCTGGATGCTGGAAACCAGGGGGGAGTGTGACTCTTGCCCAAAGGCCAGCTCCCACCGACCCCTAACCCCCCCGACCATCTTGCCACTGACGTCAGTGGGCAAGCGCTTCTAAGGCGGAGTTTCAGGCTGTATGGCTGGAAGGAGGGGCTGCACGCAGAACCGCACGGTCAGCTCTGGCGGTCACCGGTGGTCTGAGCAGCAGTGTCATGACTGTTTTAAGACCAATTAATCTTCAGTCCAGTGCTTCCCTAACGGCTCAGTGGTAAAGAGTCTCCCTGCCAAGCATAGGACGTGGCTTCGATCCGTGGGATGGGAAGATCCCCTGGAGAAGGACATAACAGCCCGCTCCAGTATTCTTGCCTGGGGAACGCCATGGACAGAGGAGCCTGGCAGGCAGAGTCAGACACAAGTTACTGGCTAAACAACGACTGAACTGCTCTCTAGTCTCGTGAGACTGCTCTTCTTTGCTTTGCAGTTTCCTACTTCTCTGATTAATCTTATTCTTGGCCAAAGTTTTTCCACAGACAAAAGACAGTGGAGGGCTTGGGGGTGGGAGGACCATAAGGTTGAAATATCTGGGGGTTGGAAGGACAGGACTTTAGATGAGTCTAGATCAAATTCCTCCTGTGAAATTGGTGAGAAAAGCAAGGCTAGACGGCAAGGTTAGTGATTAGTCCTGGATCACACAGCTGGTTCATCGAAGAAACGGTACTATAACCTGGTTTCATAACTTATGGTTGAGGATGTTTTTCTACTAAAAGGTGAGAGAATGATAAATAATTCCCAGTGCTCTTCAACTGAGATAGATGCTAAGTTTTTAGAACTTTTTATTGAACTGCAACATAAAGACAGAAAAGGTACAATTATATGTATACAGTTTGGTGAATTTTCACAAACTGAACATACCAATGTAACCAGCACCCAGACCAAGAAACAAACCGCCACCAGTGTGGACCCCCAGGGGACACATTGCCATCACTTCCTCCAAGGGCGACAGCTCCCAAAACCATAGGTGGATTTTATGTGCTTACTTACCTGTGATTCTCTGCAGCTTTTCTTACAAAAGTATCTTGTTCATGTAAGTTCTTCAACAGTACTTAAGTGATGACGGTAAGTAATAACAGTCCATCCTCAATACATGCTCACCATCCTTCCAACGAACCAGGCAGGATCCAAGTTTCGATTTCCCACGCATCTTAACTGGCAGAGTGTCAGTGGTGTGGTTACTGGTTGGGACGTTCTTTGGGGTCCAGGAAAGACTTCCACATTCCCACAACCATGCTGCTTTCCCTGCCTGCCTCCCTCGGGCTTGGTAGATGCGGTTGCTATTCTATTGACCACCTGGGGCAAGGGTCTTGGGGATGGAACTGGGGTGTAACAAAATAGTGAAAAGTCTATTACGGATTCAGTCTCCTTGGACTCCATGAAATTCTAGATTTTAAACATCATAATGCATCCAGCTTCCTCCTGATTCTCTCAGAGGGGAGAATGTACAGTAAGACTGTCCAGTCGCAGAGAACAGGCTTGCGAGCTTGAGGATGAGGTTAGCAGATGCTGTAAACAGTGGACACTTGTGAGGACCATGTAACTGATGAGAGAAAGCCTCAAAGGGTTCGGCGTGGAGCTGGGCAGAAGGCAGTCCTGGATCAGCCCTGCCCTGGAGCGCGGACACCCGTTTGAGTCACTTTGCATGTGGGCAGCAACCAGGAAGCACCCACTGAGCCATCCTGAAGCCTTCCCATGTCTGAGGAGGCCCAGGGTCCCCTGGAGAACTCAAGCCATGGAGAAAAGTGAGCCCGTGAGAAATGATCAAAAGAAGGCTGAACGTGGAAAAGACAGAGTTCAGAGAAACGCATTTTCTCATTTGGAAAAGGACAGTCATTGCCATCAGATAAGTGCTCCCTGCATTTTCCTTGCTGTTCATGGGCGCTTAGCAACCGCCTCTCATTGGAACCATCACCTCCTTTCCCAGCCCTGACACTCAGCGGGACACCCAGCTTGGAACTCTAGAAGCTCAAGCAACCATCTCGAACTGAACGGAACATCTGCAACTATTGATCCGACTCAGACAATTCAGGTCCAGACACCTTAGGTCCAGACGCCTTCACTCCAGCCTAGAGGCCTCCCCTCGGCGTGCACGTCCCTGACATCCTCCCAGACCTGCCCTTCGTTTGTTGTGCCTCAAGACAGTCAGCTGAAGGACTTAATTACTCTTGGTTTTTAGAAAATTTACCAGGTGGGTGGCTGGAGGATAGTAATGAATAATTAACAAGTGAACATGACAAACCGCAAAAGAAAGATGCCTTCTAGGCTCCAAACAATGAATGATTTTATTCTTGATTTGCTAACTAGAAAATCTGCGGTGATTCCCTTTTGCCTGACGCCACTCAGCCAACATCTCCAGCTGCTGGGTTGTGCGGTTTTTATATAGTTATGCGAAGCAGTTTATTGGTCCTGAGTGGTTTTAACCGGGCCCGTAGTGGGGTAGGTGTTGGGGAAACATTACGCGTTAATCAGTGAGGTGATACCAGGCCGGAACCTGAAGGGGCTGAGTACAAAGTTTCTGTGCGAGGCCCTGGCTTTGAGATGGCTCTGTTGGCTTGAGGGATGGAGTCCACAGTCCTTCTGGCCCACAGGCCCCAGAAGACGGGGCGAGACTCTGGGGCAGCATTCAGCCTTCTTGGAGGGTGCGTCCAGCCGGCGCCTGCTATGGCTTCCGTGGACAAAAAAGGTTCACTTGGGAAATGCACATGTTTTATACAGAAATAATACTTGTTGTGGTCCACTAGAGTAATGCCCAGGACATCCCCAGGAGCCCACCAGAGGAGCCCACCGCCTCTCCTCTGAGTCCTCAGAAGTGTCGTCGAAGGGACCACTCAGCCTCGGCCTTCATGGTCTCCTGGGGGGAGAGAAGCCCTCCAGAGTGAGGGTGAAGGAAGCCTGGGGCCCACACCTTGACCAGGCCCTGAGCCCTGGGCCTGCGTGGTCTGGAGGGAGGGAAGCCTGGGGCCCACACCCTGACCAGGCCCTGAGCCCTCGGCCTGCATGGTCTCCTGGGGGGAGGGGAGCCTGGGACCCACACCCTGACCAGGCCCTGAGCCCTCGGCCTGCGTGGTTTCCTGGGGAGAGGGAAGCCTGGGACCCATACCCTGACCAGGCCCTGAGCCCTGGGCCTGCGTGTTCTGGAGGGAGGGAAGCCTGGGACCCACACCCTGACTGGGCCCTGAGCCCTTGGCCTGCGTGGTCTCCTGGGGGGAGGGAAACCCTCTGGAACAAGGGTGAAGGAAGCCTGGGGCCCATATCCTGACCAGGCCCTGAGCCCTCAGCCTGCATGGTCTGGAGGGAGGGAAGCCTGGGGCCCACACCCTGACCAGGCCCTGAGCCCTCGGCCTGCGTGGTTTCCTGGGGAGAGGGAAGCCTGGGACCCACACCCTGACCAGGCCCTGAGCCCTGGGCCTGCGTGTTCTGGAGGGAGGGAAGCCTGGGACCCACACCCTGACTGGGCCCTGAGCCCTCGGCCTGCGTGGTCTCCTGGGGGGAGGGAAACCCTCTGGAACAAGGGTGAAGGAAGCCTGGGGCCCATATCCTGACCAGGCCCTGAGCCCTCAGCCTGCATGGTCTGGAGGGAGGGAAGCCTGGGGCCCACACCCTGACCCAGGGTTTGTGAGGAGAGCAGGCCGCATCACCGGTGACCCACACACCAGCGTCTGGTCCTGCCGCTCTCAGCTGGGCTCTGCAGCTGCCGAGGGAAGACCCCAAACCCACCCCCAGATCAGGGCCTGACGACGCAGCGTTCCGTTCCCACTTGGTGCCCAGTGTTTACACCCAGCTGGCTCAGGGCCCATCGCACCCACACCTGGACATCGCACCCACGCCTGGAGGGTGGCCCCTGAGCACGCCGGCACCCAGGACCCGTCCTCCGCGAGGCGCTGGGTCCAGGGCCACGAGGATCGGTGAGCGGACACCCTGTCCTGCCGGCGTAGCAGGGGATTCTTTGCCGTCTGAGCCACCAGGGAACCCTGGGACATGGTAGATTCTCATTTCCAGTCTGTCCCCTTCCACCAGCGTTTATGAGCCATGAACACATTCTAGGGAGGCTGGGCCCAAGAGGTGTTTGGAAGTTCAGGAAACTGAAGGACTTAATGATAAAATAGACTCCCTTACAATTAACACCAAAAATGGCACATGAGTTCTGTTTAAGAATAATGAAAAATTGTTCTGGGTTTAAACAATGCCAGCTTTTCCTGAAAAGAACATGTATGTATGTGGTACACAGGAACTCTTTAAAAAGTTATTATTGAAGTAGAGTTGATTTACAATATTACTTTCAAGTGTAACAAGGAACTCTTAAGTTGGCAGACTTAAAAAATAGGATAAATTAGGGCCTTCCCTGGTGGTGCAGTGGTTAAGCCTTCACCTTCAACACAGAGGTTGGGGTTTAGTCCCTGGCTGGGGAGTTAAAATCCTACATGCCTCGTGGCCAGTAAACCAACACATAAAAGAGAAGCAATATTGTAACAAATTCAACAGACTTAAACAGTGGGGCAAGTCATATAGAGGTGATTTGTTTAGTGTGTGAGGCACTCTGTGTTTCTATAAACTATACACCATGACTGAAACCTATAGACTAAGCATCAGGAAAGGGGGGTAAACAGGATGGTGACATCTCTAAGACACACGGTTGAGGCTGACTCATCCCCACGAGCTGCTTCACCATCTAGAAAAATTATGCTGGAACCTCCAGCTACTGCTTGTTCCCATTCGGTAAGAATGGAAACTTTTTTTAAAGTTTAAACAACTAACTTCTCAAGTTGAAAATCGCTGTGCTAAGCTGTGTGAAATATCATCTGTGGGTATAAATTCTATATTCACACCAAGATGGCATTTTAAAATATATGTACAGTGTGATTGAAGGTAATGCTACTAATAATAAGAAAGAAAAGGAAATCACATTTTCATAAGAGACCCGTGAAAATAAAGGCTTTGTAAAGGAAATCTCCAGTAATTCCCAAAAAAGGCGGGGAAAATATTTTTGGATGTAACTTTTCAAATTGAAGTTTCAAGGCCTTTCTGTAGAAATATAGTTTTATGACCTGTATCTTGTGTACATACATGCTATAAACAGGCTCGTCGGTCATGTCCACTGACCTATGTTTCTTATAGAACCGGACTCTCCACTTGGGTGGAATCTGTGTGCTGTGTCTGAATCAGGGTCACCTGAGAAGGTCCCTCTCCCTGCCCCCACACCTTCCCTCTCTGTTCTTTGGCGAATGAAGGGCATGGTGTTAATTAGATGGTTTAATACTTTCGTGGTATCCCGCTCCCATGGAAGCTGCCCCAGGGAAGTTTGTCCTTTAAGCAGTGAAAGTGCTAAAAAAAACTGTAGGTGTTGGTGAAGGGGGGATGGGGGGGGACTAACTCCCAGTTCTTCTCCAAGGGTCTACTTTGGGAGGAAGGAAGCGTGAGAACTGGCGGTCTGCTGGGCCCGGGGGCCAGCCCTTCCTAGGAACCCTTGTGCAGAGGCCGGCCTTCAGGAGGAGCACTGGGCCCACAGGGGCATCCCGGGAGCCGTGACTCTGGCGATGACCGAAGTCCTGTCTGGCTGATTCCCATCCCCAGAACCCGGGTGCTCTGGGATATCACCAAGGTCTGGGCAAGAGAAGCTTCTTTCATGGCCAGGGCTGTGCGTGACCAGGGCTGAAAGTGAAAGTCGCTCATTCGTGTCAGACTCTCTGCGACCCCATGGACTCTGCAGTCCTCTTCTCCAGGCCAGTGGGTAGCCTTCCCCTTCTCCAGGGGATCTTCCCCACCCGGGAATCGGACCGGGGTCTCCTGCGTTGCAGGCAGATTCTGTATCAGCTGAACTGTGACGTCATGAGACTGTGATTATGCTCCTGACCTCCTCTGTGTCTGGAATTGTCTTGCTCCTGGACCAGCTCGTGCTCTGACGAAGTCAGCGTGTTACCTCCCACGGAAGACATGGGACTCAGCATGTCTGAAAGGTCAGTCTAGGGTAGCCCGCTCCAAGGTTCCTTAGGCTTTGACGCGCTGTAGTTCACACAGCTCAGTTCATGGCTGGCTGGTTCTGGCCCTGTGTGCTGGGTCCTCAGTCCAGATGAGGGCTTTCATCTCAGGAACCCGGCACTGGGCTCGTTCCCGGCCGTGGCGTGGGGCACACACACGCTGGCCTTGGCTGCTGCAGGGTCTGCAGAGCTCACAGCTGAGAGCTGAGGGGGCTGCTGCCCACCGCCGCCTCCAGGGACCAAGACCCGCCCCTGGCTTCCATCCTCAGGGCCGGGACCCCTCTCCCTGGGTTTGCTGGCTTGGGAGCGTTCCGGGATGTACCAGTCTTCAAGGGACTCTCTATGACCCACGTCCCTCCTCCCACGGAAAGGCTTCAGAGTTTGTCTCCAATCTGTTTTCCTTTTTAAAATTAGAGTCTAGTTGACTTACAGTGTTGTGCTAGTTTCAGGGGTGCAGCGAAGTGAGGTAGTTATATATACACATACATACATGCCCAGTCATTTTCAGATTCTTTCCCACATAGGTCGTTGCAGAATATTGCGTAAATTCCCTGAGCTGAACAGTGCGCTCTTATCAGTCGTGTGTTTTATATGTAGCAGTGCGTGTCTGTCAGTCTTAACCCCCAGTTTACCGCCACCCCGAGCATAACCATAAGTCTGTTTTCTACATCTGAGGCTACTTCTGTTTTGTAAATAAGTTCCTTCGCACTACCTTATTTAGATTCCACATATAAGCGACATCGTGTGGTATTTGTCCTTCTTTTTCTGGCTTATCTCACTGAGCATGACAGTTCTAGGTCCACCTGCTGCTGCTGAGTCGCTCAGTCGTGTCCGACTCTGTGCGGCCCCGTGGACGGCAGCCCACCAGGCTCCCCCGTCCCTGGGACTCTCCAGGAAGAGCCCTGGAGTGGGGTGACATTACCTTCTCCAGTGCATGAAAGTGAAAAGTGAAAGTGAAGTCACTCAGTCGTGTCCGACTCTGTGCGACCCCATGGACGGCAGCCCACCAGGCTCCCCCGTCCCTGGGACTCTCCAGGAAGAGCCCTGGAGCGGGCGCCACTTCCTTCTCTGCCAGCTCTGCCTGTGTCCCGCGAACAGCCCCGCTCGCTCTCTCCGCGTGGATGAGTGACGCTCCACTGGATGCGTGTGTCTCGCCTTCGTCTGTCGATGGCCATTGCGCCCATGTCTTGGCCACTGTAGGCGCCGCTGCGGTGAACACTGGGGCTGCACGCACCTTTTCAGGTTAGGGTTTTCTCTGGAACTCTGCCAGGAACGGGACTGCGAGATCACATGGTCACTCTGTATTTCCTTTTTTAAGGACCCTCAATACTGTTCTCCACAACGGTTGCACCAATTTGCATTCCCACCAACCGTGTACTTTTCGCCAAACACACCCTCTCCAGCATTTATTATTTGTAGATTCTTTGATGATGGTCCAACCTATTTTTAATCCCTACACACATACTCTATACATATTTTTTTTAATTGAATTATTTGCTGCCATCAGCACCTGTGAGAACAAGGCAGGATAAACACATTTCAAGTAGCTCCAGAAGGACTTTTATTCAGGAGAAAAAGCTCAAATATGCATTTGGTTTCTCAGTGAAATTTTAACAGGAAAGTGGATGCTTAATTGAAACAGGGTCCAAGGACAGCGTGTGGACCCTCCGGTCAGCCTGCCAGGACTCGGCCTCCTTAGACGACGTTCCCCCAACCACCCCACCCCAGGATGAGCCATGGCCTGCTGGGCTCCGTGGTGGGAGCAGACCCAGGCTGATGGAGCTGCCTGGGAGCAGCATTTCCCGTTTCTGTTCTCCTCCAGCTTCTCTGACCACCCCCTGCATAGGCTGGGGAAGGCTGGCTTCGGCCTCTGAGCCCTGATTGCTGGTGAAGCGGGCTCTGGTCAGAACACACCTTCTTCTCTCGAGCCTCTGAGAGGTTTACTCCCAAGGTGGGAAAGGGCAGAGGTGGCCAGAACCTGGACACCAGTCCAGCTGTTTGTCTGACTCGGCATTTCCTCCCCTGGTTTTGTGAAATGCTACCATTAGCACGTCACACGCAGCTGAAGAGGGCATCCTGTTCAACAATGGCAAATTTCTTGGAGATAGAAAAGAAGCATTTTTAACTTTGTTTAGTCCAGCTTCCATCATTATTTGAGCCAGCCTCACCCACCCCTATCCCCACCCTCACCCTGCCGTATACACACACAAATGTACACATACTCACACACACACACACACACACACACACACACACACNAGCCTCACCCACCCCTATCCCCACCCTCACCCTGCCGTATACACACACAAATTTACACATACTCACACACACACACACACACACACACACACACACACACCTTGAAATACATATTAATACCACTGAACACAGTTTGAGAACATCACAGTTAGTTCCAAAGACTGAATTCTGTACCAGCCACCACAGATCCATGACTTCTGTGTGTTCCGGATCAAAGCAGTAAGGATGCTGAAGGCACGCACACTCACTTTGTTGGTTCTGCTCTGTTCACGACTCTTTCGGATCCTCGTTTGGAAGCCCCTTCCTAGCCTGTTGGCAGCCTTGATAGCAGAGGCAACCCATACCCTGCAGGTGGCTTCAGTTCCCAAACAAGGTCACTTGGCAACAAGGAGCTCCTTTCCTCCTCGACAACTTCTCGCAGCTTCAAATGCGGAGAAGAAGGTGGGTGAGCAAGTCGAGTCTCCCCACCCCTTCCCGTCCATCCCTCCCTCCCTCCCTTCCTTCCTTCTTTTTTTCCTTCTTTTGTTGATGAAAATTCAATAAACCATCAAGTTAGGAAGAAGAAAAAAGGGAATTTTATTGGAGCCGAATTGAGGATTATAACCCAAGAAGTAGAGGCTCAGAATGCGCAGAGAACCGAGGCACAGCCGTGTATATTTGAGACAAGAATTGTGCATCAAGATAATACACTGTTACTTTACATAAAGTTCACCAAGGATCCATAGTCCAAGTAAACACATAGAGAGCAAACAGCAAGTCTCCAAGACCCTCGGCAGAGCTGGGAAAGAACACTCTGCTGCTATGAAGTTTCATTGCTAATGTCAGAAGAAAAAAAACTTGACCTTTATGGTTGCCCAGGCCCTCCCATGTTTGAAGAGCTCTGGCTAACATGTAATGAGCTGCACACAGCCCAAACACACACACACACGGAATTTTATGTTTAATTCGTTTCTTGTCCTGCCTTAAAATAATAAATCTTATTTTATCACTTTCTTTCTTCTTTCTTTTCTTGTCCAGACTGGCTACCCTGAAAATATAGTGCATGTCACATTTACTCCTGTTTCATCGATTGGAATCTCCCAAACACCACAGAATTTCCAGCAAATAAATTTTTGTCGTTTTACATGATTAACTATGCATGAATGACACAAATATGGTCAAAGAAACAGTCAAGGTGGCCTGAACTTGGAATTTTTGACGAGAACATAAGACTTTGGAATACTGACGTTTCTCCAGAGGCTGTGACAATTTTCGCCTTTTTTTCTAGGTCATACCAAAGCCTCAAGCTTCATCATCAGTTTTGGTTTTTCTCACAAATGATCCTTTTTTTTTCTTTGAAAGTTTAGAAAAATGTTGAATCTTCACTTTCTGTTTCTCTTGTAAAATGTGAGGTGCAATCCTCAGACAACCATTGCTATCACAGAATGAGTTTTTAAAAACTCCAATTTTCTTTCTCAACTCTTTCTTGTAAATGAGCTGATACTTGAACAAACTGGGGGCCTCTGAAACACTACCAGGCCCTGGGACTAAGAGGTGGGCCCTAGGAGATGGTCACAGGGGCCCAGACCGAGTTCCTGAAACTTCTCAGGCCAACAAGGCCCTGGCTAATCTCGTAACACCACTCTTCCCAGCTTTTTACACATGCTCAGATTCATTTAACTGTAGAAACTTGGCCATTTTTGCTCTGAAGAGTGCTCGCTTTGTAGCCCACAGGGTCCACTGTGGCTCTGTGGAAGTGTGGCGGTGTCCCTGAAAGCATGATTAACTTGTTCTCATAGAAGGAGGTGCGCCGGTGAGCTCCAAGGAGGAGAGCGTGGGGACAGGTGGGGCTGGGTCTGGAGGCAGCAGAGATGGACGCGTTTGTGCAGAGGCAAGCATCGGCAAGATCGATAATGTCCGGGAGGGTACAGACCACAGGCGACCTCAGGACCTGGACTCCTAGGAGAACTCTCCACCGGGTCGCCATCGGTCTGCCCAACCTCTTTCCTAACAGTAGATTTTATTTTTTTACTGAAGTATGGTTGCTTTGCTTCCTTCCCCGAAGCTGGGCCTTCCCTCATAGCTCAGTAGGTAGAGAGTCTGCCTGCCATGCAGGAGACCCCAGTTCAGTTTCTGGGTTGGGAAGACCCACTGGAGAAGGGATAGGCTACCCACTCCAGGATTCCTCGGCTTCCCTGGTGACTCAGCTGGTAAAGAGTCTGCCTGCAATACAGGAGACCTGGGTTTGATCCCTAGGTTGGGAAGATCCCCTGGAGAAGGGAAAGGCTGTACCCACTCCAGTATTCTGGCCTGGAGAATTCCACGAGCTGTTTAGCCCATGGGGTCACAAAGAGTCGGACACGACTGAGCGGCTCTCACTTCACTTCCTAATTGCTTTGTAATGTTTAGTTTCTGCTGCACAGCAAAGTGACTCAGTTACCTGTGTGTATGTGAGTCACTCCAGTCGTATCCGACTCTGCAAGTCCATGGACTGCAGCCCGCCAGGCTCCTCTGTCCATGGGATTCTCCAGGCAAGAATACAGGAGTGGGTTGCCGTTTATGTATGCTTGTTAATCCCAAACTCCCTCTCCAGCCCTTCCATTATTCCCTTCCTCTAATGCTTTCTGGTCATCCATTTCTAGAAAAGAAACCCTTACTGATGGCCGAAGATGAGCCTCCAGGGGCCAGTCTGAAGCCCCTGGTGTTCCGCGTGGACGAGACCACCCCCGAGGTGGTGCAGAGTGTCCTCCTGGAGCGCGGCTGGAGCAAGTTTGACCAGCAAGAGCGGAGCACGGAGGACTGGAATCTCTACTGGAGGACCTCCTCCTTCCGGATGGCCGAGCATGCCAACATCAAGCCCTGGCAGTGCCTGAACCACCACCCGGGCACTGCCAGGCTCACCAGGAAGGACCTCCTGGCCAAATGCCTGAGGCACATGGAGCGGCTGTACGGCACCCCACTGTACCACTTCCTCCCTGCCACGTTCGTCATGCCCAGCGACTACAGCAAGTTCGTGGCTGAGTACTTCAAGGAAAAGCAGGCGCTGGACGCCAAGCTCAGCTACTGGATTTGCAAGCCGGCAGAGCTCTCTCGAGGACGAGGAATCGTCATTTTCAGTGACATTAAACACCTGATCTTTGCCGACACATGCATCGTACAGAGATACATCTGCAACCCTCTACTTGTCGGGAGATACAAGTGTGACCTCCGCGTCTACGTGTGCGTCACTGGCTTCAAGCCGTTGACCATCTACATTTATCAGGAAGGGCTGGTGCGCTTTGCCACAGAAAAGTTTGACCTCGGCAATCTGCAAAACAGCTATGCCCACTTGACCAACAGCAGCATCAACAGGTCAGGGGCCTCGTACGAAAAGATCAAAGAGGTGGTGGGCAGCGGCTGCAAGTGGACCCTCAGCCGCTTCTTCTCGTACCTGCGGAGCTGGGGCGTGGACGACCTGCTGCTCTGGCAGAAAATCAACCGCATGGTGATCCTCACCGTGCTGGCCATCGCGCCCTCCGTCCCCTTCGCGGCCAACTGCTTCGAGCTCTTTGGATTCGACATCCTCATCGATGACAACTTGAAGCCGTGGCTGATGGAGGTCAACTACAGCCCGGGCCTGTCCCTGGACTGTTCGGTGGATGTGTCCGTGAAGAGGAGGCTCATCCACGACACCATCGAGCTGATTCACTTACACAGTCTCAGAAACGAGAGGAAGGAGAGCTGTAGGGCTGCAAACGGAAGTCCCGGAGTCTCCCTTGCTCCGAAAGACAGAGTTTGGGGCAGCAACCTGCCTCACGAGTCCTTCTCACAACTCGGGAGCAGAAGAGCGTTCAGTAAGGACGGAACTCCTGGGAAGAAAGCGGTCATAGCGTGCCCCGAAAACCAGCACACCTGCCAGCCCCAAGAAGCGCTGAGCAGGCAGAGGGAGGTACGCCCGCCGACGAGGGAGCCTCCCAAAGCCAAGCCGAAGGCCAGAGCCAGGCACCCGGCCCTCAAGTCGCTCATCCCCTGCGTGTCACTCACCCAGTCCTGCGGCCGGGAGAAGGGCCTCTCCCTGTGTGTGCAGCCGGACAGTAGCTGGGTGCCCAGTCCTCAGGCCGGCAACTTTGTTCTCATTTTTCCTTTCAATGAAGCTACTTTTCGAGCATCTAGGAACGGACTCAATGTCAGGAGGATAATTCAAGAGCTCCAGAAACTAACGCATAAGCAATGTTCTCAAGTGGCAGAGAGAAAATAAAAAGAAAATAACATGACTTCTTGAAAACCAAGAATCCCTCTGCTGGGGAGGCAAATGGTTCCGTCCCCCCGCCTCAGTTACTTCCCTGGGACTAGAGCTGTCGATTTGTACATAAATATAAAAACTCACAGAAGGGCATGCTCGGGTGTGGTTCCGTTCCATCACATCACCGGTCTCTTTGCTCAAATCTCTCAGAAGAACCACACGACCCTTACTTGTACTTGGAAATGCCTTATTACAGTCAAACGGTGCATTTTTAACATGAAAAAAGGTTGTATTTAAAAAGGTTCTTAGGTGAAAACAGTACAAGAAAGGCCAAGGGTCAGCTCTTTCTTTCTTAACAGACCATATTTTGTTCACAATTAATCTTGTTAATGATCAACATTCATCGAGAGTGAGTTACCGAGAGCTTCCCCGCAAACAGTCAAATGACTGTTCTTTCTGGATCCTAGGCCCTTAATCAGACACTGTGTACCAAGTCTCTTCCCACTGGGGACATCCGTCAGCTGCGTGAAAAGTGTCCCCTCTCTGCTGGCGTCGTCACTGTCAGATCACCCTCCAGCCCTGCAACGTCTGAAGCTTCCAGATGAGGCGAGTTACCATTCCTGCCAGAGAGGAGAGACGTAAAGCTCCAGTATTTACTGTAAACGCCTTGCTGAGAAGCCAGACACAAAGATCTCGTGCTGTATGATTCTATTTACACAAAATGCCCAGAGCTGGCAAATCCACTGAAATAGAAAGTAGGTTGGTGGTTTCCAGGAACTGGTGGGGGCGGGGAATGACAGCTAAATGACAGGGTTTCCTTTGGGACAAAAATTTCTGGAAATAGAGTGGTGATGGCTGCACAACGCGTATAAATGTTTAGGGCCAGATCCATGTGCCAAGTGCCACTCACAGTGAATTTCATCTTGTGCTTGTTTTACCATAATAAAAAAGTTAAAGCAGGGGAAAAAAAAATTCAAGATTAAACTATTGAGAGTTGGGATGCACAGCGCGTGATGCAAGTATCAAGAGCCAAATGCAAGGAAGTAAGGACCCGGGACTTTCCTGGCGGTCCAGAGGTTAAGACTCCACACTAGCAGTGCAGGGGACACAGATTCGATACCTGTCAGGGAGCTAAGATTCCAGCCTCGCAGCTGGGCTTAAACAAAAAGGAAGTGAGTAGCATCCATTCCAAGATAATGATGACTTCCTGTCTTGGGTGCACGTGGAGGGGCTTCTGAAACAACCAGTTTTACTACCTGACCTGGACAGTTCAGAGGAAAAGGCTAAAGGAAGGGAAAAAGTTACAGCAGGGTTAGTCCCGACACTGAGAGGCATCTCTTATTCGTTGCCTGATTTCGGGCATCTGTACCTTTATTGCTCCCCACCTTGTTCCGGGAAAGATTGGAAGGAGTCAAGAAAAGTGCATCAAGGTGGTTTTGAGCTCACCTGTCAGCCAGGTGGCACTAATGGTAAAGAACACCCCCCACCCCACCCCACCAATGCAGGAGATATGAGAGACATGGGTTCAATCCCTGAGTCAAGAAGATCCCCTGGAGAAGGGAATGGCTGGCTACCCACTCCAGTATTCTTGCCAAGAGAATCCCATGGACAGAGGAGCCTGGCAGGCTGCAGTCCATAGGGTCGCAGAGTCAGACACGACTGAAGTGACTTAACAGTCCTCAGCCAGGCTGCTACATTACATCTGGCAAATAAAGACAGGAGCCTTTTCCGCAAATGTCCAGGTCATCTGATGAGACCAAAGCATGCCACATCCATCACTCAAAAACCAGAGATGAGATCTCAGTCTCCCTCAGTGTTTGAAATGCTGGCTTCCTTATTACAAGCCAGGTTTTAACAACTCTTTAGACATGAACACAAATCTCACACAGGTGAGCAGAGCATGTCTTATTAAGGAAAGATGCTCTTGTTTGTGCATTCGGAGTTTTTCAGGCTAGAATAGCCGTGGGCCATTCAAAAACCCAAAACCTGGGCTGTACATGTCTTATAGTAAAGGGTAGGCCAATTAAACTGAAATAATCACGGACTAAGAATTTCAAAAGAGATAGGAAATGTTTTTGCTCATTTCCTAGAATTAGCATCAGGGTCACCGCTGTGGGGTGGGGTGGGGGGTGGGGTATGTGGAGGAGAGAACACAGACAGCATCTTGCTGAACTGGAACAGCAAAGCTCCACATCGGGAAACCGAGGAGTTCTCTAGAAATACGTGGGCCTCCACTCCCTGAGGCGGGGGGAGGCATGCATTTCCCTGTTCCTTCATGAAAGACATCTGCAAACCTTGAGCAGAGCGTGCATGTCGGGCAGGGGAGCCCCTGAAAGGGGGGAAGGAGGCAGCCCACCAAGGACCCAGGAAACCCTAGGCGGGGATGTCGGGGGTTCTTTTTGGCTCATACCCCCAAGTCAACACACCACAGGAGAGGGCAACCCAGACAGGGAAGTGGACGCAGACCGAGGAGGCCCAGGCCTGCTCTCCAACCCGGGGCCGGTGGCCGAGCCACTGCAAGAGCTGTCGGTCACAGAGTCCGGGAGACAGACCGGGACCCTCGGTTCTGAGAGCCCTCCGGGGCCTGGGAGAGTCTTACAGCCGAAAGGCAAGGTTCTTCTTTCGTTTTGAAACTGGACTGACTTGGGCTTAGAGGGAACCAGCAGAGAGGGAACAGGAAATCAGGATCAGGATCTTCTAGAAGGAATGAGGAACGAAGGGGTTTCTTCCCGTGACACCGCGGTCACTCTGGGCTGTGTGGGACGCCCACCTGCCAGACTCCCTCAAGCAGAGCCTCTGCGGGCACACTCCGGCCACCTCTGGACCACAGGTGGGGAGGCCGCGGGTTAGAGCCCGGGTTAGAGCCCCAGGCCCGGCGTGCGGACAGTTAGCTGACCACTGCTGCCCTCGCGGCCCCGCGGGGTCCTCTGCCCGCACGGCTCCTCACGCCTCACCCTCTTCCTGTTCCCAGCCACCGTCCACCTTCAGGCTAGCTGCTGACACAGCGGCCATGGAGGCGGGGGAGGATGCTGGGCTCGGCTTCTCAGCTCCCCGAGGGGAGGACCAGCTGGGAGGTGTTAGGTGAGCCGCCCCGCCCCGCCCCCCTGCTCCCGAGATGCAGAAAAGCTGATGTCCCGCCCAAACAGGAAACAGCTGAAGTGCCCACCACCAGCCCTCCACCCTTCCCTGGAATCCATCAGGGGACCGCAGCAGGACCGTGTATTGGACCGTGTAAGTGATGCAGACTCACCTGGCCATGGGGCAGGGACACCTGTGTTTCTCATTAGTGTGGGGAGAGGGCCTCACGCAGAGTGGCGGGGCTCCCGTGTTCCCTGCAGGGCTCCGCCCGCCTGAGACGTGGAGGCTGGACCCAGGCGTCCTTCCAGACCCAGGGCGGTGATGGGGGTGAAGACGTGGCAGGTCCCAAGGGAGGGGACTGTCCCTGGGTGGGGTGGGGGGTGCTCAGGGTGGACTGCAGTGAGCGAGGAGGCGGGGGGGAGCCAGGAGGAGCAGCTGGTCCAGGGTCTTGGGAAGCCCAGAGCCTCGCTCTGAACACGCACCTTTTCCTTGAGGGACACGCGGAGCCTCTGAGGGCTCTACATGGAAGAGGGGCCTTGGGGGAGCATGCATTCCTGAGGCAGCCTCCTCCCGGGTCAGCCATGGAGGGGACGGGTCTGCTGCTGGCCCTCGTCCCCACACTCGCCACACTCCTGTGACTCGCAGGCCACAGCTTCAGGCCGGACGAGCTGAAGACTAGTGGGCTGCCTCTCCCGGGACCACGGAGGACCGGCCTGGGCGGGGAGGCCTGGCTCCTCCTTCGAGCCGCCCTCTGGAGCCCGGGGCTGGCTCCTCCTGTTCTCCCCACATGCCTGTCCTCCCTGGGCTGTGAGGCTGTCGATGCCTCCCAGCCAACTCAGCTTGCTGCAGACTGCTGCAGGTATACGGGTCTGTGCATGCATGCGTGCGGCGCCACTTCAGTCATGTCCGACTCTTTGCAGCTCTATGACCCGCCGGACTCCTCTGTGCGTAGCATTCTCCAGGCAAGAATACTGCAGTGGGTAGTCATTCCCTTCTGCAGGGGATCTTCCTGCCCAGGAATGGAACCTGAGTCTCCTGCCTCGACAGGCAGACACTGAACCACTAGGGAAGCCCAGATTTAAAAGTACGTTCTAGATTTGGGCTTCAGAAGGAAATGGTTTTATAAGCCTGTTCTGATATGCAGCAGACCAGAACACACACAGGCCTTCTGGGTGACCTGTCTTATTCTGACCCACCATCTCACGTGTGTAGCTGTTGGGAAGCATTCTGCCCGTTTGGCAGATTATCTGGTGTTTGAACACAGTTTACCCACAAAATTGTATGTTACTTTCTTCCCCTGATCTCCACAAACAGCTAGAAGTCCTTTAACTTGCTAGAGCGGTGTTTTGTTGTTTGCTTTAATGAAACTTTCCAGGATAAGCCAACTCAAAATAGTCAAAGCAATGAGTGAGTCCATTTCTGGCTTTTCCCTGGTGGTGCTCAGAAGGTAAGGCACGTGCTGCAGCGCAGGAGACCTGGGTTCAATCCCTGGGTGGGGAAGACCCCCTGGGAAAAGCACCCCACTCCAGTACTCTTGCCTGGAGAATCCCATGGACAGAGGAGCCTGGCGGGCCAGGCCGTGGGGTCACAAAGAGTAGGATAAGGCTGAACAGCTAACACTTTCACTCTTTCTATTTTCAGCTTCTTAGCAGTGGGTCGGTTTGGTCTGTTACATCTGACAAATGACCTCACCTTGTGGTATCTGCCTCCTGGGTGGAAAAGGCCCCATCCAGCATGACTGCAGCATAACGCTTTGATTTTCAAATCAAAGCCAAGACCACACATTTCTCTTGAGTTACTTCAAAAAGCCTCACCCGACCACTGAGGCTACCGTGGTGTGTGCACCATAGACTTTAGGACTGAAATGATCCCAGGCACTAACACGATCCTTCACTTCTGTCTCTTGAAGACATGGGCACATACAAACATCTCATCATAAGATTTTTCAGGAAATTATTCCTTTCTTGTATTTGGGGACTCTCTATTTTAGTATAAAAATCAGTTAGATGCCAGTTTGTGTCTTCCTTTCTAGGCCGCCTACAAAACAATAAAAGGGGCAGCTGTCATTGCCTTCACTGTGAGACTTAAAAATGCAGAGTTTCAGGGGGTGGCTTACCACCCACGCAGCAGTGGGCATGAGGCCAGGTCACTCAGACCCTGGGTCGGGCTCCCTGTGGGCACTCCTGCAGTGGCGTGAACTGGTCCCCTGAGGAAAATGGACGGGATGGTCAGGCTAAGCTGGTGTAATTCAGGAGGAGAGGACCAGGGGCCAGCGGCAGGCAGAGGCAGAGGCGCCCAGGGCCCAGGGAAGGCTGCCAGTCACGGGTAGAGCTGGTTCTTGTGGTGGGCAGAGAGGAAGGGGTCTGGCCGGGGCCCTGGCATCATTGTCTGGGAGCTTCCTGTTCTCTGGCTGGTCTAGCGTGATGCAGCCGCCTTTCCGAACCAGGAGCCCAGGACCAGGCTGTCTCTCCCTTTATAATTTCTGGGTGACTCAGGTAGTCCTCAAGTTTTACATGGTTTTTCATCATTTAGGCCCACAAATATTAGTTGTTTCTTTTTTTAGTGAATAATGTAGCTGGAAGGTTTCACATAAGTTGGAAGGTCACAAGTAACGTTGGAAGGTCACAGGTAAGGTTGGAAGGTCACAGCGATGTTGGAAGGTCACAGGTAAGGCTAGTTTTGAAGAAGCTACTTCCTGTCTAGGATGATGTTTCCAGCCTCATCCCTAACCTTGACCCTCCCGGAGGTGTCCTTGGTCTCCTGGTGGCCGTCATGGTACACAGTCTTGGTGGAGCCGTCGGGGTACTCCCTCCTCTTGAACTGGGCCGTGTGGATCTCCCGCTGACCGTTGCTGAGCACGATGGTCTTGTCACCATTCCTGGTGGAGAGAACAGCCTTGTCAGTGGCCAGCACTTCCCGTGGGGAACCCGTGGGGCCGAGGGATGTGACCACCCAAGTCTGCATCCTCACCCCAGATCTTGGTAGACAGGGGCACAGATGCCGCCAGGGTGGGCACAGCACAGGCGCCTGCAGGCCCAGGGTACAGACAGGAGCTGAGCGGGGCCAAGGACGGCCTGGGGGAGCTCAGGAGAGAGGCCGGGGTCACGGGCCTGTTCGGGCAGAGTTGCCTGCGGGGCACCGGAAGATAGCTCTGCGGGAGGAAGGAGAGGCCGCAGGGCTCCACCCGGGGAGCAGGGACATGAGGCAGAGTCACCCGGGAGCGGGGACATGAGGCAGAGTCACCTGGGGAGCGGGGACATGAGGCAGAGTCACCCGGGAGCGGGGACATGAGGCAGAGTCACCCGGGAGCGGGGACATGAGGCAGAGTCACCTGAGCACAGAGACTCTGGCAGTGATGGCGACCCTTGTGGCTTCCACGACAGGAGCGGGGACCCACGGAGGCCGCAGCCCACTGATGCCGATGCCGGGGCCCCTGCACTGTGGGGAGGGGGCGCTCGAGGGTCTGAGGTCGGCACGGGGTGGGGGGTGTCGGGTCCCCCTGCTCACCCCCCGTCGGGACGGCACTTCCCGTGCATCTTAGACAGTTGTCACCCGAGGGCTGCTGCGCACACGGCCTCCGTGGGCACACACCGAATGCCGGGGACTGTTCTTATGGCTGCAATCCAGTCATGACCAATGTCAGCGAAGGAAACACTTAAAAATGAGTGTCTGTGGAGTGGGAGGTGGGAGGGAGCTTCACGAGCGGGGGGCATGCGTATAGCTATGGCTGATTCACCTTGAAGCATGGCAGAAACCTACACAGTGTTGTAAAGCAACTGTCCTCCAATTTAAAAAATATTTTTAAAAAATGGGTGTTTAGATCCATGTTCGCTATGAAATCAATCAGATCAAGGTTATAAGACCAAACCTCTAGAGTCAACGAAGTTTTCCACTATACTTATACAAATACTGCAACTTTTACAAAAATTAAATTAATCCAGAGAATTGACAGCTGCACAAACCACAGATTCCGGAGACTTCAGACTGACACCGCCTGTCCTGGTACCAACCTTTCCACACTCACAATGGTTCCATCTGGAAATACAGTCTCCTCGCGTCCGTCATTCAGACGCTGCACCGTCCCATCTGGAAACACGATTTCCTTTGAGGCGTCAGGGCAGACTTTTCCTGAAGAATACAGGTTAATTCAACAGATCTTCATAACTAGAATATTTGTTGCATTATTTACCTTGTACAAACATGTTTTACAGTGATCCGCTCCAAGAGGACTAGTATTCAAGATGTTCTTGTATCCCACTCTCTCATATTTTATTTATAGTTGAATATCTTGCTCCAGGCAGGCCCATCTCCCTGGTCTCATTAAAATACATAATTTATATTCTCCCAACTTCACTCAAATTATCTCCCTAATTAAAACTTTTCTTTCCTTCCATATGCTCTCTGGCTCCCTAAATCCTGCCCTTCGGACCGTCATCACTCACCCCACAGCAAGTGGACCTCTGAAGGCCTTGGACCCTCGGTATGGTAGCGTTCACTGTCACTGCTTCCTGTGGACTTGAGGGGTCATGCCAGATGGGGAATGTTTGAGGGGAGAGAGAAGGTGTGGGAAAGCATCGGACTGGAATTCCAGACGAAGAAGGAAAGAAGGAGGAGGAATGCAGATATGATCAAAGACAGTGACTGAATTTCCCAGACTGGATGCAAAAACGTGGCTCCACAGATATAAGAGGACCAGCGAGTTCTCAGCAGAATAAATGAAAAGAAATCCAAGGGGCGTGTCACGGCCTGACCTGTGCCCCGCCCCAGAGTTGCTGTACTGATGCCCTGGCCCCGGCACCGCAGAGCAGGGCCTTATAGGACTTGCGATTAGTCGAGATTTGCCATGCTGGAGCAGGGTGAGCCCTGACCCAACAGGACTGGCCATAGGAACAGAAGTCTTCATGGTCAGAGGGCATTGATCTTAACATATGCAGCTTATCCCCAAGGGGAACAGAAAATACAATGGATGTGTATGTTTGCATGTATACATTCGTGCACACAGAGAATGATACAGCGGATGTGGCAACAGGTTAAAACTTGGTGAATCTGAGTAAAGAGCATATAGGAAACTTACATTAAAATAAATATGTATTTTTTAATTTCGGGCAAACGAAAAATAAAGGGGCTGAGTAACAGTTAAAGAGTTTGCTCTAATGGATGAATACAGAATGCAGTGCCCAACAGAGTTCACATTCCTCTCAAGCTCACATAGAATCAGGATGTTTAAATAGGAGTCAAACAGAAGAAAGGAGTCAAACTCCTTTGGTGGTGGTGGTTTAGTTGCTAAGTTGTGTCTGACTCTTGTGACCCCGTGGACTGTAGCCGGCCAGGCTCCTCGGTCCATGGGATTCTCCAGGCAAGAATACTGGAGTGGATTGCCATTTCCTTCTCCAGGGGATCTTTCTGACCCAGGAATCGAACCCAGGTCTCCTGCATTGCAGGCAGATTCTTTACCTCCCTGGTAAGGGAGGCCCTCCTATAAAGAAAATTAAATCAGTAAAGTTAAAATAGAGGGGAAAGTCTCAGACTGAGATTCATGTCCAGGATCACACACACCCAACAGAAATATTTTGTCCCACCAGGATCCTCTGTCTTACCACCCTCAACAGAACACGAGGTTCTCTGCCCCCAGTCAATACCCATAACCAGCTGTCCTTGACACACCCTTCTGGGGTGATTAGCCATATTTCCTAGAGAGAAAAACAGTGACCACCTAAATGTGAGAGAACTAGACAAGGGAACGCACTGGGGTTGCTTGCATGATGGTCAGCGAGCCTATACTGAGGGTGGCTTTGGTTCTGTGGGCTACAAACTCAGAGAGATGGACTCCCTGTCTTAGTGAGGGAAGGATGCCTTGGTTTGGTATCATTTCAACATCTTTGTTTTGAAAAGCCGAGGGCAGTACTAACCCACCTCCAATTATGTGTAAGAACCACAGGGTTTGAAACACTTGACAAATAGGGAATAACTTTTTGGTTGGAAAGTATAAAGGCAAAGCAATGAACCTCTTGAATTAACAGGTAAACCATCACTGGCTCATTCATCGGGGGCCCTGGTCCTTCAGTGCAGACACTGGTGGGTATTCACAGACTGGACCTACGGCCCCAGTGACCACAGAGAGCATGTTATAATTCCACCCTCTCTCAGGACAGCTGTGAAACCACGTACAGTGGTCAGAAAGGATATTACATGATGGCACATGGGAAGTGTGTCAACCCAGAGGGGGATCTGTTTTCAAATCGGTCCCAGATCAGGAAGTGACACTTTGTGCAAAGAAGTCGAGATGGTGGCCACAAGTCTGACCCTCCTTCTATGACAGCTCTGGAGACAGTCAGCCCCATAATGGGGTGGAGGCTAAACGGCTGCAGTGAAGCCATCCCGGGGACAATCTTTTGGAAATCTACGAAGCTCAGCGCAGGATCAGGACTTGTTAGTTTCAACAGCAAGAGTAGCAACTCAAGAAGGTGGAAATGCCCATTTCACACAGAGCCTCAGTAGCTGCAGGCGGCAAGAAAGACCTTGGGGGTGCAATCTGTACTCTCTTAAAAATCCCCTCCAGAGGCAAAATCTCAAACTCCTGGTTGTGATGCTGATGGTTGTTCAATCGCCCAGTAACGTCCCACTCTTTGTGACCCCATGGACTGCAGCACACCTGGCTTCCCTCTCCTTCATCTCCCTCCCGGAGCTTCTTAAAACTCATGTCCACTGAGTCCATAATGCCACTACCCCACCATAGTTTGACCTCAGGCCAAACTACAGGGAGGGAACACAGCCCCACCCATCAGCAGAAAATTGGGTTAAAGATTTATTGAGCATGGCCTTACCCACCAGAACAAGACCCAGTTCACCCCACAGTCAGTCCCTTCCATTGGGAAGCTTCTACAAACTCTGATGCTTATTCATCAGAAGGGAGACAGAATGAAAACCACGATCACGGAAAACTAACCAAACTGATCACATGGACCACAGCCTTGTCTAACTCAATGAAATGATGAGCCATGCCATGTAGGGCCACCCAGGATGGACGGGTCATGGAGAATTCTGACAAAGCGTGGCCCACTGGAGAAGGGAATGGCAAACCACTTCAGCATTCTTGCCTTGAGAACTCCAGGAACAGTATGAAAAGGGCTATAAGTGAGTTAATTGCTGAGTCATCTGGCCGGCGTCTGCCATGGAGAATTTGCTCTAAAAGTGCCCACAGCTGGTAGAGTTAACCTTTCCCCAGGCAGCGCCCTGCACATCTCCTGCCCACGGCCAGCACCTCTCCCCAGAGGTGCTCGTGGTATCACTCACCTGTCTGCTTGTTGGGAACGTGCCCGACTTCCAGAGGGCGGCGGTGTGCCGTGTGTGCTCTCCCAGCCCCGGCAGAGTGTACCTGCCAGCACCAGAAACACATCTGTGCTGGGATGCTGTCCGGGGGTCACTCTGCTGCTGCTGCTGCTAAGTCGCTTCAGTCGTGTCCGACTCTGCGACCCCATAGACGGCAGCCCACCAGGCTCCCCCGTCCCTGGGATTCTCCAGGCAAGAACACTGGAGCGGGTTGCCATTTCCTTCTCCAATGCATGAAAGTGAAAAGTGAAAGGGAAGTTGCTCAGTCGTGTCCGACTCTTAGTGACCCCATGGACTGCAGCCCACCAGGCTCCTCCGTCCATGGGATTTTCCAGGCAAGAGCACTGGAGTGGGGTGCCACTGCCTTCTCTGGGGGTCACTCTGAGCCTGGGCTTAATCTGTGAATCTAGTAGAATGCTTCCTGCAGGGCGAGGCCTGAGCTGTGCGTGGGAAGGGAAGTAGGGCTTTGGAAGAGGAGCTGGATATCAAAGCCCCCAAAATGGAGGCAACTAGGAAGCCTGGTTAGTCCAGGTGATCACTGGCCGAGAGGTAGCCCTCAGCCCTTCACCCGGATGGGCTCCAGAACCTGGAACCTGCCAAGCTAAGCAGCCTTGGGGGGATCTGTAGCTATCTGCTGCTGCTACCGCTGCTAAGTCGCTTCAGTCGTGTCTGACTCTGTGTGACCTCAGAGACAGCAGCCCACAGGCTCCCCCGTCCCTGGGAATCTCCAGGCAAGAACACTGGAGTTATCTAGACCCCCCTATTTTGTGACAAGCGCAGTGAGTGTGAGCTGTGACCCCTGCCACCGAGAGCCTCACCGCCCAGTTCCGGATGACACACGAGCTCCTCTGTGGCCATCCGTCCACACGTCTGCCTTTTCAACAGGTCCCGTGATTGTGAGCTTCTGAGTTATGATGACTCCTTTGGTTTACGGTCAAGTGGAGAAGGACCAGGTGGGAAAGTGCAAGAGAGGAGAGGGAGATGCTTGCTGTTGGGGGATCCCTGGGCTAAGCTGGGTGAGCCTGGACCACGCAGCAGGGAGGGTGGGTTAAAGAAAGGAAGGCTACAGATATAAAAATCTGTTTAATGGATGGATTTGTTTTCAAAGTGAGAACTTTTGAGGAAGAAATCTCAGTCTACTCCGAGCTCTGAGGGTCTGGCCCAGCCAGTTGGAGCCGGCTATCCTGAGCGTCTTTGCTCGTCAGGAATAGAGGCTGAGAGAATGAACACGTGGAGAGAACTGTTTAAGTAAAGTTGAATTATTTGGAAAACTGTGCTCCCGAGGTTCAAGGGACTGCGGTGCTTTCTTGTTTTGAAGTGAGTCTTCTCACATGGATCGTCTGTCCCAAAGTGAGCAGAAGCAGAGAGAAGGCTTATTTGTCCAGCATCTCCCTCCCAAGACGCCCAGGTCCTGTCCTGCCCAGTAGCTTGTCTTCACCATCTGCACCGAGCGTCTGCACTCATCCTTCATCTCTGCGTTTCCACACCATCCTGAGTCTGGCTAAGAAACAACTATCTGTTGCCCCAACATCAGGGAAACTCCGGGTTCAAAGTGTGAAGGGTTGGGTAGGTTACAAGACCAACAGCGCATAACGGGAGGCCACCTTCCAAACAGGTTCTTCCAGACCCTCCTGTTTGCATTAGTTTGCAAAAAAAAAAAGAAAGGACGTGTGGGTTAGCTCAGGTCACTGAGAGCTCAAATGGCAGTGAAAAAGTTCAGCACTCCAACATCCGCCCTCAGAAGGGGTCAGAGGCGTTAGCTGGAGTGAAGACACAGACCATCCCTGACCTCTCTAATTAAAACCAGTCAAACAAGAGGGAAACGGCAACGATGAGCTCTGCGGCCCTTCAGCACTCCCGGGGCCCGAGCGCCACCTCTTAATCCCTAAGCCTGGTTAAAAAAAAAAAAAGTCAAGTTGCATATTTAAAGAAGGCTTAAGAAATGTGTCAAACACAGTTTGGTGATGTTTCGGTGCTGAAAGACAGTTATCAGGCTACCACTCTCAGAACCAAGTTAAATCCCAAATTATCTGGACAGTTGCCTTTCTGGAGAAGTTCCTGTAAAACTCCAGATTCCGCTGAACCTCTTCCCCCAAATATGATGACTAAGCACAACCCAGACACCAGTTTGTCCCATGAGCCTTGATCAGTGTGACCCCTGCTCCCTCCAAACACGTCACGTGCCTCTACCGGCTGTAACCAGAGTTCCCAGCTGTCAGTGACTGAATGCTCGATATGCACCAAGCAGCACCGGCCTGCTGTGAATTCAGTCTGTGTAATAACCTGCAGCCGATTTTCCCAGCCTGGGCACAGCTGACAACTTGGGCCAGATCGCCCTTTGTTCTGTGTGTGAAGGAGTGGAAGGGGGCATCCTATATATGCTGTAGGACTCTGACCGTGCCCGCGGCCTCTGCCCTCTGGATGCCAACAGCCCCCACCACGCCAGTCATGACAGCCAAGTGTCCCCAGCACCGTAAGCATTCCCGGGGCCAGCTGAGAACCGCTGACCTATTAAACGCACATGCCCTGGTTTTCAGATGCAGAAACTGAGGGATCAGGAGATCAATTCATTTCCCATGTTCACGATCGTGGTCGCAGAAAGTGATCTTGACCCAGACCCCTGTGGCTCCAAGGCCCAGACTTCCTGATTCACCCAGCACCCAGCACCCAAAGACCAGCACTGAGCACCTAGCACTCAACACCCAGTGCCTAGCACCTAGAGACCAGCACCCGGTGCCCAGCACTCAAAGTCCAACACCAAGCACCTAGCACTCAACACCCAGTGCCCAGCACCTAGAGACCAGCACCGGTGCCCAGCACTCAAAGTCCAACACCAAGCACCTAGCACTCAACACCCAGTGCCCAGCACCTAGAGACCAGCACCCGGTGCCCAGCACTCAAAGTCCAACACCAAGCACCTAGCACTCAACACCCAGTGCCCAGCACCTAGAGACCAGCACCCGGTGCCCAGCACTCAAAGTTCAACACCAAGCACCTAGCACTCAATACCCAGTGCCTAGCACCTAGAGACCAGCACCCAGTGCCCAGCACCTAGCACCCAGCTATGGGGAGACTGGCTCCTTCTCCTACCAGACTGTGCAAAAGCCATTCAACTGAAGAAAAGAGAAACCATCTCCTTCCTTCAGCTTATACTCCAGCTTATACTAGGACTGAGTCCCTGGCTCTCTGCCGAAGTCTGCTGCAGTACTAATGCTAATTCTATAATTAAGGCACTTCTGTTAGGTGTTCACTACTGAGTAGGAGCGCAGGCCATGCTCTATGTCACCCGATCTCACCACCATCCATCCAGTGAAGCTCATGGATGAGGCTTAGAGGGCTGACCAGTCCCTGAATGACAGTGAGAACTCGCGGCCAGGGCAGGGCCGGCGGCTACCCCCTCTCTGGTGTGGAACCCGAGTTTCCCATTGACTTGAGCATCTCCCTGGCCCAAGAGAACCCAGTAGGCAGAAGAGCCCCCCACAGTGAAAGCCTGGCACCTGCCCACTTTCTAGTTTCGTCCTTGAGCCCCCGAGGAAGAGGGTGACGATGAACAGAAACTTTCCTAATAACCGGGTGGGGCTTGGTTTTTTTAAGACCAACATGTAGCTGTACACACCAGTCTGGTGTCTGGTGGGCTCTCCTTCACGCCCCAGTTGGAACACCGTGGGGTGTGTCTGGGGCTGCAGCTGCGGCCATGCTGTTCCACCCGCTTCCTGAGAGCCCTGCCCCCCAACAACACCCAACCCCGCCCTCTCCATGGATGTGAACTTCAGGAACTGAGGCTCTTCTCGAGGGCTGAAATGTGGAGCAAGGAGACACTCCAGGCAACACGAGACAGATTGCATGTGAACCTGTTTTGCTATGGGAGGTGCGGGGCTTTGTTTACTGGGAGCAGACTGTCAGCACGTGAGCTGGGCCTGGGAAGACGGACGGCGCCACCACCACGTACCTCGTCCTTGGGGCGCTGGACCTCCCCCTCCTCCTCCTGTCTTATCTTGGTGTCCTCGTGCTGGGACGCATTTGGGGGCAGCTCCGGGTCTACAGGAAGATCCTGTGGAAAGAGCATCACGTTGTCTGAGGAGACTGTGGTTAGGGCGCCGGCCACCGTACCTCACTGGGCCAGCCCTGTGGCCCACTCAGGGCCTTGTTCTGGGCTTCTATGAAGGCGCACGTCCCCAGCGTCCCTGTTCATCTGATCTGGGCCAGAATGGCCAAGTGGCAGCAAGCAGGTAATGGAAACCTCCTGATGGAGACGTCGCCCCCAGTCGTCGCCCCCCATCGTCACCCCACCATTGTTGCCCCCCCAATCATCACCCCCCATCGTCACCCCGCCATTGTTGCANGTCACCCCGCCATTGTTGCACCCCCCCATCGTTGCCCCCGATTGTCACCCCCATCGTCACCCCGCCATCGTCGCCCCCCATCGTCGCCCCACGCAGAGCTGGCAGGGTTCCTTCTGAGGCACTGAGGTGACCCGTGAGGGTCCAAAGCCAAGTAAAAGCCAGAGAAAAATGTCACCTCTTAGCGCCTTACTTATGACGTCAGAAAGGGCAGAACAGAATGTGGGCTGTTCTTGGGAGAAGGGAAGGGAAGTTTTCTCTCACAGCTCCCTACTTCTACACCATGTTGCTGTTGCCGGGCTCCCCAGCGGCTCAGATGGTAAAGAGTCTGCCTGCAATGCACGAGGCGTGGGTTTGACCCCTGGATCGGGAAGATTCCCCTGGAGGAGGAAATGGCAGCCCACTCCAGTATTCTTGCCTGGAGAATCCCATGGAGAGGAGCCTGGGGGGCTAGAGTCCAGAGGGTCACAAAGAGTCAGACACGACGCAGAGACTAAACAGCAACAACAACTTTTACACCATAAACACGTTCAAGCCCAAATTTCCTTCCATGAAGAAAACTATAAGTTCTCAAAGAGATGGGAATACCAGACCACCTGACCTGCCTCCTGAGAAACCTGTATGCAAGTCAAGAAGCAACAGTTAGAACTGGACATGGAACTACAGACTGGTTCCAAATCAGGAAAGGAGTCCGTCAAGGCTGTATATTGTCACCCTGCTTATTTAACTCACATGCAGAGTACATCATGAGAAATGCCGGCTGGATGAAGCACAAGCTGGAATCAAGATTGCTGGGAGAAATATCAATAACCTCAGACATGGAGATGACACCATCCTTATGACAGACAGTGAAGAGGAACTGAGAGCCTCTTGATGAAAGTGAAAGAGAAGAGTGAAAAAGTTGGCTTAAAGCTCCATATTCAAAAAGCTAAGATCATGGCATCCGGTCTCATCACTTCATGGCAAATAGGTGGGGAAACAGTGGCTGACTTTATTTTGGGGGGCTCCAAAATCACTGCAGATGGTGACTGCAGCCATGAAATTAAAAGACGCCTGATCCTTAGAAGAAAAGTTATGACCAACCTAGACAGCATATTAAAAAGTAGAGATATTACTTTACCAACAAAAGTCCATCTAGTCAAAGCTATGGTTTTTCCAGTAGTCATGTATGGATGTGAGAGTTGGACTATAAAGAAAGCTGAGTGCCAAATAACTGATGCTTTTGAACTATGGTGTTGAAGACTCTTGAGAGTCCCTTGGACCGCAAGGAGATCCAACCAGTCCATCCTAAAGAAAATTAATCCTGAATATTAATTGGAAGGACTGATGCTGAAGCTGAAACTCCAATATTTTGGCCACCTGATGTGAAGAGCTGACTCATTGGAGAAGATCCGGATCTGGGAAAGATTGAAGGCTGGAGGAGAAGGGCACAGAGGATGAGATGGTTGGATGGCATCACCGACTCAATGGACATGAGTTTGAGTACTTTGGGAGTTGGTGATGGACAGGGAGACCTGGCGTGCTGCAGTCCATGGGGTCACAAAGAGCTGGACACGAATGAGCGACTGAACTGAGCTGAATAATACTACTGATTCTTGTTTTAAATACAGTGTATGATAAGCAGATTGCTAGCTAGCAGTTGGAGGTAATTATGCTGTGTTTGCCTTTGATGTTACTGTTAATAGTTTTGGTTAAAAATTATAAGTAAAACTATTATAATATAAAACTTCAATTTGAGAACCCAAGTGATAGAAAATTATCGCTCTTATTTTGATAATGTGCTAAATGCATCCAAGTGAAAGCCAGGAAAAATGTTTCGACATAGAGGCAAGGCTGCAGCCCCTCAGCAGGTAAGTGGGGGGGCAGTATTTGGAATCACCATGGTTTTCTGTTCTCCCCATGAAGACAGAGGGAGCATCCTTCTCAGTGCTGGGGGCGGCACCCCCTCAACACACCCACCTGCGGCTCCTCGGAGATGCTTGGGGAGGAACACGTGGGCTCGTCCACTGGTACCCGGGTGGGGAGCCTGCCTGCATCGCTCCTGGAGGGCGAGGAGCGTGTGTCTGCAGGGCAAGCACGTGAGGCTGAGAAAACAGTGCACACACGTCTCAAAACCACACTATCTAGTTTCCAATCCCACGTAAACTGACGTGAACACATCTGTTTCCTTCATGAGATCAATACGCAGAGGGTCAGTTACACAGAGACGGGGTCAATGGATCATGCGGGAAACGTGAACTATTTAAAGAATACGCCTGCTAAGTTGCTTCAGTCGCGTCCAGCTTTGCGACCCCATGGACTGCAGCCCACCAGGCTCCTCTGTCCATGGGATCCTCCAGGCAAGAATACTATAGTGGGTTACCGTTTCCTCCTCCATAGGATCTTCTCGACCCAGGGATCGAACCCGCGTCTCTTCCCTCTCCTGCACTGGCAGGCGGGTTCTTTATCACTAGCGCCCCTGGGAAGCCCGTTTAAAGACTATATTCACCCTTTTTCATGTATTAAGATGGTTCGGGTGATGGAACTCAAAGGCCTGTTCTCTGCCTTGGAGCTGCAAATGAGCCAGCAGGCAGATGGGTGTGAGGAGAGAAAAACCTGACCCCACGGTGGCAGGTCTGCTGGGCAGAGGGGGCCTGGGGGTGAGCACCACCTCAGTCCCAGGAGTTGGGGAGCGTGTCTCCAAGGAGGCACCGCTCGTCAGGGGAGACAGGGCTGGACGTTGAGGCTTGGGCGGGGGCTGTCCCACTCGGCGTATCAGGAGCAGGAAGCTCCAGCAGGTAAACTGAGGTTGGGGGAGCAGGGTCGGGCCTGGCCCACAGGGTCCTCTGCGGGGCAAGGAGCCGCCGGCATGGACCTTCGAAGGGATGAAGAGCCAGCCTGGGCTGTGGGGAGACCCCGGGGCGGACCCAGAGGACCGGCGGTGGGGAGAGGCGGGGGCCTGCCGGGCAGGCAGACAAGTCCACGTCCCCCTGGGCCGAGGGCGGGCTCTGAGATGGCAAGGCCGGGGGTCCTGCCAGGAGGACTGGTGTGGGGGACAGGCAGCTAAGGGCGAGGGGCAGGTCTCCAGAAGCCACGCAATCCTGATTGTCCTGCTGAGTTCACGGGGGCCTCGGGCACCCGCAGCTCATGCTCGGCACAAAGGTGCCAACCTGCGGGACCCCGGCTGGCGTGAGGCAGGGTTTAGGGTGGCAGGTCCGCACATGGGTCTGAAGTGACTTGGGAAGGGCTCCCTCCCTGACACGTCCAGAGCTCGGAGCTCTCTGGTCCTGCTGCTAGGACCCCGGAGGGGATGGTCCCATCTGGGTGGTGGACCGCATGCCCGCAGGACCAGCTCTGGGTGTGCGGGGAGAGGGGGGATGTGTGGGGCAGACTGGCAGAAGGAGGGAACGGGAGAAAGAGGGTCAGAGCAGGGTGGACGACCTGCTGAGAACCACAGGCGCTCGCCCCGGGACCTTCAGGATAATAAACGCTGACGGGATAATAAGAGCCATCTGGGAGCAAACAGCAAGCACACAAGAAAAGCCGGCTCGAGGAGGCTCACCCGGGCTGTCCTTGGCTCGGTGGTCCTGGGGGGCGACCGCAAGAGCAGCTGGCGCTGGGGACTTCCTGCCGCTCCATTTCTGCAGACTTTGGGGTGATTGTTGGAGCACCTAGGGGCAAAAGGACGGGCACAGAGCCCGCAGGCCCGCTCAGCTGCGCACCTCGGGGCCAGAAACGACGTCACAGAAAACCTCTTCCGCTGTCAGTGTTTTCAAACCGTCCGAGGACTCCGCCAGCAGCCCTGAGCCCAGCGCTGCAAGGACCTGTTTTTGTTGTTTTTGGTCATGTTTTTGTTGTTGCTGCTGTTGTCATTGAAGTAGAGTTAATTTGCAGTGTTGTGTTAATTTCAGGCGCACAGCAAAGTGATGCAGTTAAATATGTCTGTTCTTTTCCAGCCTCTTTTCGCTTATAGGTTATTACAGAATATTGAGCAGAGTTCCCTAGGCTATACGGCAGGTCCTTGTTCGCTCTCCGTTTTATCTGCAGCAGTGTGTCCGTGTTGATCCTAGTTTACCCCTCTGCCCCGTTTCCTCTTCGGTAAACATAAGTTTGTTTTCTATGTCTGTGGGTCTATTTCTGTTTTGAGGGTAAGCTCATCTATATCATATTTTAGATTCTACCTATAAGTGATCTCACATGTACTTGTCTTTCCGCATCTGACTTTGCTTAGCGTGATAGTCTCTGGTTACGTCCACGTGGCTGCACACGGCCTTGCTTCACGTGTTCCCTGGCGGAGCAATGCTCCATTGCATATCTGTGCCACGGCTTTATCCTTTCTCTGTTGACGGACCCTTAGCTGGCTTCCGCGTCCTGGCTGTTGTAAACAGTGCTGCTATGAATGCTGGGGTGCAAGTACCCTTTCAAATTATGACTTTCTGTGGCTGTGTGCCCAGGAGTGGGAGTGCTGAGCCACGTGATGGTTCTATTTTCAGGGGCTGTTTTTTTTAAAACGTATTCTGTCGAGGTGTAGGTGATTTGCAGTGCTTCTCAAGGTCTGCCCTACAGTCAGTCCAGCTCAGTCGTGTCCGACTCTGCGGCCCCATGGGCTGCAGCACGCCAGGCCTCCCTGCCCATCACCAACTCCCGGCGTTTACTCACACTCATGTCCATTGAGTCGGTTATTCAAGGGGCTGTTTTTAGGTGCAGGAATATACAGAGCACAACAGAGAAAATGATACTCAACTCCATTCATTTACTTTTTTAGCATTAAAGTCAAATAATATTCATTAATACATGAAAATATAATTATTCTTAATAAATTTAAACTACATAGAGTGATAAATTGAGTATCCTTTTTAGACACAGTGGAATTTCATCTAAATCCAGGTTTTCAGTATACAAATTAGCGCTGCTTTCCAGTGTTACCTTTCCATCCTCAGACGGGGCTGGCTTTTCTTCAGAGGCTTGTTCCCTCCCAGGAGGCTTTGCATGTCTGTCTTGAAGACTTCTGGAAAGAGCTTTATCTCCATCTTCACATGGTATCAGTTTCCCTGAGTCAGTTTTCTCTGTCTCTCTGCTTATTGGCTGAAAACAAATGTGGGAGTACTTTTGCATTAATGAAAATCATTATCCAAAAATATCAGCAAATACCTCATCTTGGCCATCGCAGAAGCTAGGTTGTTATACCCCTATTTTCACGCGCTGCAAAGCAGAATTCTTGGTGTATCTCATCTCCCATGTAATAGCCCGTGTTCACATGGAATCGAGGAAAGTTAGCATTGATCGTCTAAAAGAGGTTTGCTGTCACGGCAAAACAAATTGCTCGAAACTGAATTTTAAAACATACAACAGACATTTTTTCTACCCTTTGCATTATTCAAAACTTGATAACTTTCAGGTGTGAGCACACCAATTCACTTGCATGTGCATTGATTAAGGAATTATGTTGCACGCTCCTAATTAATTCTGTTCAACAGAACATAAGAGGAAGCTTTGTCCCAAAGCAAACCAGTGACTCCACACAGCGCTGGAACTTTGGACTCTCCCCACCCCAACGACCCGAAAAATATAGCTTTCCTACTTTTAATAAACACCTGGATTAGGAGATCCCAGACCCTCCTTCAAGGAATAAAATATTTTCTGCTCAGTAGAGGTATTGGGGCAGGAGGGCAGGACACGAGGTCATCCCCAGGAGTCCGGGGGCTTTTCAGCCCAAATCACCCATTACCAGACGCTGGCCTCCAGGTGTGAAGACGCCTCAGCGCTGAAGCAGCAAATATGCTGCTAGTAAGACAGACTAAAGAGGGGCTGCCCTGCCAGGAAAATGCCACCAGGATCAAATAACACCCCGCAGGAGGCCCCCGGACAGCAGCGTGGACTGTTCGTGGAGAGAGGCCAGGGCACGAGCCGCGAGCAGATGTGGTGGCTGCAGGCACCCACGAGGACGTGCCAGACAGTGTCGCGGCCGCGGTTACCTGGGCCCCGGCCCGAGGCTGGGTCAACAGAGAGAAAGCACAGACCAGGTGTGCGGCCCTCCCGCCCGTGCCCAGCTCCCTGCCAGGCCCTCTGCCCTCGGGGCCCCAGGGAGCCTGCAGCAAGGGAGGGGAACCCCTGCCTTTACCAAGAGGGATTTCCTCCAGGGAGGCAGGGTCCCCCTGGGATTCGGCGGGGACACGTGGGCCTGGGTCCCCAGCCTTCGCATCCTTTTATAGACGACACACTCGAGAGTCAGCTGGTGGAAGTTACCTTTCCTGATGGCAGTCCCAGGAGCGCTTCCCTGTGACTTGGGCCAGCGTGTTTCGGCGTTATTCCTGTATCACCTGGCAGAGGGGACATTTGCCCAAAAGTAGACTCTGACACCTAAGACAATTTATCACACAGAAAATTCAGAAAGCGAGGTCACACCTCTTGAGGTACAGTAAGTGAGAGAAATGCACATTTAATCCATCAACAGTGACTACAGTGTCCTAAGGGAAAAACAGGGATGCCAGGTGGGGGACCAGGGTGGGATGCTCCCCTCAGGGCGTTGCAGGCTCTCCAGGAGCACACGCCGCGCCCCAGACAAGGCGCCCCTGTGTGCTTTGCGGTGCTGTGTGTCATGGCTCACTGTCCGAAAATATCCCGAGATCCCCAAGGCAACGAAACCAACACCTAATCTGTTTCCTTGCGCTGTGTGTCTTCAGCTGAGAATGGATTCAAGAAGGAAGAAAACGCCCCCGTTTCTAGCATCACTCACAGTTTATCTAAGATCTGAATTGGGAGACCCGTAGCCTCCCTGCTCTGAAGCAAGTGGCCCGATCCCTCAGGTGGGAGGAAGTATTCTAAGTTACTCACCACTCAGCCCAGAGGGCAGGGAAGGGGCAGGGGTTCGGGGGGTTGGGGGAGGCTGGTCCAGCGTGCTCATGGGTGGCCACTGACCTTGAGGTCGTTGGCCTTCTGATCTTCTGTCCCTGAGTCATGTCTGCACACAGATACACCTTAGTGCGCAATTCAGGTCAGGTGTGTGCTCTGCAGGGCAGGCTCGGTCCCTCTAAGCAGCCCCATGACCCTGTGATGGGGACTGTGCACAGACCCAAGGGATGTTTGGAAGCCCACCAAGCACAAGAGCTCAAAATGAGCGAGAGAGAGAGGAAGAGGGAGGCCCATCCGTCACATCACAGATACCCTAAGTCCTTGGGCTTCCCTGGGGGCTCAGCTGGTAAAGAATCCGCCTGCAATGCGGGAGACCTGGGTTCGATTCCTATGTTGGGAAGATCCCCTGGAGAAGGGAAAGGCTACCCACTCCAGTGTTCTGGCCTGGAGAATCCATGGGATTCTCCATGGACCCCTATACAGTTCATGGGGTTATGTAGAGTCAGACTCAACTGAGTGGCTTTCATTTTTCGGTTTCAAGTCCTTGAACTACAGACTCAGAAGCTCACACAGTGAGTGTAGACAAGAAGTGTTAGTGCCTCCCTTAATCCACTGGAGGAAACCCCCAGTTACATTTTGAGGGTGTTTACGTGGCTTCTCGCTGACTCCTGCATACACAGCTCGAGTGGCCCAGTTCTTCAGATGCGTATCAGGAAACATGCCAACCCAGCAATGGAGTCCCAGCCACCCCACCATCCCTGCGGCCTACGCTCAGGACGGCCACCCACGCGTGGAGGCCGGGTGCTGTGTGCAGGGAAGCAGGCTGTGTGCAGGGAAGCAGGGTGAGCTCTTTCCCATCGCTCAGGATGGCACCCACGCGTGGAGGCCGGGCGCTGTGTGCAGGGAAGCAGGCTGTGTGCAGGGAAGCAGGGTGAGCTCTCTCCCATTGCTCAGGACGGCCACCCACACGTGGAAGCTGGGCGCTGTGTGCAGGGAAGCAGGGTGAGCTCTCTCCCATCGCTCAGGACAGCACCCACGCATGGAGGCCGGGCGCTGTGTGCAGGGAAGCAGGCTGTGTGCAGGGAAGCAGGGTGAGCTCTCTCCCATCGCTCAGGATGGCCACCCACGCGTGGAAGCTGGGCGCTGTGTGCAGGGAAGTAGGGTGAACTCTTTCCCATCTCTCCATTAAGTGGTCCCAGTGCGTGGACAGAGCCCTGGGGCCCGAAGGCTGCTTCTGGGGTCAGTGAGCTGGTCCGAGTCTGGACTCTGGCTCCCCAGCCACGTGACTAACCCTGGGGTTAGACGGACCCACCTCAGGGGTCGTGGCACCGGTCAATAGGGGCAGAAAGCACAGATCACCCCCCCTAAACCCGGGCAGCATCCAAGTGCTTTTGCTTGGTGTTAGCAGATGTCTTTGCAGACAGATACACGGGGCCCCCATGAACGCCCTGGCCCACTCCCGACTGTAACTGGTTGCTCATGGGGTGTGGAGTTGACCAGAGGAGGCAAGCCTTCCTTCATGGGAAGTGCCACGGTCACCCAATGCCAAGCATACGGCTCTGTGGGTGATGCTCTGGGCTAGCAAACAGAGGCCCTGGTACCCGAGCGTCTGAGCGCCTTCTCACGTGCACTGAGCCCGCCGAGCTCCGCTTGGCCTCCAGGCGCCGCCGCTCCGAGGCCCTTAGCCTGGCCCGCAGCTCCAGGTTCTGCTTCACCAGCGCATCCATCTGGGCCCGGAGCTCACGGTGGGTTGCTGCCCAGCGGGCCTCCTGCCTCCTGAACTCCTCTCGGAGCCCCGAGACCTCCTGCTGCAGCTGCTGCAACAGGAGAGAACAGGGACCGCTGTCAGGAGCCCACGGCTGCTGGGCCGGACGCAGCCGGGAGACCTCCGCCCGCCTCCACCAAGCCATGCCCGTGTGACAGCCAGCTCAGGAGGGTTACCCTTCCTGCTAAACACTGCTGGGGCAGAAGGAGGCTGAGAGGGCCCTCGCTTCCTCCCCCTCATCTTATCCTAAAGGGTCAGGACAGCCTGGACTGAAGAGTGTGAGCACAGAAGGGATTCAGACCCAGACTGTGACCTTGGCTGCCCCCCTTCCTTGCAGTGTGACCTCAGGTAAGCCACTCAACCTCTCTGGGCCTCAGCTTCTGCTCCTCTAAAATGATGATACAAAGCGACCTCAGGCCATTGCTTTGAGAGGGGAAACCTATGCGGAGAACACTCAGTGCGGAGAATGAAAAACGGGGAATAGATGTTACTCGTTGCTTTGCACTTCTTCACTCCGTTATGTCCAGCTCTCCATGTTAAAGTACAAAACAGACTTCAAAATTAGAAATACAAGGGCCTCCCCTGGCGGTCCGGCGGTTACAAATCCACCTTGCAGTGCAGCGGATGCTGGATCAACCCCTGGTCCAGGATCAATCCCTGGTCCTACATGCCAGAGGGCAGCGAAGCCGCGCACCACACCTACTGACCAGCGCCCGAGAGCCCGAGAGTCACAGCTGCTGAGCCCACGCACCACAGGCACTGAAGGCTGAGCACCCTGGGCCTGTGCTCGGCAGCAAGGGAAGCCGCCGCGGTGAGGAGGACTGCAGCTAGAGAGCGACCCCGCTCCTCGCAGCTAGAGAAAGCCCCTGCACAGCGAGGAAGGCCCAGCACAGCCAAAACGAAGAAGAGACAAGTAAAGAAATAAATGTGCTTTTTAAAAAGGGGTGGAAATCGTCTTTTTACGAAAGAAATATAAGCTGTTGGGCATAACAAAGGAAATGTTCTTTGTATATCAGAATAAAAGCTGTTTTCAGAAAGAAAGGTATTAATTTGCCTACCTTAGAAACAGTTTAGTAGAGAGACTTAGAGGAGGGAAAAATAAGTTTAAAAAACTCTAGAACTTGAGGAAGATATTTTCCTTTTATAGAGATTACCTCCAAAAAGTAATTAACATCACATTTGCAAATTAACTATTAAAAGGAAAAATAACACAATTTGAGAGAAAAATAGTAACTATATTATCTCTCATTTTCTTCTAGAAACAGTGGGAAAGTCATTGCGTTTCCATAGTGAATTACATTCATATTCTCCTCCTCCTCATCTGTAGGAATTACTCTAAAAACAAACAAGTTCGTGAAGGCTGATGCTGCAGAGCTTCTGGGCAGAGCGGGGGCCGACGAGGCCCCGGAAGCCTGGGCACGGTTCCCTCCTCCAGACCCCAGTGACTTTCCCACATAGAACCTGCGGGTCATGAAGGGAGAGCAGGGAACAGGGTCATTCCAGAGCCGGGTGCCCAGGACACAGTCAGGCAAGGACTGGCAAGAGTGGGTCAACACCAGGAACAGAGAAACCCAGGCCTGCACCCCTCAGGACTGCATCCCCTAGGCCTGAACCCCCTGGACCTTAACCCCGAGCGCTGTACTGCCCCTAAGCCTGTACCCCCAGACCTGCACCCCCTAGGACAGCACCCCCTGGACCTTCACCCCCAGGCCTGCACCCCGCAGGACTGCACCCCCTGGACCTGCACCCCCAGGCCTGTACCCCCCAGGACTGCACCCCCTGGACCTTCACCCCCAGGCCTGCACCCCTAAGCCTGCATCCTCCAGGCCTGCAACCCCCAGGCCTGCACCCCCAGGCCTGCATCCTCCAGGGCTGCAACCCCCAGGCCTGCACCCCCAGGCCTGAACACCCTGGACCTTCACCCCCAGGGCTGCACTGACCCTAAGCCTGCATTCTCCAGCCCTGCACTCCCCCAGGCCTGTACTCCCAGGCCTGCATTCTCCGGGCCCACACCCCCCAGGCCTGCACCCCTAGACCTGCATCCCCCAGAACCTGCATCCTCCAGGCCTCCACCCCCAGGCCTGCACCCCCCAAGCCTGCACCCCCAGGCCTGCATCCTCCAGGCCTGCACACCCTGGACCTTCACACCCTGGACCTTCACCCCCAGGCCTGCACCCCCAGGCCTGCGTCCTCCAGCTCTGCACTCCTCTAGGCCTGTACTCCCAGGTCTGCATCCTCCAGGCCTGCACCTCCTGGACCTTCACCCCCAGGGCTGCACTAAGCCTGCATTCTCCAGCCCTGAACTCCCACGGGCCCGTACTCCCAGGCCTGCCCATACTCCCAGGCCTGCATCCTCCGGGCCCACACCTCCCAGGCCTGCATCTCCCAGGCCTGCAACCGCTGGACCTTCACCCCCTGGACCTTCACCCCCAGGCCTGCACCTCCCAGGCTTGCACCCCCAGGCCTGCACCCCTCAGGCCTGCACCCCACTCACCAGCATGGCCTTAGCCCCGCCATCCTCTGGGGAGCGCCCAGCCGCTGCCTTGGGCTGGGGCCCGGCCCCACCATCTTCTGGGCAGCCGGGCTCCATCTCCATCGGCTCCTCAGCCCCGAGGTGAGCCCTCAGCATTCTGAGGAGGAAGCAGAAGGTCGGTGGGCGGGCAGGGGGTGCAGGCCGCCCCCCACTGCCACATGGGAGCCCCCCTCACGACAGCCCAGCTTGGCCTGCGTGGTGCTTACAAAGCTGACTCACGGACCGGCCATGGCGGTGTCTGCCAAGCTCCCACAGAGGACCGAGCGGCCACACGCAGGCGCTCCTTGGCGGCGGAGCACAGACGCTGTGACTCACAGACCATCGGGCCGTGCAGGCCGGACCCCGGCCGGCCCCGCGGCCGCGGCTGTGCTCAGGAGGGTCTCCGTGGGAAGCTGAGGCCCCCGCTCTGTGCGCAGCACGAGGGGCACTGCCCAGACTGCTGGAACGGACCCTCCGCCCACCATGCCGAGGGGTGGCTTCTCCAGCATAGTGGGCCGAGTCTGGGCCACCGGGGATGAGGGACGCCACCCTGGGGCAAGGATGCTGGCCCTGCCCCCGGGCGCCTCAGGCAGGGGCGGGTGGACAGGCTCCCGGCCTTCAGGCTGCGGGCTTCAGGCCGTGGAGGCTCCTGCGGCCCCGGCCAGGCTGCGTGCAGACACGAGGAGGAACCGGGCTAGAGGGGAGGCGCATCCACCACCGCCGCACCTCACAGCCGCAGAAAACAGAGCCAGACCCGAGAAAGCAAGTTCCCGCAAACACGGCTTCCTCTGAAACCACTCTCAGCTGAGGGTCTTTTCTTTCTGCTCTAAGGAAAACCAGGCCTTTATCAAAATGAGGATTAAGGCTGACTCAGAGTAACAGGCGAGTGTGGCCTTGAGTACAGAATGAAGCAGGGCAAAGGCTAACAGAGTTTCGTCAAGCGAGCACGCCGGTCATAGCAAACGTTGTTGTTCTTCCAACAACGCAAGAGACGACTCTACTCATGGACAGTCAAAACCCAAATCAGACTGATTATATTCTTGCAGCTGAAGATGGAGAAGCTCTATACAGTCAGAGAAAACAAGATCAGGGCCTGACTGTGGCTCAGATCATGAGCTCCTTATCATAAAATTCAGACTTAAGTTGAAGAAAGTAGGGAAAACCACTCAGGTATGACCTAAATCAAATCCCTTTTGATTATACACTGGAGGTGACAAATAGATTCAAGGGATTAGATCTGATAGAGGGAAGAACTATGGACAGAGATTTGTAACATTGTACAGGAGGAGGTGACCAAAACCATCCCAAAGAAAAAGAAATTCAAGAAGGCAAAGTGGTTGTCTGAGGAGGCCTTACAAATAGCTGAGAACAAAAAAGAGAAGTGAAAGGCAAATGAGGAAGGGAAAGATAAACCCAACTGAATGCAGAGTTCCAGAGAACAACAAGGAGAGATAAGAAAGCCTTCTCAAGTGCGTAATGTGGAGAAATAGAGGAAAACAACAGAATGCGAGAGATTAGAGCTCTCTCCAAGAAAACTGGAGATTTCAAGGGAACATTTCAGGCACAGATGGGCACAATAAAGGACAGAAACCACAAGGACCTAACAGAAGCAGAAGATACTAAGAAGAGATGGCAAGAATACACAGAAGAACTGTACAGAAAAGGCCTTAATGACCTGGATAATCATAATGACCATGACGGTGTGGTCACTCACCTAAAGTTAAACATCCTGGACTGTGAAGTCAAGTGGGCCTTAGGAAGCATTACCACAAATAAAGCTAGTAGAGGTGATAGAATTCCAGCTGAGCTATTTCCAAACCTAAAATGCGATGCTGTTCAAGTGCTGCACTCAATGTGCCAACAAATTTGGAAAACTCAGCAGTGACCACAGGATTGGAAAAGGTCAGTTTTCATTCCAATCCTAAAGAAGAACAATGCCAAAGAATGCTCAAACTACTGCACAATTGTGCTCATTTAACATACTAGTAAGGAAATGTTCAAAATCCTTCAAGCCAGGCTTCAACAGTACATGAACTGAGAACTTCCAGACGTTCAAGCTGGTTTTAGAAAAGGCAGAGGAACCAGAGATCAAATTGCCAACATCCGTTGGGTCATGGAGAAAGCAAAAGAGTTCCAGAAAAACATCTACTTCTGCTTCATTAACCATTCTAAAGCCTTTGACTGTGTGGATATCAACAAACTGGAAAATTCTTAAAGGGACAAAAATATCAGACGACGTTACCTATCTCCTGAGAAATCTGTGTGCAGGTCAAGAAGCAATAGAACCAGACATGGAACAACTTACATGATTCAAAATCGGGAAAGAAGTACATCAAGGCTGTATATTGTCACTCTGCTTATTTAACTTTTATGCAGAGTATATCATGTGAAATGCCAGGCTGGATGAAGCACAAAGCTGGAATCAAGATTGCCAGGAGAAATATCAATAACCTCAGATATGTAGATGATACCACACTTAAGGCAGAAAGTGAAGAGGAACTAAAGAGCCTCTTGATGAGGATGAAAGAGGAGAATGAAAAGCTAGCTTAAAACTCAACATTCAAAAAACTAAGATCATGGCATCTAGTCCCATCACTTCATGGCAAATAGAAGGTGAAACAATGGAAACGGTGACAGATTTTATTTTCTTGGGCTCCAAAATCACTGCAGATGGTGACTGAAGCCAAAAAATTAAAAGACACTTGCTCCTTGAAAGAAAAGCTATGACCAACCTAGACAGTATATTAAAAAGCAGAGACATTACTTTGCCAACAAAGCTATGGTTTTTCCAGTAGTCACGTATGGATGTGAGAATTAGACCATAAAGAAAGCTGAGCACTGAAGAAATGATGCTTTTGAACTGTGGTATCGGAGAAGACTCTTGAGAAGACTCTTGGACTGCAAGGAGATCAAACCAGACTACCCTAAAGGAAATCAACCCTGAATATTAATTGGAAGGACTGATGATGAAGCTGAAACTCCAATATTTTGGCCACCTGATTCGAAGAGCCAACTTATGGGAAAAGACCCTGATGTTGGGAAAGACTGAGGGCAGGAGGAGAAGGGGATGACAGAGGATGAGATGGTTGGATGGCCTCACTGACTCAATGGACATCAGTTTGAGCAGGCTCCAGGAGATACTGAAGGACAGGGAAGCCTGGTGTGCTGCACTCCATGAGGTCACGAAGCGTGTACATGACTTAGCGACTGAACGACAGCAACAGAGGACATCAGTGCCTGTCCCAGGGCCAAGGATGTGGGGGAGGGGCAGGCTCACAGGGAACACCTGAAACTGCGACCCCTACGGCTGTGTGCAAACAGAAACGCGGTTATTCATACACACCAAGCTATACTAAACTATTAAACCACAGTGACAGATACGTAAGAAGTTAAAAGCATTTGTTTTGTGAAGAAAGATAATCAAAAGTACCAACAGCAAAGACTATGAACAGACTACTGATTCCATCGTCCCATCCCCAGTCGGGTTTTACTAAAGTTTCGCTCAGAAGCTGGCTTGAGTGTGTCATTTTGTGACTAAAAAAGTACTTCTTTCCTATTTCTCTAACAGGACACCCCCAGCCTCAGCCAACCCAACAAGAGCTGCCACCTCACCTAGTCCAGGGCAGTCATCGGGCAGGGTCCTGGAGCCCCCCTGACCCCTCCACTCCTCCTCAGAGAACAGCGATCAATTCTAAACTGCCTCCCTGCCTTAAAGGGGCACACGCATACCACACACACTTCCCAACACGCTGGCTAGCTTTGTGATTTCATAAAGTTAAAAGGCAATTAAATGTTTACAGACATGTGGTTTGGGTATAGTCGGTTCAAAGTCAGTGCAATATATTACCGCACAGGGAACTGAAGGTGGTGGGACTCCACCTCCCAACTGACCGCCCACGATGTGTTTAATATCGAGCTTTCCGAGTGTAGCACAGAGCAAGGCCTCACTTCTCTCAGCCCGTGTCCTCCAGGACGCAAAGCTGCCCTTTGACCCGTTATTTGCTAGACGGACAGCAGGGTCCCTGCAGATACAGAGGGAGCATGGCTGTGTGCGTCCGCAGCTGGGGAAGAAAATCGGATGGCGCTCCTGGAGGTGGGGGAGGGCCCGCCCCCAGGCCTGCAGACCCTGGATGGGAGGAGAGCAGGGCTTCCTGGCGAAGCCACGGGATCAGAGGACCCAGACACAGGCCCTGGGGCACCATGTGTCAGGGAAAGCATGCTCTCAAACGTGCTGGCTGTTGCTGGGAGTTCTAGGAAAGTGCTGGAAGAAAAGGCATTTCTAGTCTCTCAGCTCTGTGAAGGCATGATCCTGTGATCCGTTAGAAAGCCTTGTTTGTGACTAATGCTGCCCACTGAGGAAACAGTCTGAAAGTACATTCCTAGTGGTGTCTAGCTAGAGAATCCTCTTAACAAGAACAGTTTGACCAGATCGTAATATTCTTCAACTACACCGGGGAGAATGTCTAGTTAACTGTGGCCAAGGTGTTTGAATTTGGAGTATGACTTTAAATGTGCTCCTGGCTCTGGGAGCTCACTGAACGTGCCAGGTTGAAGAGCCCAGTTGGTGCTGAGCGGGGTCCTCTGTGAACACCAGCTCATCTTCTCTCATCACAAGATTTCGGCACACGGGGCAGACTCCACCTCTCCATGCCCCCTGTCTGCCTTCTGAGCATCAGGTCAGAGGGTCCCTTTTCCCCAAGGCCCCCCAGCCTGCAAAATTCAGACGTGAATGTGGTTTCAGGTTTTGTTCAGTGTCGATAAATGAAGAAGACTGCTTGGTAAACTGTGATTCTTTCAACGTTTCCCGCACTCAGGAGCCCTGTGGGAAGCCGCCACCCACGGGGCTGCCCGAGCAGGGTCACAGCTCGGGGAGCAGCCAGCTCGTCGCAACCACAAGCTGAGAAACAGGAAAGGGCGGCCTGGCCCGAGTGCAGGTTCCCAGAGCTGCGTGGAGCCCGACTGGAAGCTTCGTCCCGGGTCACTGATGGAGCGGTGGGGCGGCACTTCCGCCGGGTCGCGGCTCGGTCCCGGGGCTGCGTGTAGGGCCGGGGGCCCTGCAGGGTCCCCCGGTAGGAGATTCTACTCCCAATGCCTCCTCGGAGAGCCCCCCAAAGTGTGTTTCTTCCCCCAATTCTTGGCCTAAAAGATCTATAAAGAAAAGCAAAGAAATGCACAATCTTCTGTGTCAACTCTACATCTATTTACTAAGAACAATAAAAATTGAAGTCAAACCATGCAAAGCCCTCCTATACCCTGGACACAAGTTCTGTCTCTTAGAACTTTTTGTAAAGTCATAGCTAGTGGCATAAAGGCTCAGCTATAGGATATCCCCCATTTTGTCTGTGACGCTGATTTCCAAACATTTCAAAGCATAATGACATGAGAAGCTATTTACGATTACAGATTAAATGCAGAAAAAAATCCACTTTGTAAACATCTGCTTCTGCTTCACTGACTACACTAAGTCCTTTGACTGTGTGGATCACAACAAACTGTGGGAAATTCTTAAAGAGATGGGAATACCAGACCACCTCACCTGCCTCCTAAGCAACATATATGCAGGTCAAGAAGCAACAGTTAGAACCAGACGTGGAACAACAGACTGGTTCCAAGTAGGGAAAGGAGTACGTCAAGGCTGTATACTGTCACCCTGCTTATTTAACTTATATGCACAGTATATCATGCAAAATGCTGGGCTGCATGAAGCTCAAGCTGGCAAGACTGCAGGGAGAAATATCAATAACCTCAGATATGCAGATGATACCACCCTTATGACAGAAAGCAAAGAGGAAAATAAAAAGCCTCTTGATGAAGGTGAAAGAGGAGAGTGAAAAAGCTGACCTAAAACTCAACATTCAGAAAACTAAGTTCATGGCGTCCGGTCCCATCACTTCATGGCAAATAGATGGGGAAACAATGGAAACAGTGACAGACTATTTGGGGGGCTCCAAAATCACTGCAGACATGAAATTAAAGATGCTTGCTCCTTGGAAGGAAAGCTATGACAAACTTAGCATATTAAAAAGCAGAGACATTACTTTGCCAGCAAAGGTCCATCTAGTCAAAGCTATGGTTTTTCCAGTGGTCAGGTATGGATATGAGAGTTGGACCATAAAGAAGGCTGAGCGCTGAAGAAATGATGCTTTTGAACTGTGGTGTTGGAGAAGACTCTTGAGAGTCCCTTGGGCTGCAAGGAGACCAAACCAGTCAATTGTAAAGGAAATCAGTCCTGAATATTCATTGGAAGGACTGATGATGAGCTGAAACTCCAATTTCTGGCCACCTAATGCGAAGAGTCAACTCATTGGAAAAGACCCTGATGCTGGAAAAGATTGAAGGCAGGAGAAGAAGGGGATGTCGGAAGATGAGATGGTTGGATGGCATCGCCGACTGAATGGACATGAGTTTGAGCAAGCTCCGGGAGACAGTGAGGGACAGGGAGGCCTGGTGTGCTGCAGCCCATGGGGTCGCAGAGAGTCTGACACGACTGAGCGACTGAGCAAATAACAGAAGCAAACTGAGTGAAGCAGCACTTGATAGGAAGCTCTGGGCAGAAATTTACCAAACTTTAGCAAACAGTGTCTCTAAGCAGTGGGATTAGAAAAAAACGGAAAGTGGTTTTTATTTTACTTTACAGCTTCCTATATGTTCTATGACGGAATAGCTCACTTTAATAATAAGGGAGTAGCAGTAAATTCTAAAGGTTTTAACCTGTGAGTTTACGCTTGAGAGAGACACGCTTCCTTTTGGAAGAAGCAGTCTGAGGCTGAGGACCACAGTGTTTGCTTGTGTGACGAGCAGCCTCGCAGCGCAGTTAGTTATGTGGACACGGGCATCACACCCTCTTGAGAGACACACAGACAGAGGCAGACATCAGGAAGGGCGAGAACATGTGTGATTAGAGAGTCACGATTGATCTCCCGAGGATGAGAATTTCAAGCCCACTAGACCACTTTCCAATCGATCTCATAAGTGTAGAAACTACGTTGGCTATTTTCACGTCTAGGGGAAGAAGAGCAGCGAGGAGGCAAGAAAACGCAGACGGTGCTGGCCGGAGGGCATGGAGCGGGCGCAGTCACACCGTCTGGCAGGAAGCCCACCCCACACGCAGTCACGCCTGCTGATCCGAGAGAGGGGCCCGGTGGGAAGACAAGCGACACGCAGCAGTTCCTGGGTGACCCGGTCTGTACGTGAAGGCCCACGCGTGACGGGCAGTTATGTAACAGCGACTTCCCTTTTTACTGTGCTTGCCTGCGTTTCCTGTTTGTCATGCACTGAGATGACATCAGATTGGCAATAAGACAAAACCTGAGACTCCTCTGTGAAAAAGCAAACCTGGGAAAGTGCCCAGGAAAATGAGCGTCGACCTCTCCTAATCTTTCCAGCAGTGCGGGTGTCAGGGGTGGGGGGCTGTGGCCGCAGAAGGCGGGGGTGGTGGGGATGAGGCGGCTGCGCTGACCGCCCCCCTCCGCCCCCCTCCGCCCCCCAGGCTCTGCCAGGAGGGCGAGGAGAGGGACGTAAACTCAGGACCGCAGCATCACCGCCCCGGGTCCAGGCGTGGGGAGGAGCGAAAGCCAGGGGCCACAGCGTCCTAACAACAGTTACCAAGTTGCCTTCGAGGCAAATTTGAAAGATCTGATGTAACGGTCGTCTTCCCTGAAAACTAGCTGGGCTCCTCTCAGCTCAGTGTCGAGACTGCGATGCCCACAGAGACGCACGTGTGCACACACTGTCCATGTCTATCTCATCATCACATGAGGGCTTTCTAAAATATTGTTTTATTGAAATACAGTTGATTTACAATGCTGTGCTAAAATCTCCCGTGCAGCAAAGTGACCCAGTTACACAGACATGCGAGCTTTTTCATATTCTTCCCGGTATGGTTTATGATAGAATGTGGGAGACAGTTCCCTGTGCTCTACAGCAGGACCTGGTCGTTCATCCGCCCTGTATGTATGTAATAGCCGGCGTCTGCCAACCCCAAACTCCCAGGCCGGCCGTCCCCCAGCCTCCCAACCCCTTGGCAACCACAGGCCTGTTCTGGCCGGTTCATCTCTGCCATCCTTTACATCCCACACGTGAGTGACAGCGTGTGGTGCTCGTCTCTGGCTGTCCGTTTTCACTTAGTGTGGTCGTCTCTGGGTCCATCTGTGGGGCTGCACAAACAGCCTGCTGCAGCCCTTGGGGTCGCAAAGCCTCGGACACGACTGAGTGACTGACCTGAAGATTACGCTGCGGCCCAAACGTGCTTAAGGCAGAAGGCTTGCCACCTTACAAAACGCAGGTAGCTGCCGCCCTGCTCGCACATCGTCCAGACTCCGAGCTCCCGTGCGGATCCTCGGTCTGGAAGGAGAAAGGGGGCCCTGCTGAATGTTGCTCGCGCCCAACCCCTCGGTGAAGCCCCTTCTGGTGAGTTTCCCCAGGTGTGAGGGCTCCTCCAGCAAGCACAGGCCCCAGAGGCAACGCCCCTTCTCCCTGCCTTTCCTCCATGTGGCACAGCTTCCGGGGACCTTCGTCCACTCATAGCATGGAAATTTCGACAGCGGCATGGGGTCCCTGCCAAAACCTGGGTCCTGCAGGGACCCTCGCCAGAGCCGCCCTCTGGGAGCCTGTCCCCCGTGGACCAAGCCTGCTCACTGGCAAGGGCACCACAGAAGGGTTTCTGGGATTTCACATGCTGGGACAGAAGGAAATGTCTCAAGGAAAGAACAAAGTCCTGTAAAGCAAACTTACCGCGTTCTGTACATTNTGTTTATGTTACTCATTGAGCTAGAATATTAATAATTTAGAAAGTTTTTGGTATACTGTGAATCTGCAGTTAAGGGGTAGTAGCTTTTAAGATCTCTCCAAGTTCTCAATGCATTGAAATGATTTAATCCGTTTCTTTCCTGCATTTGTGTAACTTTTGTCCCTGAGCAGCTGAGGGAGTGCCAGCTTTCCTAGGTGTCACCGTGAACCACAGCATCCCTGGAGACGAGCTGGTGGTCTCCAGCCAGCCCTCAGCTGGAACGAACACATCCTCTCGTGTCCCTGGAGGCATCGCCGGAGGCACCAGGTGGGATATTTCTGCAACTGCAAAAGCTTAGACGACTCTCCAAACGCACCTTTCTGGGAAATAGGGGGCAGGTGGGCCTGCATGATGCAGAGACGGACGGATGTGCGGGCTGGCGGTCCCGCTGGAAAGGAAAACCCGGTGGAAGTAAAGCAGGAAGGAATACAAGTCCGAGTGCCGGAAGAGTCACGCAGAGCAAAGGCCGCGGCGGGCGCTGCGGCCTGGACTCCCACGCACACAGGGGTGAGGCTGCCGCAGGCGTGGAGGCCGGGGGCCGCGTGGCCGAGGCGGGCTCTGGGCAGGCTGGGCTGGGAGCACCCGGCCCCTGCCGCTCGCCGCCCTGCGACCCGGAGCCAGTGGCCTCGCCTCTCTGAGCCACCACGCCTCCATCCCCGATGCAGGGCTTAGACCTGTACCTTCTGCACCTCACGCCACTCAGTTCAAAGCAGTAACACAGGTGCTCACATGACGGCGCCTGGAACACGGAGCACGCACTGCAGCTAGCAGCCCTCACTGCTGGAAAACCTGCAGCTTCCAGCTTAGGCCTCAGCAACGAAGGTGTCGTAGCACATGGAGCTGAAGTCAGGTGTGGAACTGTATCAGTGCGCTGGGAGAAAACAGAGTTTTGTTAAAAGTGTAAGCACTGGATAGAAGTTAATGATGACTGCAGCACCTGTGTCCGGCACCCGTGATGCCCCAGATAACGGTGCCCAGCGCCGTGCGTGTAAGAGTCTCAGACACAGGGACCCTGCTCGCAGACGTCCTCACATCCGCTAAGTGGGGCCAGCGCCGTGCGTGTAAGAGTCTCAGACCAGGGACCCTGCTCGCAGACGTCCTCACATCCGCTAAGTGGGGCCAGCGCCGTGCGTGTAAGAGTCTCAGACCAGGGACCCTGCTCGCAGACGTCCTCACATGCACCGCCAGAGTGGCTAAGTGGGGAAGCCGGATGGAACTAAACTCTATTTGACTCCAAAGCTCAAACCAGGCTGCACAGGGGATTCCCCAGCGATAGCGCGGTGAGGGCTCCACACTGCCACCACAGGGCGCACGGGCTCAGTCCCCGGCCAGGGACCTCAGATCCTGCAGGCCATGAAGTCAAAAAAGAAAGAAAAAACCTCAGGCTGGACAGAAACAGGGGATCAGGGTGAGCTGCGGCCAAGACCTGGGTGGATTAGGGTCAGGATGGGTCAGAGGACGGGTTCTCGTGTTTCGCTTTTGACTCTGCTTGTGCGTCAGGCACACCAGCATCACCAGCACACGTAGCGCGCCCCTGGGCTCGTGGGCCGGCCATGCTGGTGGAGTCCGAGCATCCAGACCCATCACTGAGTTTACTCTGCTTTCCAAGCCCATGGAGACCCGGGGGTGCGGGTCCCCACGCAGGGAGCGTGGGAGGGGAGGGGAGGGGAGGGTCTTCTCCTCAACAGAAGATCAGCTCTGGTGAAATGAAAGGACAAGTGAAAGTGGACAGCCGTCAGATGCCCGGGTCGTCCACGTCCTCTTCTCGGGGATCACAGCGCCGGGTCTGACTGTCGGAAGACAGTGCAAACTCGAGAACAATCTGTTCCCACCATTATCTTAACTTTATAAAGTCTTCCTGAACTTCCCAAGCCCCGCAGGGGCCACACACAGACCCTCAGGATAAAGTGCTGGATTTAACACAGGACGACAGGAAGTGAAACACAATTTCCCCTTTTTCAGGGCAGAACAAAAACTGAAGGGTTTATTCCCTCTGCTCCTGATCCTCTTTCCCCAAAATTTACTTTATCCGGATGCTGTCAGTGTGCCATCTGTCCTGGTGGGAACCAGCACAGCCTCGGGCTCCGTGCCTGCCTTCTGCTCCAGAAGCCTCGGCCCCCCGGACGGGCGGACGGGCGGGCGGACGGCGGGGACTCGTGGCATGCTGCAGCCCAACTGCTCGGAGCACAGCCGTGCGGCGGAGGTGGCCGCGGCCTCGCTGCTGCTGCTGGAGTGCGGGCTGGGCACGCTGGGCAACGCCGTGGCGCTCTGGACCTTCTTCTTCCGTCTGAAGGTGTGGAAGCCCTACGCCGTCTACCTGCTCAACCTGGTCCTGGCGGACCTCCTGCTGGCCTCCTGCCTGCCCTTCCATGCCGCCTTCTACCTGAGCCGCAAGAGCTGGGGCCTGGGGAGCGCGTCCTGCCAGGCGCTGCTCTTCCTGCGCGCCCTGGGCCGCGGGGCGGGCGTGGCCTTCCTCACGGCCGTCACCCTGGACCGCTACCTGCGGGTGGTCCACTCCAGGCTCAGGGTCAACGCGCTGTCTCTGCGGGCGGCCTGGGGCATCTCGGCCCTGGTCTGGCTGCTCACGGCCGTGCTCACCCACCAGAGCGCACTCCCCTCGGAGGCGGACTGCCCCAGCTCCGAGCCCCAGGGAGAGTCCTCCTTCCGTCGCCTCTGGCAGGAGGCGCTCTTCTTCGTCCAGTTCACCCTGCCCTTCGGCCTCATCCTGTTCTGCAGCGCGGGCATCCTCAGGACCCTGCGGAGGCGGCTGCGGGAGCGGGACAGGCAGCCCAGGCTGCGGCGGGCGCAGGCGCTGGTGGGCGCGGTGGGCGTGCTGTTCACAGTGTGCTTCCTGCCCTGCTTCGTGGCCCGCGTCCTGCTGGCCGCCTCCCGGGGGGTGCGCGCTTGCGGGCTCCGGAGCGCCGCGGTCCACGCGGCCGACGTGACCGGCAGCCTCACCTACCTGCAGGGCGTGCTGAATCCCGTGGTCCACTGCTTCTCCAGCCCCGCCTTCCGGCACTCCTACCGCAAACTCTTCTACACCCTCACCCTGCGCACCCGCCGGCCGCCCACAGAGGCCCCGGGCTGGGACCTCAGAGACTCGGACTCCTGAGGACCGCCCGCCCTTCCCGTCTCCAAGACGACTCCCCCAGGGGCAAGCAAGCAGGATGGGAAGTCAGGATTAGGCTCTACACACTCCCCACCGTGTTCACCGGGATCTCCTCCAGTGATGGAGCCTCATGGAGCCGCTCCGCAAAACCGAGCCAGCAGAGCCTCCGTGACACAATTCTGAGGCAGGCGGAGATGCGCAGCTGCGGCCCCACGCTCAGAGCTGAGGAAGGATGCTCTGGTGTCCGGTGAAGGAGGCGGAGGAGGAAGAAGGTGGCATGGCTGGTGTGGTTCTGACGGTTCCGCGTTGGCAAATCGCTTTAGCTTCCTATGCTGGTGTGTAAATGCAAACTGCTCTTTTGCACCTATTGTGCAGACTGTGGTAACCGACGTGGGGAAGTGGGGCTTCGGGGCTGAAGCCAGGTTCCGCCGGGTGTAAGCATCCCGTGCTCAGCTCTGCTTAGCTCACCGTGGTTTGATAAACTCGAGCTTCACTTGCATAAATTATAGGTCACACCCGAGACAGCACGGTCAGTGCCTACCTTTGTTACTAGGAGAGCTTTCTCACTGCTGCTGCTGCCAAGTCGCTTCAGGCGTGTCCGACTCTGTGCGACCCCATAGACGGCAGTCCACCAGGCTCCGCCGTCCCTGGGATTCTCCAGGCAAGAGCACTGGAGTGGGGTGCTGTCGCCTTCTCCGGCTTTCTCACTGAACCTCTCGAAAGTGCTTGTGGGCTCTCTAAGGTCTGAACGGCTGCGTGCTCCTGAGACTCATCTGCTTCCCCTGCTGTGTTTGAGCCTCCTGGGAGGAGCACTTGGAGTGAGACACCCTCTGCGTGTGCGAGCGTGCTTTCCACCCAATGCCCTCGACGCCGAAGTCCTGAGCAAGGCGTCTGGGGCGCGGCCGGGAGCAAGGCCACTGCAGAGAAGGTGGGCAGAGCCCCTGGACACCGGCAACAGCGGCCTCCTCCTCTCTGTCTTAAATGGTGTCCCAGATTTGCAGCCCACGCTGCTGACAGAGGACTTAGAACGTCACCTTCATACCTGCCTGATCGCCCGTTCTCTGTTCAAGGCGGTGATGCCGCCCCAGAGGGACTAAGATGCTTAGATGAGGCCTGGGGTCTGCCTGGAGCGCTGGGCCCCAGGGTCTGCCTATATCACTGGGTCCCAGGGTCTTCCTGGCGCGCTGGGCCGCGGGTTCTGCCTGGAGTGCTGGGTCCCAGGGTCTTCCTGGCGTGCTGGGCCCCGGGCTCTGCCTGGAGCGCTGGGCCCCATGCTGTCCACACTGGGGCCTCACATGACCTTTACCTGTACCACCCCCAGGGAGAGACTTCTGCTTTTCCCAGAAGGGGGCTCTATGATTGTTGCAGTATTTAAGGTTAGAACTGCTGGAATTAGGCAACAGAAAGTGGCAAAGCTACCTCCTCTCCAGGACCTGTGTGCCTCCCACGTAGGCTCCTTGCAGGAACCAGACGTGAAATGTGGGCATGGCCCTTCTACTGTGCCCCTGAGGGATGCAGGCCACAGTTCTAGGCGCAGTGTGCCCAGGGCTCCAGGGAGCACGGGTCCCCCAGCGACACTGCGCCCTCTCCTCAGAGTTCAGCTCCTCCCGAGGGAACAGAGTTTCAAAGGCCTTAGGAGGGAAACAGGACCAGATGAGGTGTGATGCCGCGGAGTAGACTCTCTGATGTGGATTCTAAACTGTGTTTCTTCTGTCTCAGAGAAAAGAATTGTCTCCATTTTTCTTCCTTTGATCTTACTGCATATACAATTTTAAACGCTGCTTTAAAGAAACAGGGAAGCCTGGCGTGCTGCAGGCCATGGGGTCGCAGAGTCAGACACAAATGAGCAACAGACCTGAACTTAAAGAAACTAACGTTCAATGCAAGCATTTCCCGTATTATGATAAGTTCCCCATAAGCCTTATTGATAACCCAGTT
>SJYQ01096155.1:75684-96338 GCA_006410935.1 Redunca redunca
TCCACCCCCCCACCCCTGCCCCTGCCTGCAGCCTGCCTCACCCGAACTGCAGGCCTCCGTGGGCGTCCCGTCTGTGCTCCCCACCCTGGGGGCTCCTTGCACCAAGCCTGGCGCACATAGATGCTTAATAAATCTGCAGAATAAATACATACACAGATCAACCTGATTTAAAGTTTAAACATTCACTTTATTCCGTGTTTCATAGGGGTCTTTTCAAAATGGGGCAGGCTGTGCCCACAGAGGAGCACTGGGCCCGTGGCTCTGGGTCCGGCTGTCTGAGGACCCCACTCTGTGCCCACGGTGCTCGCACCGTTCTGCATCCCCGACAACTGTGCCCGAGGGTTCCAGCTCCCCCACCTCCTTGCCAGCCCTCCTCATTTCTGGATTCGCTTGTTTGCTTTTGCAGTAGCCCTCCCAAGGGATGTGAAGGGGAGAAACGTCTCTTTGAAAATCAGGAGACACTTGATGACTTCAGAGGCGGAAAAGAAGGCGAGAACCGGGCCCTCAGTGGGTTCGTCCTGCGGCCACCCTGAGATCCACCGGGATCTCAGACAGCTTCCCTGTCTAAGTCTCTTTTTCACTGGAACCGTAGGCTGGGGGACACGTGTCCTGAGGGTGGTTGGAGAAGCCACTCCCTGGATGCAGAGCTGAGGGCCCCCCATGCCCAGCCTCAGGCACGGGACCCCCGGGAGCCTAGAGTCAGGGTGGGATGGGCTGCCGTCCCCAGGAGCGCTCCAGCCTCGGCTGGAGGTTCAGCCCCACTGCCCTTCGGCCGCAGAAACTCGAACCCATCACCAGGTGGGGCCCACGTCTCCAACCAGAAAGAGAGATGACTGTTCACTGGAAGGACGGCTGGGAGGGCCGCCAGCCCCCCGGGACCACGTCCTGACCCGTGCACACCGGACGCCTGGGGTCTTCAGTGCATGGCACCCTGCAGAGCAGCCTCTGCTGACTGCAGTCAGACAGCGGGAGACCGGAAGCTGTGAGGCACAGGCCCTTTCCATACCCTCCCCCCGCGCCCCCCGGTACCCATGCTGACACCCCAAGTTCACCAGCCCCGCCACCTCCCCAGGCACTCCCCGCCCCAGGCTGGGCCATCGGGGACTTGATGGGAGCTTCTGTCCATCAGTCCAGCCCCTGGACAAGCGGCACAGATGGTTTCCACTTTCTCATTCAACGGGACAGTTTGCTTAACGCGCCAGTCTTTGTTCTGTGTCCACGCACAGGGCATAGGAGATGGAGGGGGAAAGAGGGTCCCGGCCCGACCTCTGAGGCCCTGCATGGCCCTGCATGGCCACCTAGCGTGTACCAGCCCCCAGGCGTGCACCCCATCACCTGGCGTGCACCCGGCCACCTGGCGTGTACTCCGCTACCCAGCGTGCACCCGGCCACCTGGTGTGCATCCCGCCACCTGGCGTGTACTGGCCACCTGGCTGTGCACTGCACCATCACAGCACCTACCTGACCACCCAAGGGTGCAGGAGGGGCCTCCCCAGGCTGCCGCTGTGTCTGGATTGTTAAATCCTTATCCATCTCAGAATTCTAACAGCTGCCCAAAGACTGCGTTCTGCCCACAAAAGGCTTCTGGTTGACTCACAAGTAATTTTTAATTTGCCTTATACTATATGTAGTTAAGAAGATCCAAGATCTACATTTTTAAAAGTCTAGATTTTCTTCTCTTCTTTGGAAACTGGCAGGCCTGCCAGCCCTGGGCACAGACCGCCCTGTCCCAGGCCTTGCTGGGGGTGGAGTCCCACCCTGGAGTGGACTCCCTGCCAGTCCGTCCTGGCCGCTGGGTGGCCCTCCTGGCCCCTGTGAGCAGCTATGCCTTCATGAGCTCTGGTCTGCACCTCCCTGCCGCTGCCCCTGTTCTCAGTCATGTCCGACCCCATGGACGGCAGCCCGCCAGGCTCCTCTGTCCCTGGGATTCTCCAGGCAAGAACACTGGAGTGGGTTGCCACGCCCTCCTCCAGGGGAGCTTCCTGACCCAGGGACTGAACCTGCATCTCCACGTCACCTGCATTGGCAGGCAGATATTTTTACCACTGAGCCCCCTGGGAAGCCCGTATGATCAAGGCACATCGCTACCAGGAAAGCCCACATCATCCCAGTAAGTGAACGCTGAAGCGGCTCCATTGACCTGTGGTGGTGGTCTAGTCACTGAGTCGTGTCTGACTCTCGCGACCCCGTGGACTGCAGCCCGCCAGGCTCCTCTGTCCCTGGGATTCTCCAGGCAAGAGTACTGGAGTGGGTTGCCACTTCTTTCTCCAGGGGATCTTCTGGACCCAGGGACTGACCCCAGGTCTGCTGCATGGCAGGCAGAGTCTTTGCCGACTGGGCTCTGAGCAGCAGGCTCACTGACGGACCCTTACCCTAAAGCACTGACCTCCTGGGAAGCCCGACCCACCCCTCACTGAGTTTCAGATGCATTTTTCAGTTTCCCTTCTTTGTTCAGCGTGATGGTTACTTGTCCGTGTCCACACGGCCCGACCTGGGTGCCCAGTGACTCACCAGACCCTAGTCCAGGCGCTGTGTGGAGGTGTCTGTGGACGGGTCAGCATCTGCCTGTGGGGAGAGGAGCTCACGCTTCCTGCCGGGTGGGCCTCGTCCGATCGGGAGGGGGCCTTAGAGGCAGAACCCCGGGTTTCCCCGAGAAAGAGGCATTCTGCGCTCAGACCCGAAGGCAGAAGCGCTCTGCAGCCACAGCCCGCGGTGCGGAGGCCCTTTAGATGAAGCCCTGCACCTGTGCGCACGCCGGCCTGCTCCGCAGGGAGGAGCGCCCTCCTCCACTCTCGCTCTCCCCTTCCCCTCCCCCCAGCTCTTGGCTTTATTTCCGTTTCCGCCCCCCCACCCCCGCCCCATCTCCTGGCTCACCTCTCCTCCGCACCCCCACGCCCCCAGCGTCGGCTTCACCTGAGCCTCCACTCCCTCCCATCCGCAGTGCCGTCCTGGGATCCCCAACACACGTCACCCCCACCCCTGGCTTTGCTCTGCCGTCTTCCTGTGCCCACGATAGGGACAGTCTGGAGTCCCCAGAACGCACACATTTGGTTTCTGTTCGACATGAAACTGAACAGTTCTCGGTTAGATTCAGCTCCTATCAGATCAGGCTGAGTGTTCGCACAGCCCTGTTAGACACCCGGGAGTTCAGCACAGAGGAAAGCTTTGTTTCTCAGTTCAGTTCAGTCCAGTCGCTCAGTCGTGTCCGGCTCTTTGCGACCCCACAGACCGCAGCACACCAGGCCTCCCTGTCCATCACCAACTCCCGGGGTCCACCCAAACCCGTGTCCATCAAGTCGGTGATGCCGTCCAGCCACCTCATCCTCTGTTCTCCTCTCCTCCCACCTTCAATCTTTCCCATCTTGAGGGTCTTTTCAAATGAGTCAGTTCTTCACATCAGGTGGCCAAAGTATTGGAGTTTCAGCTTCAACATCAGTCCTTCCAATGAATATTCAGGACTGAGTTCCTTCAGGATGGACTGGTTGGATCTCCTTGCTGTCCAAGGGACTCAAACCCAAGGGACTTTTGTCCCACCTCTGGACAAAAGCCCAAACCACTCTAGCAGCTGTATACTCATGTGACACAATTTTTCACTTAGTGAGAAAGAAGTAGCCAGTTCTAACCACAGCCCTACCCTGGTCCAACGCCTGCATGGAATACAGTCCCCAGGTCTAAGCTACAGGCCTTGGTTCGTTTCGTTGCTGCTGTTTTTGAGTCACGAGGGTGAGTTAGACTCTTTCTGACCCCATGGACTGCAGCATGCCAGGCTCCTCTGTCCTCCACTACCCCCCAGAGTTTGCTCAGATTCTTGTCCATTGAGTCAATGACGCCATCTAACCACCTCATCCTTTGCCGCCCCCTTCTCCTCTTGCCTTCAGTCTTTCCCAGTATCAGGCAGGGTCTTTTCAAATGAGCCAGCTCTTTCAAATGGGCCAGTGTATTAGAGCTTCAGCTTCAGCATCAGTCCTCCCAGTGAATATTCAGGGTTGATTTCCTTTAGGACTGAGTGAGTTGATCTCCTTTTGGTCCAAGTTATTAAAACTCAAGAAATATATTTAACTATAGTAATTATTTCCAAATTTAAAATACAGGCAAAAGAAACTTTTAAAGCCTGATCAGGAATGTTGCATGTGAACACACTCACCATACTAGAGAAAATAAATGTATTTTATGGAAATAATTCCTCCAAGCTGCTGTGAGCTCAGCTCAGGGGGAGTTGCAGGCACACTCTTTTGATTTCTAACTTGAATTTCAGTGTCGAGTGGGAGAAATTCTAGAACTGTCTCATGACTCAGTTTTCTCATTTTTACTAGAACTCTGATGCTATCATACATTTATTTACTGAGAACTGCACCGCCCCCCCCCCAGTCCTGCTGCATCATAACAAGCCTGTAAGCAGTGAGAGCTTTAATTTACTCTAAAACATTCAGTGTGATTCCAAACACCAGCATCATAAAATATGAAGCGCTGTCTGCCTAGAAAAATGCCCTGGCTATGACTTTTGCCAACACAAAGGCAAACACTGTTAAGATAACGGAAGAAAACAGCAAAAACGAGGTAGCAAAATCCCCTGGAAACTGTGGTAACTCAGCAATCGCATTACTTGAAGATTAAATTCCCAACCTGACATTTAAGGTGTGTGTGTGGAGAGCCGATAAACAGCCGGTTCATCAACAGAGAGGCAAACGAAGGGACCTGCTGTCCTCCGTGGCCGAGAGACGGGAGGGTCGTCCAGCAGATTCTGACGGGGGGTGGGGTCTCCCAGCTTCCTTGCCCACTCACACCAGACCGCAGGAGGGAAGGGCTCCCCTCCTGCTCCTGCCCACCTGTCTAGTAGCCGTGGTAACCGCCACCGGCCTGTGGAAACCCTGGTACCCAAGTTCCTGGCAAGCATCTGGCAGCGTCCCTCCTTCAGCCGTAAACCATCAACAGATTCCTTCCCCGCCCCAGGTTGGGGGTGCAGGGTACGAACGCCACCAGGGGAGAGCACAGGAAGCCCAGCTCCAACTTAACAGGAAACTCATCACAATTCCCACACAGAGGGCTCTGAGTCTGCTCCCCCGGGCCCCTGAGACCCCTGCCACACTCAGCTTGGGTCCCTCAGGGCCTGCGAGTCACTCCTCCCCACCAAGACAAATCGGAACAGCAACACTGGAATTCTCAGTTCAGTTCAGTCGCTCAGTCATATCCAACTCTTTGCGACCCCATGAACGGCAGCACGCCAGACCTCCCTGTCCATCACCAACTCCCGGAGTTCACCCAAACCCATGTCCATTGAGTCGGTGATGCCATCCAGCCATCTCATCCTCAGTCGTCCCCTTCTCCTCCTGCCCCCAGTCCCTCCCACCATCAGGGTCTTTTCCAATGAGTCAACTCTTCGCATGAGGTGGCCAAAGTACTGGAGTTTCAGCTTTAGCATCATTCCTTCCAAAGAAATCCCAGGGCTGATCTCCTTCAGAATGGACTGGTTGGATCTCCTTGCAGTCCAAGGACTCTCAAGAGTCTTCTCCAACACCACAGTTCAAACGCATCAATTCTTCGGCGCTCAGCTTTCTTCACGGTCCAACTCTCACATCCATACATGACAACAGGAAAAACCACAGCCTTGACCAGATGGACCTTTGTTGGCAAAGGTGGGACCAAAGTGCTCATGGAGAGAAGTATGAGACCCGAGTGCTCAGCACACACCAGGCTTTCTGGGTCGGGGGTGCAGACCTGGAAAGATGGCTAAGGACAGCTCCTTGGGAAGGCCGGGCTGCCAGCCGCCTCTGACGGCATCTCCAGGACAGCCGCCCGTCCCCCACTGACCTCGCGTGAACGCACTGAGATGCAGGAGGACACCCTGGCCAGGTTTGCCCTCTGAGATGCTGGGGCTTCTGTCGCCTGGACGTCCCTTAAGCGCAGACTGTGCCCAGCAGGTGGCGGCAGCGTCCCGTGAGGGAGGTCCGCCCCCGACGTCTCCTGTGAAGTCAGGAGTGTGTGCGCTCAGTCAGTGTCCAACTGGGAGACTCAGTTCCTGGGCAGCTTGATAAGCAGCCCGGGGTCCCCAAGGAGGAGACAGGGGTCTGGGGCTCTCAAGGAGACAGGGAGGGGTCTGGAATTCTCAAGAAGGAAAGGACAAATTTTTTTTTCTACATTCCTTAGTCTTCATCACATAAAACATTTTTTTCTTTATGCCCAGAGCTGATGATTACACAATTCAGCTTAAACTCTGTACTTTGTCCACTTGATGTGAAGAGCTGACTCACTGGAAAAGACCCTGATGCTGGGAAAGATTGGGGGCAGGAGGAGAAGGGGACGACAGAGGATGACATGTTTGGATGGCATCACCAACTCGATGGACATGGGTTTGGGTGGACTCGGGAGTTGGTGATGGACAGAGAGGCCTGGCGTGGTGCAGTTCACAGGGTCACAAAGTGTTGGACACGACTGAGTGACTGAACTGACTGACTGACTGACTGACTCTAGGAAGAATGTGAGAAAGCAATCTGGCAATTTTCAATGAGTTGAAGATCATAGCAGGAGAATATAAGCCCCAGCTGCTCACTCTGAGCGCTGGTTCTGCAGCCTCCCCGCATGTACAGTCCCTGAGCTCGAGGACAGCGAACGTGTCCCTCTGGCTCCCTCGGGGCAGCAGGCACCGCGTGGGAGGAGGTGCTGCGATCCCACTAATCAACCATATGTGTGAAGCATGTGTGAAGCCCTGACTCTCCCCGCGGTTGTGAGGGAGGCTACGGGTTGCTGATCAGACAGCAGGGGCCTCCGCAGCCTCGAGCCAGGGATCCCCTGTCTGTGGAAACAGGTGGGCACACAGGGCCCCCCTCCACCGGCACCATCAGAGCTGCTTCTGCGGCCACAGCCGCTGCCCACCATCCGGAGGTCCCCAAGAGAAGAGGGTGCCCTCTTGCGTCGAGCACAGAAGTGGCTGGCGCGGGTTTCGGGGAATGCCCCCTATGGAGCTGAGGGCGGGGCTGGGGAAGCAGGACCACCCCCTCCCCTGGGGTGGGATGGAGGGGGCAGGTGGCCATCGGAGGCTCCCAGGGGAGGCCCGTCTGCAGCGGAGCGTCAGCGCAGGCCAGAGGGCAGGGGTGTCCGCCCAGGAGCACGGCGGCGTCATTGTCCGCATCCAGCGGGGAGCACACCTGAAGACTGAAGCCCGCGGTGGGAACGACTGCCCGGATGCCCCTTACCAGGGGGGAGGGCACCGCCCGGAAATGAGTCCTCAGGCCTGAAATCACCTCGGATACCAAGAGCCGCTCTGCCTCCAGAAACCTAGTCGTTATGGGCTAGCTGGACTTGTGGCCCCCAGATTAACACACTGGGGTCCCGAGCCCTCTTCCTCAGAACGCGACCGTGTCTGGAGTGCCCGTGTGCTAAGTTGCTTCACTCGTGTCTGACTCTTTGTGACCCTACGAACTGTAGCCCACCAGGCTCCAGTCCATGGGATTCTCCAGGCAAGAATACTGGAAGGGTTGCCACGCCCGTCTCCAGGGGATCTTCCTGACCCAGGGATCGAACCCGCATCTCTTCTGTCTCCTTCACTGGCAGGCAGGTTCTTTACCACTAACGCCACCTGGGAAGCCCAGACTTGGAGAGAGGGTCTTTATGAGCTGGTTAAGTTAAAAACAACACCGTTAGGGTGGCCCTAATATGACTTATGCAGCCTTATGTGACTGGTGTCCCTATAAGAGATTAGAACACACACACGTCCCCCCCGGAAGCACAGCCATGAGGACCCAGGAGTGAGACCCGTCTGCAAGCCAGCGAGAGGCCTCAGGAGAACCAGCTCCGCCGCACCAGGGCCTCAGACACTGAGAGGCCAGCTTCCGCTGGTCAAGCGGCCTGGTCTGTGATCCTTTGCTTCAGCAGGCCTCCCCACGAGGCACACCAGTAGACTGTGCGTGCACACACACTGTATTCATTTAGACCAAACTCTGTCCTGATGCCTCCCGGAATGCCCAGGACTGGCACACTGGCGGAAATCTTACAAAGATTCTAAAATACGGTACTTTCCTGGCCTCATTTAAGAGCTAGCCTCTCGTTATCAGAAGAAAATCAGTGCACAGTTTGGAAGATAACACTTCAGCCCTGAATGTTCACCTTTGCTAATGTATCATTTGTATATATGTGTGTGTGCAAATCTCAGTTTTCCAGAAGCAATTGATCAAGACCATCTCATTTATTTGTAACAGAAACCAAGAAAAATTATCTTCTGGTCAGTATATATTAAAAACACGTACTTACGTATTTGCAAGAAATTATGCACGTGCATGTGATTAATTTATTACTAACAGCTTGGCAGGCACGAACCCGCTCTCCCTCCAGGTACAGGCAGCTGATCCCCAAACACGGTGGGACAGTGTTTGCAAAGATTCAGAGGAGGGGCAGAAACCACACACTCAAGGTCCAGCCAGACCTGACCATGAGAGAAGACACGGGAAAGAGGAGAAAAGACCCGGGCGCCGTCAAAGACCAGGCTGGGGTCATTTAATGTAGAGCAGAGATGTGGCAGTCCGGGGTCGACCAGGGGTGTCCGCCTCTGAGTGCCAAGTGGCTGTTGATACACCTGTTCTGACGCCCAAGGCAGCAAGAAAAAGGATCCCATTTAATGAAACAAAGTACATACCATGTTTGCAAAACATCTTTATTCACTATGGCTGAAATCCGACAAGGCTTATTGCATAAAGAGGCAAGCTTCACCCCTCTGGGGCCAGGTGCAGAGGAGCTGTGCAAGCTTCTGTGTGGGTTTAGAAACACACTTCCCCAGATCGCATCAGGGCTCTGGTCAAACCGAAAGAAGCATCTGAGTGATGCCTCCTCCGCTTTGATTTCTAGAGTCACATGCTAACAGGTTTGAAAGACATGGGACCGCTAAACACCTGCTCTCCAGTCAGAACCCTGAGACTGGAAGACGATTCCTACTTCACCCACAGAGCAGTTTTATTTTGCAAAGCCAAAACCGTGTTTTAAAAATACAGACTTTGGATCTTAAGAAATCCCATTGAAAGGCATATAGAGACAGCTGAGGCTTGCAAGAATAGGAGAAACTTTCAAATAACATGCTGGTCAGCATTAACCATGTCAGTATCTCTGCAGTTCATGTCAGGACCTTTCTAATACACGTTTTTCGGGGGAGGGGGGCAGGGAGGTTGTTTATTGTCTGGCCACGCAGCTGGGGGAATCTTGGTCCCCCTATCAGGGATTAAACCCAGGTCCTCAGCAGTGAGAAAAGAGTCCTGAGCACTGGCCGCCGCAGAATCCCCACATCTGTGCTTCCACGAGGCGTGCTGACACCTCACTTTGCTGGCGGCGGGGGGCTCAGTCACTCATCTGAGTCCGACTCTGTGCGACCCCACGGGCTGCAGCCCGCCAGGCCTCCCTGTCCATCACCAACTCCCAGAGCCTGCTCAAACTCATGCCCGTCAAGTCGGCGATGCCGTCCAGCCATCTCATCCTCTGCCAACCCCTTCTCCCCCTGCCGCCAGTCTTTCCCAGCATCAGGGTCTTTTCCAATGAGTCAGTTTTTGCATCAGGTGGCCAAAATATTAAAACACTTCCAAATTTGAGTTCTATGAACTTTCTATGAAGTCAAAGAGAGTTGTCATTCTGTAGTTAACCTCAGACTTCAGGTAAAACCACTTTATAGCAGCAGACACCAACATGACCCTTGCTCTCTGCCAGCTAATTTGAAGCTCGTCACGACCAGACTCCACACGTCTTTCTTTAACACCACAATGGAGAGGAACAAAAGCCCTTTCATTACTCTCGAAGTAGTGTCCTGGTTCTTCCTTTAAAAGTATTCTAAACAATGAAATTTTAAAAACTAATCAAAAAAAATTTAAACCACCAACTCAGACTGGCATTTCCCTGGTAGCTCAGTTGGTAAAGAATCCACCTGCAATGCAGGAAACCCCAGTTCGAGTCCTGGGTTGGGAAGATGCCCTGGGGAAGGGAAAGGCTACCCACTCCAGTATTCTGGCCCGGAGAATGCCATGGACTGTATATTAGTCCATGGGGTCACAAAGAGTCGGGCACGACTGAGCAACTTTCATTCTTAACCTGGACTAGAAGCCCCAATTTCATTATGTTTCGCTAAACAAGTATTTATTGAGCACCTTCGTCTAACTGGTTTTTAGAGGGTTGCCATCGTGGAGAGAACTGCAGCACACTGCACCTCCTGACGTCCTGTGACGACCGCAGCTGCTTGACCCTGAGGACCAGCATCGCCAGCGCTTATGCGGCCACCTCCTCGGTCTCTGAGCTTGATTTTCCTTCTGCCCTTTCACAATCTCAGGCAAGCTGAGCGCGTCACAAGGAAATGAGATAAAGCCCAAGCCAGCCCGTTTCGCTGCTGTGACGACCAACAGTAACCATGGCGATGGAAAAATGTTTAATCTTTTGCCTAAATGAGTCATGTGAGGGCTTTTGATTGTTGTTCCTGTTCCATTTTGTTTTTAAGACATGGGGTGTTTCGCAATGACCAGGAGAAACCGTGGTTAAAGGCTGCTTTGAGAATATTCCTGAAAGTGTTCGCGCTGGTAAGCAGTTCATTTTCATCCAGCGCTTCCCAAAGCCTGCTTTGTGGAATGCCAGCCATCGGGGACAGGGGCACAGGGCACCCCCGGTCAGATGAGCTGGGGGTGCTGCCTGTGGGGGCCCCCCAGCACCGGGAGCCCCCACGGCCCTGATCCTGCAGGAACGACCCCACTCACTTTTGCTTCATTTCCACGCCCCCCGTGCATTTCCGTCCTGTCTGCGCCGAGCCGGGAGGGCGTCACATGGTGAAGGAGGACGGGTTGTCGTTGTCCGCGGTCTCGCTGTTCTGCCGGGAGGTGAGGGTGTCCGAGTGCAGCCGGGAGCAGGAGAAGCCCGGGGCCTTCTGCTTCCTCCGCACGCACCACAGGCCCTTCATGATCTTCAGAAAGTAGCTCCGGAACTTCTGGCCAATGAAGGCGTACAGCGCGGGGTTGAGGCAGCAGTGCAGGAAGGCCAGCACCTCGGTGACGTTCTTGGCGTAGCCCAGCAGCCGCTCGCTGCTGCACGTGCGGCCCGTCCGGCCCAGGTTGGCGGCGGTCACGAGGAGCACCATGTTGTGTGGGATCTGGCAGGCCAGGAACACGAGGACCACCGCGATGATGACGCGGATGGCCCTGTGCCGTTTCGAGTTCTGCGCCTGGACCAAGGTCTTGACGATGAACGCGTAGCAGAAGATCATGAACGCCAGTGGGATGAAGAAGCCAAAGAGGAGCTGCAGGCCCAGCATCAGCAGCTTCCAGCGGACGGGCTCGGACACGGCGTGGTACCGGGGCTCGCAGACATCGCCGCCCTGCAGCTTGTACTTCTGGTTGAATGCGAAGGTCGAGCTGGAGATGAGGATGGACACCGCCCACACCGCCAGGCAGATCAGCTTGTGGTGAGCCAGCGTTCTGGAGCGGAGCCGGAAGGACTTGGTGGCCTGCACGATGGCGATATAGCGATCCAGGCTGATGCAGGTCAGCAGCAGCATGCCGCAGTTGAAGTTGACGGCGTAGATGCCCCGGGTCAGTTTGCACATGGTGTTGCTGAAAATCCACTCACCGGTGGCGTGGCTGACCACCCAGAACGGGAGGGTGAGGACAAACAGGATGTCCGCCACGGCCATGTTCAACAGATAAACGTCCGTCATGGACTTGGCTTTCTTATAGAAGGCAAAGGTGACCACCACCAGAATATTGCCCAGGAGGCCACAGACACATATCAAGGAGTAAGCGACCGGCACAAAGAGCCCAGAGAAACTTCTGACCTCCTGCAAGGAACACAGAAAGCTGTCATCATCCAGTAAGTAATCCGAACTATTAGCTAACCCAAAGTAGTCCTCATTTGAATCGTAGATGTTGGTGGAATTCATTGGTTCCTGGAAAGCGAACAAAGATAGAGTCAGCTGCAGTGTAATTTTCTAGGAGTCAAACTGACTGATATTATCCTCCCAGGCAAAATAAAAAGGATGCTCACCACTCTCATCCTGGGGCTTGATCTGGGCAGAAAGGCCGGGCCTGGACTCAAAGGGAGTGGACTTTTCACTTCCTCTGGCTCACAGTGGAGAGAACAGGAGAGACGTGAACCTAAGGAGCAAGGAAAGCAGAGTGCACTGCGGTTGAGTGTTCTCGGAGCGCCAGAGGGTTCAGGAAACGGAATTCTTCCCACTTCAACACAAGAGTGCACAGCATGCTATTTTATACAGAAATACGCATTTAGAACCGGTGTCAGTAACCTCTTTCCACGGAAGGCCAGACTGTAAGTATTCCAGAATCCGGAGGTCGTGTGGTCTCTGACTACTCAGGTCTGCTGGCAGAGCCTGAGAACAGCTTCAGACGGCTGCGTGGACAGAAGGGCAGGCCAGCCACGGGCCCTGCAGGCCAATCCCCCATCTGGAGTGTAAGAACGGGTGACATCAGCAAAACCACAGGCTCACTCCGCAGAAAAATATTCTTGAAGAATTCGGTTTACTCACATTCAACAAGACGCCACTGAAGAAAACCTGTAGAAGTGTAGAGGTTGCTAGGATACTTATGGTTTATAGTCCTTGCTTGAAAATGTTATATACACTATTAAAGACTGCATGGCTGCCCAGATGGCGCCAATGGTAAAGAGCCCGCCTGCTGGTGCAGGAGACACAAGAGACCTGGGTTTGATCCCTGGGTCAGGAAGACCCCTGGAGGAGGGCATGGCAACCCACTCCAGTATTCTTGGCTGGGAGAGTCCTATGGACAGGCTACGGTCCCTAGGGTCACAAAGAGTCAGATGCGACTGAAGGGACTTAGGAGACACAGATGTGTCCAAAATAAACTCTCACTAGCAACCACTGATCTGCTGGGGCAAACACACCCTCATCTTCAGAAACCAGGCTTCGGGGAGGAAGGCTCAGGCTGGCATGGTTAGTGAAGGCTCTGTGGGCAGCACAACTCTGGGTCCCTGCAGAACCAGTCCCTGGCAGGTGGCCACTCTGGCTGAAGAGGAATGCTGAGCACTGGGTGTCTGAGAAACCCCAGCCTGGCCGGGTCGGCTTGACCGCTGCTAAACAACCCCGATGGCGCCGAGGACATGCTGGGAGTGCCGGTAGCTGCCTGCAGGGCTCCAGGCTGAAGGAGCTCACCGGGAGGCGGGTGCAGGCTGGAGCTGGGCCTTGCAGGAAAGCCTGTGAAATCCATCACTTTGTGACAAACAGGCAGAGGGGAGAGGAGGCTCGGTGCTCTCCCCACACCCCCTCGTCCTCTTTACCTGGTGTGGCGCAGCGGCAGCGCTCTGCTTCGTCATCCAGCCACGGACAGAAACCCTGGCCTGGAGTCTGAGACTCCCGTGAAACGCGCATTCCCTCTTCTCCCGCAGCTCCCCCGCGCCCTCGGCCCAGGAGGCCAGGAAGAACAGAAATGCCAGCCTTGGGTGCTCAGATGCAGAAGGAGGCCCCTGCCCCGAGCCCATCGGCTGTGCCAGGCCTGTCCTCAGCTATGGAGGCCACGCTGATGCTGGGGAGGGATCCCGAGTACTCAGAGGCCACCCGAGGACTTCCTGCACGCGCTTCTCGGGTCACGTGACTCTCCCCCTGTGGCCTCCTGACCGCACACCAGACGCCCTGAGCCCACTCCCTCTGCTGCCCAGGGCCCGAGCCTCCGCTCTGCTGGGGCCCGAGTCTCCGCTCTGCCGGGGGCCCGAGCCTCCCCTCTGCCGGGTCCCTGCTCTGGACGCAAGGCTGCAGGGACGCCTGGCTCACCTCTGCACTTTTACAACCGCCTGCGGAAGACGCGCAATCAGAGCTTCTGTGTTGCAGAAGCATATGAGGAGATAAGCATCCATCAGATCACCAGATTAAATGTATCATTCGAAATATGACCTCAAGATTTGTGCTTCCGGCCACAAGGGATTAGCAGAGACCAAGCGCGCTATACTGCATCAAGCAACCAAACGCACGCAAAATGCATCAAATCACAGTTTTCAGACACTGTTGACGGACGGGGACTGTGGTCTGAGTTCCGCGAAGTCCCCAGGTTCTCACTGGGAGCCATTCCTGTGTGCAGAGCAGAGCCCAGAGAAAGGCCTCCTCACGGCACTGAGGAGACAGGGGCCAGAATCCAGGAAGACGGGCAGAGGAGAGAGGGCCCCACACTCAGAGAGACAGGGGCCCGCAGAACTGTCCTGAGAGGAAGGGAAGAGCCCCCAGCAAGGGCGCAGGGCCGCCCGCAGACCCCTCGCAGGCTGGAGACAGGCCTCCTGAGCGCAGGGCGGGGCCCCACCGTACCGCACTAGACGTTCAGCGTTTAGCCCAGCCCATCACTCTCTCACGGATTTTTTTTCCTGTCCTTGTTGAATTGCGCTTCGAAAGTGATTATCTTCTGGTTAGAACTACACTCTGCCCCTGCTGCTCTCTTCTTCGAGAAGACACTCCCTCGCGGCCCTTTCCTTCCTTCAGAGCACCCTTCGTTCCAGAAAGAAGGGCAGAGAGCGACGGCCTCTAGGACCACCGGAGCCTCTGACAGCTGACGGCTGGACACCAGCTGGGATGATTCGGAAACTTTGCTGAGGTGAAGAAGATCACACGCCAGCCCCCTTGTCTGCAGCCCGATTTCCTTGGACTGTGAGACCCTTTTCTCCTCTCTCAAGGGAGGGCACCGGCTTGAGGCCCCCAAGCCCCTGTGGCCCCCTTTGCCTGGCAAAGCAATCACAGCTGCTCTTTTCTGCTTCACCCAAAGCTCCGTCTCTGCACTTTTATTCGGCTCCAGTGAACGGAGCCTGGGTTTCGGCACTAGCAGCGACCACGACCTTCCAAGTCCCAGGACCCCGGGAGCATCCTCAGAAGGGGGTCTCAGGAGGAACAGGGTTACGACAACCGGGTTAAGATAAACGCCTTTCCGGACCTGCCCGGACAGAGCCTGAGAGAAAGTCTCAGGTGAGCCATCTGATTCCAATCGTACAGCTACCTTCAGAATGAATGAATCCCCAAATTAAAGATACATGACAAGTTCAGCCTTCAACATGTAAAATTCATAATGTCAGGTACCCAACAAGATGTCTAGACTTCTGTCGACTGAATCCTTGCAACTCCCCAAGGTTCACACGCTGAAGCCGAATCCCCAGGGCGACGGCGCGTGGACGTGCAAGGCCCTGCCCGCGCCCCCGGGGGATCCGCAGCCTCACAAGAAGAGCGGTGTATGAGAGCCCACTTCCTCTCTGCTCGCCCTCCTGTGCGGACGCCGTGAGAAGACGCAAACCAGGAAGCAGGCTTTCATCAGACCTGGATCCGCTGGGGTCCTGACCTTGGGCTTCCCAACCCCCAGAACCGTGAGAAGTAAGACGTTTGTTTTTGAAGCCAGTCGGTCTGCAGTAATTTGTCATCGCAGCTGAAACTGATCTAAGGCACAGACATCCAGAATGACAGGGAAGTGACCCGTGAGCTACACCAGAAGGCAGGAAAATGGCAGAGATGGTGGAATTAGCAAAACAGAAGCTCCAGCAGCTGCTATAAACACACGCTACGTGAGTCCGTCAGTCACGCAGTCGTGTCTGACTCTGCGGCCCCGTGGTCTGGCGCTAGGATAAATATAGTGAGCTTCCGGAAGTGGCCCTAGTGGCAAAGAACCCGCCTGCCGAAGGAGGAGACACCAGAGACACAAGTTCGATCCCTGGGTCAGGAAGATCCCTGGAGGAGGACATGGCAACCCGCTCCCGTGTTCTTGCCTGGAGAGTCCCGTGGACAGAGGAGCCTGGCGGGCTACAGCTCACAGGGTCACAGAGAGTTGGACACGACTGCAGTGACTTAGCACACAGGCGCTCCAGACCATGTAGGGCTCACAATACCTGATCTCCAAACGTGCTACGAAGTTGCAGCAGTTACGACGGAGGGGTGTTGTAAGAGAACAGATCCATGAAGCGGCAGAACAGAAAAAAGACCAGGTTTTTACTAAAGGACCAAAGGTAGCTCAGGAGGAACAACAGTCTGCTCAGATTCTTGTGTGAAAGTTGACCTGTGCCCCTTACCTCACACCACAGGCAAAAAAAAGATCAGCATAGGTCATAGCTCTACATGTGAGAGCTAAAAGCACAAAACACCCGGAAGAAAACATAGCAAAAAGTTGTCTCACCCCTGGGAATGAAGGAGGTCTCTTATATAGATCGCTCAAGGCATGAGCTGTTAGAGAACTGATAAATTGTAACTCATCAGAATCTAAGACTTCTGTTCTTTGCAAGACTTCAGGAAATGAAAAAGACGGTTGAATGGGGGGGAAAATGTAAATTAATATCTCATCACTGCAGCCAACATCTTCAAACACTCACAACTCAGTGACAACTCAAGAAGAGCCAGGCGAAAGATTTTAAGTCAATTCACCGAAGCAAACACATGGATGGCAAAAAGCATAAGAAGGGCACACCGTGTCCTTAGTTATCAGGGAAACGCAAGGTAAAACCGCAGTGAGAGGCCGTGCCACGCTCACCAGACTGGCTGAAATCAAAAGGGCAAGCGACAGTGTGGAAGAGACAGCCAAGGGCATCCCACCCAAGCAGTGGGGCCGTGACGCAGAGACCGGCTCTGAGAAAAGGGGGCCAGGCCTCTCGGGTCACACACGCGCGCACTCACCACCCGAACGGCAACTGGCCCCTGCGCTCACCCGTGAGAATGGAAATGAAAGACGCGCAGTCACAGGTTTGTTCCTAGCAGCCCAGGCTGGAAAGGACCCCAGAGCCCATCGGCTGGCATGGAGACATGTAAATGGCACCCCAAACTCACACTGGGCCCCAGTCCACGGGCAGCCAGGGGCTGCTGAGCGCCTGGAGCGCCAGGGCATTGTTCTGGGGAGAAATTAAACATGTATGCCCGGGTTCTGCGTTGTTCCAATTATACAGAATTCTAGAAAAGGCCAAACGACGGTGGTGGAAGCAGAGTCGGTGATGGCCGTGGGTGGGGAATGGGGAGAAGGGGCCGGCCGAATGGCCCGGAGCGGGCGGGCCTTTCTGAGGCGCCCGAGACGCGCCCCATCAGGATGGTGGCCGCTGGCAAAGCCCACTGAAGGCTGGCTTTCAGTCTGGGGGTGTTCACTGCTATCATTTGTGCCTCAAGCGGCTAATAGAAACAGCTGCTCGGGGCTCCACATAAACACACCGATGCCAGCGACAGGTCCCCACTGAGGACCGAGCAGGTCTCAGGTCTGAGAATGGGCACCAGGCCCAGCCAGACCCCCATTCAGGGGGACTACTTTTCAGGGATAGTGTTATACACCTGTTGGGAATACGCATTATTCAAATGTGGATGATGACGGATCCATCGATCTTGTGGTGAAGCTCAGTGTTCTTGAAAACACGGCTTTCGAGCCCTCATGTGTGCCAGGCACGAGCAGTACCTGGAAATGATTCAGCCTGCCTCAGACCACCATCCTCTTCACAAAAATGTGGCAGAAGGACTAGCAATGACCCCAGAAGGAGCAAGAGGGACAGGTTGAGGGGTAGGGATACAGGTGCATGGCGAGGGCCCTGGGGCAGAGCTGCAGTGGAGACCCCGTGCTGTGGGGCCCGTGCGGGGCCCGGGGGCCCAGGGGGAAGCCAGACCCGGGGCGTCAACATGGGCCCTGGGTGGGGCGCCTGGGTGGGGCGGGGTCAGCTCCTCGTCCCGTGTGGAGATGAGGGGGCAGCCCAGCTGAAACGCAGCCGGGAGGAGCCAGGGCACTGGACCCAGCCAGAGCCCCACTCAGGGAAGCTGCTTGTCAGGGGTAGTGTTATACAGCTGTTGGGAATAAGCATTATTCAAATGTGGATGACGACGGATCCATCGCTCTTGTGGTGAAGCTCAGTGTTCTTGGAAACACGGCTTTCCGAGTCCTCGTGTGCGACAGGCATGAGTAGTACCTGGAAATGGTTCAGCCTGCCCCAGACCATCACCCTCATCACAATATCACGTCAGCTCTGTGAAGGAATCGTGCTGGTGACAGACTGGCGTCAGCGTCACCACAACGGGCAAAGCGCCTTTCTTCGCCGCAGGTAAGTGACCTCAGATCTTGAGCAGCAACAGTCAGCTTTTTGGAGGACTCTGTTCTAACAGAAGGACTCTCTGTTGTTTTTATGAAAATTGGTAAAAACATTAAGACTTAAACGGAGACATATCTGTACCTTCTTGAATGAACAGAGAATAAAATAGACATGAGGAAATTTGTCATGACCACAGTGGGAAAGTTAAATAATGCTCAGTAAATGTTAGAAGCAACTGATGCTCCATTCTTAGGCCAAATCGCTAAAACGAGGTGCGGGATAGTGTGGTCGAGTCTACAGCAGTCAGACTTACAGAGGAGTTTAGAGCTGCGCTGTGGGAGACGCGGCTGCCCAGAAGCAGGGGAAGCTAAGCAGCCGTGATGGTGCAGAGAGACCCCGTGCATCAGAGCAGGCTGCTCCTCTGCACAGACGGGTGCCAGGGAGGGGTGAGGTCACTGACCACCTGCAAGGAGGCCATCTGAGAGGGTCTAGGCTTACACCACCCTGCAAAGGGTAAGAAGGCGGCCAGTGAGTAGAGATGGCATCCAAAGAACTGACTGAACGTCAGGAAGATTATTTGAACGGTTTGGCAAGCTGGGCGCGAGCTGCCTTGGGGGCCAGCAAAGCCCAGGCCAGGCACAGTGGTCACTGCTTACAGAGCATGAGGCGCGTGTGAGCCGGGTCAAACCTCCCAAATCGGAGTCTCTGGTGGAGTGCTCTTTGGAGAGGAAAGGGTTAGAGCGGGTGCCCCTCTCCTCTCCAGCTGGGGGCCGTGGGGGCAGGACAGGCTGGAACCTCATGAGGTGCCTTTGCGAGCAGAGCGTCTGGCTGAGGAGCTCTGAGACAGACAGCCCCATGTGCCCCGGACGTTTCACCACCAGTAAGCCTGGAGCTGGGGCTGCGGGGCCCTGTCCACGCGAGGGTGTGGGGCGGAGGAAAGGCAGCTTCCAGCCGGGCGGCAATCGGGAAAGACGTGGGCACCTGGGGGCGGGGCTGCACGTGTCCTGCTCGCGGCAGGAGCCCTGCTCGCCCGTCCTTCGAGCCATCAGTGCAGTTGGGCGTCATGAGCTCGAGAGCCCGCGCAGGGCAGCGGCGACCACTCACCCCCCTTCACAGCGCCTCCGGTGACTCTAACGCACGTTTGTGTGAGCGCGGCGGCTTCGTCGGGGAGTCCAGCCTCTAACAGCTATAGCGCTGGAGTCTACGTCAGCGTGTAAGTCAGTGAGCTCAGATCAGTGAGTCCCTGGGAGATGCTCTCACTTCAAAGAAGCAGGGGCGAGGACGGGCCGGGGAGAGATGCTCCGGGGTTAGCTTTGGGAGCTGCTGCCTCCTGCCTCCGCCTTCTGGAACGTCCGCATGATCGTTTATCCCCAAGGGCTCCTCAGAACCTGTGTCACCCTTTGGAAAAAGCTGACGGAGAGGAGTCCTTCCTTCCCTGCTTCCGCCCTCCCTCCCTTCCTTCCTTGACAAACATAAACATCAGGCCTGGGAGCCGCCCAGCCAGCGGCTCGGAGCTCTGACCAGGCCTGGGAGGACGTCCCCAAGGCAAGGGAGGCCTCCCCTACAGGAACCAGCTGGTCTCCGTGCCAGGCTGCAGCCAGGAGTAGACGCACCCTCAGAGACTGCAGGGAGGGGACGGTGAACAGGGCCTGCACCAACCCCGGCGGAGTCGCTTCTCATCACGGACACACAGAACTCCTGTTTCTAAAACTCAGGCCATCGAACGGCTTCTCTTCCTTTGGCAGAGGCACGCAGTGACAAGCTGAACCTTTGCACAACTTTGCACTGAAGGTTTGAGGCCAAAAATGACAAGTAGGCGTGCCAGAACCCAAGACTGCATGGAGCCTCGGGGAGCGAGCCCCTGCCCTCAGCTGTCACACCCGAGACTCAAGGAAACCTTAGCGCTACTTAATTAGACCAACATCTTTAACGCGGTGTTCACAATGCTAATTTACATTTCGTCACAATTAAGCAACGTGGCTGCCTTGGAACACTGTCTTTAGGTACCACAGACCAAAGAAGGCACCTCCGAAACCAGCAGCTGACTGACTGCCTCGCTCAAGAGTGCAAAGAACAGCTCACGGCACGTGTCCTCAGATCGGAACGGCTGTGCAGCTGCTCTCAAGCCCACCAGAGGCCAGCCCCGCCACCCCCCCGGGGCCTCCACTGCACAGAGGCCTCTTCTCGGGACTCTGAGGGCTTCGGAAGCCTGCTCACAGGCAGAGGACGAGGACAGAGCACGGCTCAGGTCCTCAGCAGGCAGTGTCTCCACTGGGACCAGGTGGCGGAGGACAGGCTCGCAGGGAGCCGGGTTACTGGTCTGCTCTCTGCTTGGGCCAGAAGCAGGTGGGGCAAAGGGGGCAGGATACTGGAAAGGAGAGGGGAGGAGGGGAGGGGGGGAATGTGTCCATAAATATTTGATTTCATGTTTTCTGATGCTACTATAATTTGTTTTTCAATTTCAATTTCTAAATGTAGACATCAGAGTCGTAAGCCGTGGACCAGCAGGGAAGTCACCCAGTCTGTGTAATCTCATCTTACACATTGCGTATTTCATCTTCAGGATCTTTCTTTGGTCTTTTTATATCTTTCACGGCACTCCTCATCATGTCTGTGCTTTCCTCTGCCTTCCTGATTACGTGCAGTGTTTATAGTGCATGCGTGCT
>SJYQ01096155.1:96595-183531 GCA_006410935.1 Redunca redunca
AAAACTTAAAGTTTTCATTTAAACAAATTAAACAAGTTTAACAGTTTGCTAAAATTAAAGCAGAAGGTTTTCAATCTGTGCTTATTCTCACAAATAGTGATGGCCACCAAGACAAGGAACAAGAACAAAAGGTATATGTGTGTGTACATGTGTGTGCATGGTGAGTACGCACACGCACGTGTGCACATGTGTGGATGTTAGCCTGTGTGTATAGGCATGTGTGTTGTGTGTTACATGTATGTGTGTGGCACGTGTATGATGTGTGGCATGTGTATGGTGTGTGTGTGTGCTGTGTGCATACATGGAGGCATGTGCATGTTGTGTGTTACATGTGTGTGTGTGGCATGTGTATGGCGTGTGTGTGCTGTGTGCACACATGGAGGCATCTGTGTGTGTAGGCCTGTGTACACGCGTGTGCATGTCTGTTGAGGCGGGAGGGTGGGTGTGCACGCTTTATGTTGTAATTACACGGTGGGCTTTGGGATCGCTGCTCTATGTCTGTCCCCTCGCTGAGTCTCTCAGCATCCCTTTCAGATGACTTACCCCCCTTTACAGGCTTTCCTCGTGGCCAGTGGTAAAGAATCCACCTGCCAGTGTGCAAGCCACAGGCTCACTCTCTGGGCGGGGAAGATGCCCTGGGGAAGGGATGGTGAGGCACTCCAGCATGCTTGCCTGGAGAATTCCATGGACAGGGGGGCCTCAGAGACTATAGTTCGTGGGGTCGCAGAGTCAGATGTGACTTAGCGACTGAACAGCACACCTGCCTTACAAATGGGGAGGCTGCAGTTCACTCTGACTCACCTGCTCTCCAGCAGGTCTTACTGAAGACTGTACAATCCCCACAAGATCTGAAGTAACGTCTTTATTTTAAAACATTATAGATATCAGAGTCTTACATGACACAGAGGTAGGCATTCAGTACATGCCACTGCCGATTTAACTCATTTGACTCACAGGCACACAGCGTTTTATCCTTTTTTAGATGAATGTCAGTGGAGCTGAAACTCTAGGCTGGCTTCCTTCTGCTTTTGCATAAACGTGGTTAAGAAAGAAGCCAGAAGGTTTTTTCCAGTGAGTTGAATATAGGTTTGTTGTTTTTTTTTTTTCCTTCTGGTTCCTTTTGCTTCTTCAAAAGCTTTTTTACCTTTTCTTTTTCATTTACAGTAATTAATGTTATACCTCTAATCATTCCAAGAGCTAGTGACTAATTCAGACTTGGCACTGGTTTCTTTCCAGTGCTGATCATCACAGTATCAGTTTTCTGCAACTACTTGGGCTTTGGGGGACTCTGTGGAGACTCTTAAAGACCCCCGTGCATCCTTTTATAGTCATGAGATGTTAACCCCCAGTCACTGTGGCATTTGCACCCATTATCAGAGCTTTTCCTGTGTTGTGCTGAGTCTCATAAAAATTTCCACCCCATCAATTTCTCTTAAATGACTGCCTGACAAGCTCCTTCCCAATCAACCTCCAACTGTTCAAGACCCTCACTCGAACTTTGTCGTAAATCACCTTTCTCATCACCTCCAAAACATTTTTAGCTCAGGTTTGGCTTTCCAAACTCTTTGTGGCCTTATTTAAGTAAAGAACTGCATTTCTCTCCAGACTGATGCCCCACGGACATCGCATTTTGAGGCAATGATCAAACTGCCCAAGCTCCAGTGCGAGACAGTTAGAATGCGATCACTTACTGTACGTTTAGGAGGAAAGCAAGCTTCCTGAAAATGCAGCACCATTCCTCAAAGTGCAAGGACACTGTGCGTGCGAAAGGGAGCGTGCTTTACGAAGTGTAAACACAGACAGCACGCCAGCATCCTGGAATCCTCAAGAGGCAAGCAGGTCCATGTCTAATAGTCCTCAGATGCAGGATCAGAGAAGAAAAGACGTTTTTGAAAGGGGCTCAGCAGGCTCACCTCCAAAAGGCTGTGGTCCAGAGAGCACGGTGCTGCTACGCGGCCCTGCTACACGGCCCTCACACAGACGCGGGCATCCCCACTGTGACCTCTCGCCAGACGCACTTTCTAATGGTCATTAAGAAAAAAGCAGTGAGGGGCCAGGATTAACCAGAAGCAAATTGCTGAGTTACCACTTCCTATGCAAAAGGAACGCCTATTTGCCCAAATACAGATGGTTAACCATCTATATCCTGTAGGTTATAAAATGATCATATGACTCCCTGGAGCGCAGTAGAGCTGGTGAGAAGGGAGGGGCCTGGGTGGGGTTATTCCCGCAAGACCGGCTCTGAGCTGCCTTTCAAGGTGTGGCAATGACTTCGTGCTCAAACACGGCTTCTCTGGGCCAGCGACCCCTGGGGGCAGGGCAGCATCGTGCGCTGCCTGGAAAGACGTACGCAGGTTTAGAAGGGCCACTGAGCACGGTGGACGGAGCCTCTGGAGCCCCCTCCCTGGGTTCGCCTGAAAGCTGAGCACCACAGCCAGGTTCTGGCCCTCCGCAGCCCCAGGCCCTGCTCTGTGCAGTGAAGGCCGCGGCCCGCAGCCCCAGATGGCCACGGGGCAGGCCCAGCTCACGAGACTGGCAGGGAGGACAGCGCCTGGAGCGGGGCATTCAGTGAGCGGGCTGCTCAGGCGTCTTCGACTCTTTGGGACCCCGTGGACTGCAGCCCACCAGGCTCCTCTGTCCATGGGGTTCTCCGGGCATTGCCATTTCCTCCTCCAGGGGATCTTCCCGACCCAGGGATCACACCCAGGCCTCCTGCATTGCAGGCAGACGCTTTACCCTCTGAGCCACCCGGGAAGCCCAGGAGTGGAGAAAGTGCTCAACACACTTGAGTTTGGGGAGGATAAAAACCCGGGTGGCTCCGTGGTAAAGCAGCCACCCACAATGCAGGAGATGGGGGTTCAGGGCCTGGGGGGACGATCCTCTGGAGAAGGAGATGGCAACCTCCTCCAGGATTCTTGCCTGGAGAATCCCATGGACAGAGGAGCCTGGTGGGCCACAGTCCACGGGGTTGCAAAGAGTCGGGCACGACTGAGCGGCTAACACATACACACGGTGTTGTATCCCCTGGGATCAAAAACGCCCTGCGTGGTGACGGACGCAGCTAGACTCACTGTTCATTTCACAGTGCATGTGAATACCAGATCACTGTGTCCTGCACCTGAAACGGATTCCACGGTAGATATCAACTATCTCTCACCTTAAAAACACAAGACCCTAAAAGGCAGGACACGTGATCATTAGGAGGCGGCGGGTGACAAGCCCCCCGAGTGCCCTGTCGCTGGGTGCAGGGGTGGACGTGAGGGGGCGGCGGTGCCAAGCCGCAAGCGCCCTGTCGCTGGGTGCAGGGGTGGACGTGAGGGGGCGGCAGTGCCAAGCCCCAAGCGCCCTGTTGCTGGGTGCAGGGGTGGATGTGAGGGGGCGGCGGTGCCAAGCCCCCAAGTGCCCTGTCGCTGGGTGCAGGGGTGGATGTGAGGGGGCGGCGGTGCCAAGCCCCGAGTGCCCTGTCGCTGGGTGCAGGGGTGGACGTGAGGGGGCGGCAGTGCCAAGCCCCGAGTGCCCTGTCGCTGGGTGCAGGGGTGGACGTGAGGGGGCGGTGGGTGACAAGCCCCCCAAGTGCCCTGTCGCTGGGTGCAGGGGTGGACGTGAGGGGGCGGCAGTGCCAAGCCCCAAGCACCCTGTTGCTGGGTGCAGGGGTGGATGTGAGGGGGCGGCGGTGCCAAGCCCCCGAGTGCCCTGTCGCTGGGTGCAGGGGTGGACATGAGGAAGAACATTACGATGAGCCACGAGGGCAGCTCATTTTTCGGTATAAGTGGCTTTAAGAAATCGGCAAAAAAGGTAAAGAAAAGATATTCTAGAATCATAGAAGTGTTCACCATCGTGTAGCGTGTTACGATCCAAGTCTCAGGAAATCATTTCATAAAAAGACTGACAGCAGATTGCTACCACTGTTGTTCGGCAGCTAAGTCATGTCCAGCCCTTGGCGACCCCGGGGACTGTAGCACGCCCGGCTTCCCTGGTCTTTGCAAGGGTTTACAGCAAAGACCAGCAGAGAGCAAGCCCGGGTGGAGTGATGCGTTCCCTGCTTCCGAGCCTGTGCCCTCCCACCTCGTGCTGAGCCGGCCACGCTGCCCATGCACAGCCCCCGTCCCTCGGCTGGGTGCTGACCAAGCATCGGTCAGGGTGTCTCCGTGCTGTGGACCCCAGAGCCCAGCTCTCCTCAGGCCTCAGCCACCCTGCAGGGTGGCCCTGGCCCCCTTTCCGCTCCTCCTGGGAACTGTCCGAGCAGAGCGGGACCCTCTCCCTGGACCTCGCGGGCTACTTCCCTGCCCAGTTTCTGCTCATCCCTGCCCCCCACCCCCAACCTGCAGAAGAGCCTTTCTCCATCTGACTGAGAGGCTGGACGACCTCACGGCCCCAGGACACCGCCGTCCCAAAAATGCTCTCCCCTCTGTCACAACAGTCCTTTGGAAGGACAGTCTCTCCGGGTCCCGACTCGTCTTGCTCTGCTAGGTCTTAAGGCTCTCCACTGACGTGGGTGTCCTGCCCGCTCCCCTGAAAAGAACCCTCCCCATCACATAACCCTCCCCATCACATCCCGCGCGGACCCTGACCCGGACGACCGACGCCCAAGGGAGAGGAGGGGGCTGTGTCCTCCCCGCCCCTCCGTCACACCCCTGCTCCTCACCCCACCACCGCCACTGCCTCCTCTGAGACCCTGCTCCTGCAGGCGGAAGCTGCTGGAAGGGCTGCCCGCTATGCCAGCTCCTGGCTGAGGCCAAGAGTCAGGTCACCGCCGGATCGAGGGGCACGGGTGTCACACACCCTCTAACCCACCAGGTCCCCTGGCGTCCCCTCCGACAGCCGTATTTGGCGAGAGGGTGGGAAGGCATGTCCTTTTGTGGCTCAGTGTCACCCCGGGCCCGCTGCCTAAAACAGGAAAAATAGACTTGACTTTGCTGAGGACCCCGAAGGGCAGCGAGTGGGGTTCAGCACGCCAACAAGAGCAATGCCGGGAGGCAGCACCCGGAGGCGAGGGGCCTGGAGCACCTTCCCTTCCTGGACACGGGTGCTGGGCCACCCATCGGGGGAGCCCAGGGCTGGAGGGGGCACCCCCCAAGGGACCGCTGCCCCTTGCGCACCTCCTCTGTGCCAGAGGGAAGCCAGTCTGCAGCGGGTCTGGCCCTGGTCTCTGACGGGCTCCAGACCCGAATGGTGGCCTTCCCACCCACCCCCGAGGCTGCTCCTGGGTGGGACTCAGGGGGCCTGTGTGGTCCTCCAGTGTCCTTTGCCCCCAAATTCCTTCTGCTTCAAAGTAAATTCCAAACTATACGCCATCCTTGAGAAGCTCAGACCCATCTGTTTTCTCTCTCTAGAAGCGCCCCCATGTTGGGACTGTCCTGATTGTCCAGCGGTTAAGAATCCGCCTTGCAGTGCAGGGGATGCTGGTTCCATCCCTGATCTGGGAGCTGAGATTCCACGTGCTAAGGGCTGCCCCACAGCTAGAGTCTGTGAGCCGCAATGCAAGGCCCCACACAAGCTAACAAAGCCACGGCGCAGCCAAAGAAATAAATACTTTCTTTAGAAAAGCAAAAACTTCCCACATTAAAAATCCATGAGCTCTCAACACTTCAATAAGATGCTGCTGCTCATTTGCTTGACGTGGTGATGGACGTAAAGAGCAAGAGGTCCACCCTAGATCGTGCGATTTATGTAAACGGTTTCCAGTCTGAAAGCCTGCCAGGAAATGTGAACAGTCCATCCAGGACAAAGTCCAGGGGCCGTTTGGTAAATTAAGATCACAGCCAAGTGGGGAGTGCTTTACCCTTTGAGGTGAGACTGTGCTGAGTCCCAGGGACCCTCCTACTAACTGGCGGGCTCACCCCTGGGCCATGGAGAGGCAGCTCCTCCAGGGTGTAGGGTCTGTGGAACCAGAAAGAAGAGAGTCCCAGCCCCGCAGAGAAGACAAGCTTATCCCCCCAGGAGGAAGAAGAATTTAAAAGGGAAAAGAGGAACCTGGGAAATGCACACAGGTTATGAACAAACCCACGTGCGCACGGCTATATTTAACACAGATAACCAACAGAGACCCGCTGCACAGAACAGGGAACTCTGCTCAGTATTATGTAACTACCTAAATGGGAAACGAATTTGAAAAATAAGAGACAGGTGCCTACATAAACTGAGCGTCTCTGCCGTGCTGTACGCGGCGCTCAGGCTCAGTCGTGTCCGACTCTGGGACCCCGTGGACTGTAGCCCGCCAGGCTCCTCTGTCCATGGGACTCTCCAGGCAAGAATCCTGGAATGGGCTGCCATGCCCTCCTCCAGGGGATCTTCCCGACCCAGGCCTCCCACATCGCAGGCAGACTCTTTCCTGTCTGAGCACCAGGGACTATGCTGAAACGAGCAGAAATTGTCAGGCAACTGTGTGTGTGAAAGTGCCGGGCTCTCAGTCCTGTCCAGCTCTCTGTGAGCCCGTGGACCATGGTCCGCCAGGCTCCTCTGTCCATGGGACTCTCCAGGCAAGAATCCTGGTGTTGGCTGCCATTCCATTTTCCAGGGGATCTTCCTGACTAAGGGATTGAACCCAAGTCTCCCACACCGGGCACAGAGAAGCTTTACCACCCCCCACCCCCACCAGAGCAACTGTTCTCCAGTAGAAAATAAAACTCTTAAAAAAGGAAAAATAGGAGCTTGGGGAAGTTTGCATGGACTATGAACAAACACATTTTTCATTATGAAAGTTAAAATAATTTGGGGCAGCAATTTTGTAAAGAAAGTTCTTCAGTCACGTAGGCTTCCTCACCACGGATAACTGTGTCCCCTTAAGGGATGACAAGGGTTTCATATATTTTCAACTTTGTGGCTGATTTCCAAAGATGTGTGGCACATGGGTGAGCGATGTCTGCTGACGGGCAGGTGGCCCATCAGGTAGATGATTTCGGTGTCTCAGGGGACCCTGGGCCTCCCTGATGAATGACCAATTCCGAATCTGATGTTTACCGGCAGCTGTGTGGGCCCAGCAGGGGGTGGTCGGCAGCGTCATATTACTCAGCTAATAAAAAGAATGCATTTGAATCAGTTCTAATGAGGTGGATGAAACTGGAGCCTATTATACAGAGTGAAGTAAGCCAGAAAGAAAAACACCAATACAGTATACTAACGCATATATATGGAATTTAGAAAGATGGTAACGATGACCCTGTATGCGAGACAGCAAAAGAGACACAGAGGTGTAGAACAGTCTTTTGGACTCTTTGGGAGAAGGCGAGGGTGGGATGATTTGAGAGAACAGCATTGAAACATGTATAATATCATATGTGAAATGAATCGCCAGTCCAGGATCGATGCAGGAGACAGGGTGCTCAGGGCTGGTGCACCGGGATGACCCTGAGGGGTGGGATGGGGAGGGAGGTGGGAGGGGGCTCAGGATGGGGAACACGTGCACACCCATGGCTGATTCATGTCAATGTACGGCAAAAACCACCACAATACTGTAAAGTAATTCAGTTCAGTTCAGTCACTAAGTCGTGCCCAACTGCGACCCCATGGTAGCAGAAATCACAGTAAACCAGACTTTGTTCAAAAAGCATCCTTCCCAAGATCGCCAACAGCAAGGCTGGGCAACCTGGACTCTCAGTCGGTCCCGGCTGACTGAGATGCTGTTTGTCCCTACCGGGAAGTTGCTGGCAGGACGCTAGAGGTGGGGGAAGTAAGACGTCTGAACAGCGATGTTGTTGGGCAGGTGAAGCGGGTAAGGTTGACAGCAGAGGGTCCCACTGGGGCGGCTCGGGCTGGGCCTGGGGTGCGTCATTCCCTCCGCAGAGAAATAAGGAAACCCTCCTCACCGAGTGCTGCCAGCAAGTCTCCCACTAGGGACGAAGAGCATCTCATGAAGAAGTGAAGAGTGAAGTCGCTCAGTCGTGTCCGACTCTTTGCAGCCCCATGGACTGTAGCCCTCCAGGCTCCTCCGTCCATGGGATTCTCCAGGCCAGAGTGCTGGAGTGGGTTGCCACGCCCTCCTCCAGGGGATCTTCCCGACCCGGGGATCGAACCCGGGGCTCCCGCATTTCAGGCCTCTCACTGAGCATCTCATTGAGGGGATTAATTGCCCTCCCTGCTGACACCGTGTGCCTTGGAACTGACCGAGACTCCAGGTTGCCCAGCCTCCCTGTTCAGGGCACGTGCTGCGGAGTTGATGTCCTGTCTCTCTCCGCCCTGAGCATTGTCCTCCGGGGCAGTGAGGGGCTCGCCCATCTCCTTCGCCCGCTGTCAGTCACTAGCTCAGAAAACCCCCTGTGCTCTCCTGCGGGGCTCCCCAGTCTCTGGCCCCCAAAGGCTGCTGATCTGAGGTGCCCCGCACCAAAGTCAACCTGAAATCTCCCCCACTTCCTCTCTGCGGAATGACAGGGGCTAAGTTCCCAGAACTGACCCTGGCAGGGAGCCGTGCAGCAGGGAGGTGGCCCAGAGCCCAGAGCCGCTGGCAGGCTTGAGGGCAGAGCCAGCCGGCCTGGTGTTCCCCTCATCCTGCTCTCTTCATCCTAACGGGAAGCCGGAGGGCACCGATGCCGTCAGACTGAAACTCAGAGACGCGGCAGCTTCCTCAAGAACACGCACCTCAGAGCTTCCAGCCACGCCCGCAGGCTGTGCGTCTCTGGGATAAACGTGTAGAGAAAGGATGCTCTGAAAAACCAGGAAGAAGGCAGAGGAACAAGGAATGAAAATGATAACTGCTTTTCCATCTCAACAGTCGCGGGGGGATCAGACCTGGACGCTTCCTTCTGGGTTTCTAACACATTTCTACACAGAAGGACAGAAACTGCTCAAAGAGGAAGGAAATGAGACTCATCCAAGGTGCGGAGACTGAGGTCTCGTGTCACGGGGAGTCTTGACTTTAGATCTGGGTCAGCCACGTGACGGGCATTCCTCAAAGCGGTCTCTGGGGGTCTGTCTCCTCCTTGATAAAGGGACGAGGAGGTTCGTGGAGGATGAAGGTGCGGACTAGACGCACGCCGTGCAGGTCTTCCTGTGCGTTCGGCCCCACAGCCGGCCCCAACCCCTTCCTCCTGCTCCTCTTCCCCCACTTCTTCTTCCCTGCCGTCCCAAAGAGGAGCTCCAGAACGCAAAGCAGAGGCAGTTCTCGGCAGGAGGTCACAGCTGAACTCAGAGGTGCTGATGCAAGCTCGGGGGCTTGCACTGAAGCCCAGGAAAGTGTTAGTCACTCAGTCGTGTCTGACCCTTTGCGACCCCATGGACTGTAGCCCGCCAGGCTCCTCTGCCCGTGGGATTCTCCAGGTCCCAACCCAGGGATGAACCTGGGTCTGCCGCATTGCAGGCAGATGCTTTACCTTCTGGGCCTCCAGGGAAGCCAGGAAGCAGAAGGACAAATTGAAGTGAGGAGGAAAGCAGTGGCTGGAAGCAGCGGCCACTCGGAAGTCAGCGCAGTGTCACGGCCCAGAGGAACGTGCTTGGAGAAAGCCCTACAGAGCCGAGTCTGAGGGCTGAAAACTGGCCTTTGCAGTAATCACTGGCATTTACAGTGCTCTCGGAAGATAAACTTTCAGTATGAATGTCTGAGTGAAAGCGTTATTACAAGGGTCTAAGAAGAGAGTGTGGTCTCAGGGAACAGAGACCACAGATGGAGGGAAAACACTTTGTTTTTAATTGGCAGTGATAAGCAACAAGGTCTGCTGCGTAGCACAGGGAACTGCCTCCAATACTCTGTGATAAGCACAGTGGAAAAGAAAATAAAAAGAGTATCTGTATGTAGAAACGAGTCACTGTGCTCGACAGCAGAAAGGAACACCTTAGAAGTCAACTGTACTTCAATTTAAAAATGAATAAATGGGAACTAAAACTAAAAAATTGCCACTAAGACCCAAAGAGACAGAGGGCGCTGCAGAGGGCAACAGGCACGAGTGAAACCTGGTCGAACCCCAGGAGTCAGCAGACGCCCTGCCCACCGCGGCCCCCCACCCACCCCTGGCCCACGATTCCAGCTGCAGCTGTGGGGCCAGAGGCTGCCCGCCCAGACGGTCCCCGTCTCAACACCCAGAGCCCTGATTTCCTGACTCCAGGCTTTTCTGCTCAGCCCTCGGGTACAGCCCAGGAGGGCAGAGGGTTAGGGCCCTGGTGGACCAACGAGGGGACAGGAGCCAGCCCTCAGAGATGGGGTCCAGGGTTCCTGCCGGCATTGTCCTCCTGTCTTCTCCTCGTGGGCTGCCAGGATTAGGGTGGCCAACCAGCCTGGCTTCCCAGAACCTGGAAATGGCAGGCAGTCCCGAGTGGGCCAGGATCTATCGGAAGTAATCGTAGGATCCTGTCCCACCGCCGTGGACATGGAGCCCGGAACCAAGGTCCCCTCCGGAGCTGACCGAGGCCCTTTGTAACGGTTGCCAAAGGCTCCCCTGATCTTCCCAGGCAGCTCTCTGATCCCAAATTAGGCAGAAACACCCACTCTGGTACTCAGGCTAGCTCACCCTCACCAGTCACTGAACGCCACCCTTCAGGCAGGGATTTTCGTTGTCTTGAGGCTCTACAAGTTGACTACTGACCCACGAGGGGCATCGGCTCGCCCTTGAGCTGGCCTGACCTGGGGTGCTGTGACTCTCCCCTGCCCATCAGGAGGTCGGCAGGGGTGCTCCCAGCGCCCCCATCACCTCTGCTCTTTGTTCGTAGTAAGCTCGCTCCCTTCTGAAGCGCTCTGGGTCTGGAGGACCAGGGCAGTAACGGCCCCCAGGCAGGGTGCAGGAGCCTTCGCACGCGGGCCTGCTTAGCGCGGAGCACGGTCAGGGAGCAGAAGGGGCCCGGAACCAGGACGAACCGGGAAGGAGGGGGCGGCTGGCTACCCCAGGGCGGGAGAGGGGACCACGGGGAAGATGCTGGCGTGGAAAAGGAACAGCCTATGCTCAGCTGTGCCAAAAGGGAGGCCATAGGCCAAAGGACCTGAGGGTGGGAGGAGGCAGTCTCTGCAGGCGAGGGCGAGGGTGAGATGCCCCGGCCACCTGGCCATGGGGTACGGGCTTTCCTCCCTCTGACCTCCCTGCACGTGCTGTGCTGCGGACAGGAAGCCTCTGCTCCCCCACGGGCCCAGGGAAAAGGTGCTACCCGGTCTAAAAAGCAGAGTCCTGGGAGGTGATGGAGGGAGAGGGGAGCTGGGAGGAAAGAGTGATGGGGTGGGAGAGGGGTGTGCGGAGGGGGACAGGGAGCGGGCATGGTGTTCGGGTTAGGGTGGCAGGGGCAGGCTCTACGAGGCTCCAGGGAAGCTGGCGGGTCTCGGGTCTCGGGGGAGCAGGGAAGTGAGGCAGGCTCCTCAGGGACCCCGGAGCGTGTGGAAGCCTCTCCTCCTGGTCGCTGACTTCGGAGCTCAAGGCAGGCTGCCATCTATGGGGTCGCACAGAGTCAGACATGACTGAAGTGACTCAGCAGCAGCAGCAGCAAGAAGGAAGAGACCCCATCACCCAGACACACGCACTGGTCCCCCGCGAGGGTCCCGGATGCCGGTCACAGCCACTGTTTTAAAAACGACTTCGCTAGAACCAATATTCACTCTCTTTCTAACGCCTGGTGTCTCTCAAGTCGGGGAGGAGAGGAGGTTTTCAAGGCTGTGGGTTGGCCCCGAGAGAAGAGAAACTTCTTTGCAAAAATTTTATATGCGGCCCCAATTATAAAGTTCTAACCCTGAGCACAGTATTCCAGATACAGCCTTATTCTTTCCAAAGCAAAAATAGAACGTGACAAAACTATAAAGCTACAGTGTTACAATCCTCCCGGAACACAGCGGCAGGGGAAGAAATACACTGAAATGATAACAGTGGAGCTCGGAACACAGAAATACTCTGAAATGATAACAGCGGCGGCCCAGGAGGTAGACACATAAGAAGAGTAATTTTGTTTCTGCTCTTTGCCCGCTCCATGTGCTTAGTAAGGAGATACGTGTTGTACAATGAAACAGTCTCTGAGAACAGGAAAGGGCTAGCTGTAACTGTTGCAGATATCATTCAGGTGAACCGCGGGAAAAATTACACCTGCTAGATAGCTCCAGATAATCTCCCCGCTCGGAGTGCCGCTGTAGTCACAGCTTTTCACGTCGGTTTCCTGAGCAGTCAACATGCTGTTTTCCTTCAAATCAGATCCAGGAAATGGTGAAAGGAGTTGTTGCACATGACCCCCAGTTCAGAACAGGGAAACCCGTGCACGATTCCTATGACCAAGGAAAGAGCTCCAAGTGGCATTTAAGCTGCCTTCCAGTGGGACTGGCTTTTCTCAGATTTACTTTGAAACCCATCAAGGGCATGACTAATCTTATCAGAATGGATAGAATTAGGTCACAGAGTGAAGTCGGAAAGACCCCCGTTTCACATCAAGAGGGCGCAGGGGGCTTCCCTGGTGGTCCAGTGGTAAAGAATCCAGTGCAGGGGCCATGGGTTCCATCCCTGACCCAGGAAGATCCCACGTGACTCAGAGCAACCAAGTCCAAGAGCCACAACTCCCGAGGCCGGGTGCTGCGTGCTGAAGCCTGAGTGCCCCTGAGCCCGAGCCCACGGCGAGAGAAGGCCCTGCAAGGAGGCGCGCAAGCACAGCTAGAGAGAGCCTGAGCGGCAGAGAAGACCCAGAATGGCGAAGGAAATAAAATAAAATAAAAGATGGCTGGCATTCGCACACCATTCTTAAAGAAAAAAGAAAAACAGAGCGGAGAGCCTCTGTGCTGGCCTCGGTGCTGGCCCCCGCAGACCCCCATCCGAGGCCAGGGAGCCCCCCACCTCACGGCTGGGGAGCAGAGGCCGCGGCCGGGCAGACTGGGGGAGGAGGGGTGCGAACGGTGCAGGCTGTGTTACAGAGTCTGGAAAGTGACAGAAAGGCCAAAGGAGGCCAAGCCACTTCACGGCATTTCATTTAATTACACACACAAGACCAGGACTTTCCGTTTCCTAAACCTCTGTTTATCTGCCAGAAACAGACCTGAAAGCCACACATCCTTTCGTGCGGGGGACCTCCACGCGAATAATCCTGGTGTCAGATAAACCCACGAGTAAAATCGACAGCCTCCTTCCTCGAGCCTGTAGCGACCTCACAGCCTTAGCTCCCGACGGTGTCTGCTGGGGCGCGGCGGGGCCCAAACGAAGAGCCTGGGGCCGCCGCTGATTCATCGCACTCCTCGGTGACCCAGATTCAAGCCTTTCTCAGTCTTTCTGACGGGAACCGCCAGGCTGACTTATAAACTGCTACAGAAATGAGAAAGGCCCAGGTTGTGACATGCGACAGCAAGTGGCTGCTCCCCAGCTGTCACAGCAGCAGCCACTGAGACGGCCGGCGGCCGCCGTGGCCTCCTCTGCCGTGACCGGCCTTCGGGTCCAGGACTCCTCTGCCGGTGAGAGGGGTTCGGAGCACATGGGCTGAGTGTCTGGATGACCTCTCCAGACCCTGACCGGGCAAACCCCGGGCGGTCCCGCAGCCCCTGACAGCCCCAGCACAGCTGGGCAGGAAAAACCAGAGGGCGCACGCAGTCTGCAGCCGGTCATCCCTTCACCCCGAGGATTTCCGGCGCTTGGTGTGATGAAGGGGAGATGGAGCATGGGGAGGAAGTGCCTATGATTCCGTCCAGGAGGAGGACGCTGCGGAGGGTCGTGCAGAGGCCTGGCCGCACCCCCACCCGGGGGCCCCCCGATGGCAGCGGCGACCCTGCCCCGAGCCTGCCCGCCCAGCACCCACCCTGGTCCCGTGTGCCTGCGCCCCCCGGGCCCACGGCCGCTGCTCCCTGTCTTGGCTCTGCTCCGCTATGTCCCTCCTCACCTTCCGCCCAGACCGCTCCCTCCTCGACACCCTCGTCTTTTCTTCGTTACCTGGTCTCTTTCTCAGGCCTCCAGCTCCTCACTGGACTCCCAAAGCCAACTGTGAAAGCACAAAGGACTGTGCATCCTAGACCTCAGGCTTTTCCAGTAAGGCCTCTGGATCCTGGAACCTCGCCGGCCGCTGTGAGCCCTGCAGGCTGAGTGGACCTGATGGAGGGACACGACGGTGTCTGACTCACCTTGCTCTTGGGGGAAGGTAATTCTGAATTCTTTTTCAACTGAGGTCAATCAGTTCCAGGACTAAGTGTTCTAAAATTTCAGATCTGATTTATAAGGTTCTTGCTCAAACGCTCCTTCTAGTAAAATCTCCGTCATCCCGCCCTGCCTCTGAAGTCCTTTGCAGTCACCCCTGTGAATGTGAGTTTTCTCCTCTGCAGGGGTCACGCAAATGCCTGGGGCTGTCTGCTGTGTGCTATATGGCCCCAAAGTTGAGCACACTGTTGTCCCCTCTCTGTTCTAGGGTGTTCCCACCCCACCTCGTCCTCTCCCCTGCCTCGTTCCTCCCGGGGTCTGACTCAGCAGCGACCTTCCCACTTGGAAACGTTTTGCTTCTCTGAGCTCTGCCCTGGAAAACCAAACAGAGTTACTTATCAGAACAGCACCCAAAATAAGAGTCAGTGCGTCTCGATGCGCCCCCGAGGGTCTCCCCTGGGAGAGAAGCTGTGGGGGATGGGCTCTGTGGTGTCTATTTTAGCTGCAGAGGCTCTTTTTTGTTAGTTTCCTCTTTCTCAGTCTGTCTTAGAGGGTTGATGCTATTCGATAAGAGACCTCTAGGTAAGTGAGGGCTCAGGAGGTGTGATGTGTTTAATAAGAGAAGACCGAACCAGAGATTAAGGCAAATGCCTCCATGCTATCATGTGAACAGAAAGACAGTATTTTTTAATGACATGAATGCATGAACCCACAGCAAAGTGAAACTCATCACCACCTATTTGTCACTTTCACTTGAAAGATGGTTGTGTCACGAGAACGTCTTCCCGTGAAGGGCAGCACCATCCAGCCCCTTGAAGCAGACCCGCGAGCACGTCCACCCATGGGTGCACACCCACCTCGGGCCCTGCCCTCCCTCGGAGCTGGCTCCCGGCCGCCCGGCCTGCCGCCCGCTTCCCGGCCCTGGCCCTCAGCACCCCGTCTGCGTGGGAGCCTCTCTGCCCCGTCCCCTCACCTAGACACACCCTGCACTCCAGGGCAGTCCTACCTCAGGTCACCCCATCCAGCACCCTCCCCCCGCCAGGCCCGGGCCCCACCCCCACTTCTATCCACCAGCACCCCGTTCTGTGCATGGTGCAGCCCAGCACAGGTGCAACAGTGAGTTAAGGAGCCCTCGTCTGGTTGGGGTCTGTAGAGTCTGTTTCTCCTTCACAGTCAAGGCTCAACTGTGAGATCGTTCGTCCAAAGGTGGCGGTGGCTTATTCGGTTCTTTGCCAGTGTTTCCACAGCCTTTTCACAAGGGCTGGTCAGCATCAGCAGGTCCTGGAGGCTTGAAGGGACTCCGCTCCCTCCACGCTACCCATGGACGGAGCGGCTTTTTCTAACTCTTCAATCACACCTGCTCCCAGGACCGCAGTCAGAATACAACGTAAGATCACATGAGCAATAGAGGCCGCATCTCTAGGACGGCAGCCAGCACGTCGTGGGCTCAACAACAGGCAGGGCCTCTCCTTCTCTCCCCGGGCATGAGTAAAAGGGCGAAGTGAGGACCAGTGTCTGACGGGATGATGCAAAGTTTCTCAACACTGTTTTACCTTCAACACGTTAACCAGTTGAGACAACAGGGAGACAACCTTTTCTAAATTCCAAGATGAAATAAAAACTTACCAACAGAGGTGGCTTCTTATTCCGCAGATGAAGGGCCACAGAGCTGTCCCTCGTGAAGTCCAGGTCTCTTAAACCTTCAGACTCCTCTTCGCCAGGGTAAACCCCCGGCCTTTGTACTGACGGAAGCAGCTCGGAGTGCCTGCTCCTTGGGTGTCCTGGTGCTCATTCTGTGCCCACGTGCTGGGCGGTGTGGTGAACGCCTCACCACAAACTTTATTCCTCCGGTACATACCTCAGGTCATAGAAAGGCAGAAAAGAAGATGGGGGAAGGAAGGCAATCTTATGCAACTAGGTCACTTAATAATTTCAATTTTAGAGAAAAAAATTTTTTTTCTTGTTTCAGAATTATTGGTCTGTGGAATATTTTTTTATTCTTCTTGGAAATTACAAATTAATCAGAATAATTATAAAGTTCTCTGAAAAGTTCCACATAATACCTAATGAACTTTATAGACAACTACTCACATTCTGGACTGTAAAGAACAAAAAGCCTAAAAACCCCACATGACTATGCTTTAAAGGTAAAAACGATACACAGAGAGTCAGCACATCGCAAATAACGTAGGTCAGTGATCAGCTCCAGAAGAAGGCATAGCCCAGTTGTAAAGGAGGAACACCACCATTTTCTAGTTTGCAGCTGTGATGTTGTAACTTGACCTGTGAGTGTCTGTACCCCCAGAGCAAATATTCAGTCTGGGGACAGTCCTGTAATTTGAGGGGAATCTGGGGTACCTTCTCTGAAACCTAGAATAGAATGAGTCGAGCCACAAACCCCCCTGCGGAAAGTCCTAAACTGGCCCTTGAGAGAAACACCGGCGACCCTGATGGGCAAGAAATGAGAACCTTCCTCCCTGGTTTGTGCAACTGTCTGCTTTCTTTTCCACATGACTATACGCAGCATTGTTAAGGTCAATTAACACGTCTAATAAAATTGGAAGCAACTTTTCATACTTATCGTTTTGCTTAATCCTGACGAGTGGTTTTGGCAAAGCGCTTTCCTGAGGGAAAGAGAAGCGCACAGAGATGTGTCAGCTTCCTCCAGAGCCTGTGGATCGGGAGCAGTGGCTTTGAAATTAAACCACGATTCATTTATGCTTTCAGCAAATACTTACTGAGCTCCATTATGCGCTGAGAAGCTTTCTAGGCCAAAGTGTTGTAGCTGTGACCGAAACAGATAAAATCCTTCGCTTTACGGGGTTTACATTCCAGTCATGAGACCTGGGCATCAACAAAATAAATAAATAAAGCGGTATACAATACGGTAGATGGAGATGCGTACCTTGGGGGGAATCAGGCAGGCAGGTCAGCCAGAGATCACCCATCAGGAAAGGTGTCCCTGGGGGAGGGGCGTTTCAGGACACGGTATCCCCAGTGCAGACAGACGTCCGCCCGACACACTCAGGGGAAGCCTGGAAGGCGGTGTGACAGGAGTGAGCCTGGGAAGTGGGGGGAGCGTGGGGTCCAAGCGGCCGAGGGGGCCAGGTTCTGGAGCCTTCCAGTCTGCTGTGCTGACTTCACCTTCTCCTCAGGGGGAGATGGGAAACTTCCAGAAGGTTCTGAGTGACACTACATGTTAAGGGCTCCCTGACTTACACTTTAAGAAGATGACTCTGGGGGCAAATGCGAAATGCAGATAAAAGGGAACCTAGGTGGAGTTAGGAAGAACATCCCAGTAGGACACGATGTGCCTGTATCAGAGACAAAGGCAACAAGATTTGCTGACAGACTGGATGTAGGATTTGAGAGAAATGGGAGCACAAACGGGGACTCCAGGCTGTTTGAACCAAACAGTGGCAGGACTGTTGCTCTCCCGTCGCTAAGTCATGTCCAACCCCAGGACTGCAGCTCCCCAGGCCTCCCTGTCCAGAGCTCGCCAGGCCTCCCTGTCCAGAGCACGCCAGGCCTCCCTGTCCATCACCAGCTCCTGGAGCTTGCTCAGACTCATGTCCATCGCGTCGGTGACGCCATCCAACCATCTCACCCTCTGTCGTCCCCTTCTCCTCCTGCCTTCGACCTTTCCCATCATCGGGGTCTTTTCCAATGAGTCAGTTCTCGTATCAGGTGGACAAAGTGTTGGCGTTTCTGCTTCAGCATCAGTTCTTCCATGAATATTCAGGACTGACCTCCTTTAGGATGGACTGGTTGGATTTCCTCAAGCCAGTTTCCCCAGCACCACAGTGTGAAAGCACCAATTGCTCGGTGCTCAACCTTCTTTATGGGTTTGTTGCTGTTCAGTCGCTCAGTCGTGTCCGACTCTTTGTGACCCCGTGGACTGCAGCCCACCAGGCCTCCCTGTCCTTCGCCATCTCCCAGAGTTTGCTCAAACTCATATCCATTGAGTGGGTGGTACCATCCAACCATCTCATCCTCTATCACCGTCTTCTCCTCCTGCCCTCAATCTTCTCCAGCAGCAGGGTCTTTTCCAGTGAATGGGCTCTTTGCATCAGCTGGCCAAAGTGTCGGAGCTTCCGCTTCAGCACCAGTCCTTCCAGTGAATGTTCAGGGCTGATTTCCTTTAGGGTGGACTGGTTTGATCCCCTCGCTGTCCAAGGAGCTCTCAAGAGTCTTCACCAACACCACAGTTCAAAAGCATCAGTGGGTGGATCTGATTAAATAAAACTGCAGAAGAAGCAGGTTGAGGGTGGAGGAGAATGTCAGGAAACTCACTAGGAACTTGAGAAATAAGAGGTGCCTATTAGACTATTCCCGTGGAAACATCAATACAACAAATAATTGCTGGCCTGAATATAAAGCTCCGAGGACAGCGCTGGCTGGAGAGGTAAATTTAGGAGCCATGGGCTCTCGGGAGGATGAGATCACCAAGGGAGAGGACACACATGGATAAGAGAAGAGGTCCGGGGCCTGAGATCTGGAGGCCAAGCACGCATGTATTTCAAGAAGGGGAAACGAATGAACTGTGTCAGCCCTGCTAGCAGACCAAGCAGCAGTAAACTGAGAGGGGCGACCACTGTTTTCAGCAGCGTGCGAGCGAGGAGCGGGAGGGGAGCCTGACTGGGAGAGAGCGGGAGACAGGGGAGAACGCAAACCCTCGCTTCAGGGAGCCTGCCCAGGGGGAACGAGAGGAATGGGCAGGAGCTGGAGATGACGCTGCAATCCGACATCTGCTAGGATGGGAGCGATGAGTGGTCTTTACATACTGGTGGGCACGATCCACTGAGGAGGGAGATGTCATCGCTGCAAGAAGCGAGGAGCACTGCCCCTCCACTTGGTGTGGACGGAGGAGGCTGGGGACCGGCAAGGGACTTCCTCAGCGGGAGGCAGCGCCCACGGGCACGGTACACAGGAGAGTGTGGTTGTGGGCGCTCATGCCGGTTCTTTTCTGATCGTTCCTTTGTTCGCAGTAAAAAAAGGAAACCAGGTCATCGGCTGAGACTGAAGATGGAAAAAGAGGCATCAGAGCTTTGACAAAAGAAGAAGACAAGTGGACAGCCATCCAGGAGCAAGGGAGAGCAGACGGGGCAGGGAACAACGTGACCGCCAGACAGCACGTGTGAGCAGCCGCGAGCGCCAAGTGCGACCAGCAATGACACGTCCTCTTCTAGACACAGTCATCGTGTAGGCACGAAAGCTGCAGAGAGCTGAACTCAGCCGGGGCTGTGGTTCAGCCAGCTGAGTAAGACAGAGGGCCAGTGGGCTGTACGGTAGAAGCGTCCCATCGCCTCCTAAGCATCCAAGGTCACTCCAGCCTGAGATGGTCCAGGGGTGGCCCTAGACAGATCCCTTGAAATGGAGCCTAGTGGTCACCATCGAGTTTCGGGCATAGGTTTGCTAAACACACGGTTGACGTTGGTCTCTGTGCTCACAATGTCTCTGACGCTGGCTCGAAGGAGACATTCTGGTGGGATGTTTTGCCCTCTTTGACGTCAAGTGCAAATTTAACAACGTGGTGAATTAAAACCCTTGTATCCTTTAAAAATTGACGGTGGTTTTTAACATCTAAATCCCATTTAAATCGTATTTTTCTTTATAGACTAATTTTGCCCCTGCAAATCTCAAGGGGATAGATTGTTGACTTTGGCCACCATCAAGAAAACCAACACTATCTTTTCTACCATGACTTACTTTCCTCATGTGTCTCTTAGGTTCAAAGGGCTTCTGTATTCTAACAGCTTCCCTCGTGGCTCAGGTGGTAATGAATCCGCCTGCACTGTGGGAGACCTGGGTTCGATCCCTGGGTTGGGAAGATCCGCTGGAGGAGGGAGAGGCTACCCAGTCCAGTATTCTGGCCTGGAGAGTTCCATGGACTGTATAGTCCCTGGGGCCACAAAGAATCAGACACAATAGAGAGACTTTTACTTTCAGTATGCTGTGTGTCACTTCAAACCCCAGAGAGGCCAGACAGAGTGGGGCCTTCCTCCCTGGGGTAAGGAACTTCAGCCCAGATGCCTGGGTGCCCAGGAACATCCCCGAGAGCGCAGCCCTTCTAACGGCAGAAGACATGCCTCCCACCCTCTGCCTCCTGTGTGTCTTTTCAAAGCCATGCAACTGTCTGCGCTCTGAGTGCTCTTGGCCAGGAAGGCACCGATGGAGAGGACACGGGTGCTCCCTGAAGGGCTGTAGGAACTCAAGCTGCTACGAGAAGTGACTTCCTAACTGCAGAGCCGTCCTCAGGGGACCCTCAGAGACCCTCTGCCTGGCTCCTGGGCACTCACCTGGCTGCCTCCATACCAGGCAGGTCCCCGGGCCCGCCCATTGGAAGGGAGCTGGTCAGCCTCGGAGCCCATGTCAGGACTCGAGGGGAGGGAGGTGCTTCCCTGTGCCCCTGTGGCCCTGAGCTCTCATTCTGAGCTCTCTTTCTCAGGACAGTTAAGGGCGGCAACTTCCACTGCACTCAGGAGCCCTGAGCATTATCACCTCATCCAGGACCCCTGGGAACCTGCCCCAGCCCTTCCTGGGAACGGCCACCTCACAGCATCAAGCCCAGCTCACAGGGTGACATGTCATTTTCAAACATCACACTTCCTGAACGACCTTGCCCATCCAGCCCCAGCGAGCTGCCCTATCCAGGGTCCGGCACAAACTCCTCCAGCTCCGGGAGACGGTCACACGGCACATCTGTCTTTCAGCCAGATCTCTCCCCAGAGACCCGATAACCCTCCCACCAAGCAGGAAGCAGAGAGTCCTACTAGGAGAGACTGCAAGCTCACGCGTTCCTCCAGGAAGCGCCCAATTCTGCAGAGACGCGCTGTGACGCACACCTGTCGGCATGACGCCCGACATGCGTGACGTCCAGAAGTTCCTGCATCCACGTTCCTCACATCCTTCCAGAAGTAGCGGTGTGGGCTCGCTGGTGGGGAGACTGTTTCAGTGGGTGCTCCAGTCTCCTTCTCTTTAAAACCGAAGTTCACTCTAACTTTGACATTTTTCATCAGGGTAAAACGATGCATGTTAGACCTGGGACAGCCTGCAGACGTGGTAACTGGGCTATCTATTAGGCGCTTGCTGTATGCACACAGTTTACACTTCACCTCTAGTGCTCCCAGTCTCCTGAGAGGCCCCCTCACTGTGCTCCTCTACTGACGAGCACACACTGATTCAGGAAAAACAGCCCTTTTGCTCTGGTTCCCACTCCGCCCCCTCCAAGAGGACTGGGAATTGTGCAGCATAGGAATATCCCTGCCAAGGAGGTCTCAAGGTCATCTTTCACTATCATAAACTTGTAAGTTATCTTTTGACAATATCTGCCATTGCTGAAAAAAAAAAGTAAGAGCCGAAAAAGACATTCAGCTTGAAAGAAAACAGCAAGATTGGTAAGTTTAAGAATCACATTACATCACCAATAAAACATTCATTCGGCCAGACGATGAAGAGATGCTGTAGCAAGTGACACGATTTCCCCACATTCTTGTATCCAGATGACTTACTTTACATCACTGTTTCCACCCACCAGGTTGTAGAATACCTCCACTAGAATCTGAGAGTGCTCCTAACAAGCCCCAAACCAAGACAGAACTTATGAGATACACAAACATCGTCACAACTTCATTTTGGGATAAGTGACTCCTTCTGCCTTAATAAACTTTTTTTCTAATTTTTATTTTTATTTTACAATACTGTATTGGTTTTGCCATACGTTGACATGAATCTGCCACGGGTGTACATGAGTTCCCAGTCCTGAACCCCCCTCCCACCTCCCACCCCACATCATCTCTCTGGATCATCCCGGTGCACCAGCCCCAAGCATCCTGTATCCTGTATCGAACATAGACTGGTGATTCGTTTCTTACCTGATAGTATACATGTTTCAGTGCCATTCTCCCAAATCATCCCATCATTTTTAATACATTCAAAACACACATTACAATTAAATGTTTTCTTCTTGTTTGTTGAAATACACAACTTCAAGGATGCTGGTGGGATCCTAGCACAGTACACAGAAAGCCACTTGGAAATATGGCTTTTTGCATGATTGTGAAAAATCAGTGCTAATCACAAATTCATTTATTCTGAAAGAATAAAGTAGATCTGCTTTCTCCCTGCTAGAGCAAACAGAACAATATTGTAGAATTGGTGATATTTTAATAAGAACCATCAACTATTATAGGAAAAAGAAAAGTACATTTGAATCGGGAAGGTGGGTGTGCAGCCAGATGCCAGGAGTTTGGAGATTCAGTGTGAATATGCTAACGAAGATTTATTCATGGCAATTACTTCCATTAATACAAATCGAGATCTAATTATTTAGAAATATTGCCTGCTGACATCTAATATCATGTATTGGATTGCCAGAATTATTAATTAGAAGCAAAGTTTCAATTGTTAGAAAGAAAGGCTTAATCTTTCATCTGCTTGCTTTCTCTCCCACCTTCCTGAGAAAAGGTGCCAGTTTGGGGTCTTGACTCTGAGTAAGCTGACCACTCCCATGCTTAGCCTTATTATTTCTTGTAATTAAATTTCTCAGCATCTGTCACATTAGGGCATTAAGACAGGGGCTGTCAAGAACAAGGTTTTCAGTGGTTCGCCTGTTTCTGTATGTTAGTGCTACAGAACCAATTTATGGTCAAATATTAACATTTTAATAAATAAAAATAAAAGGTTAATCAAGGTATTGTCTGACGTTAAATAGACAGTGATGATAAAAGTAAAATATTGATTCCACTGGCTGTACCATTCAGCCGACAAACACATGTCTCTCATCTCTTATTCTCATTAAATAATTTCTTCCAAATCCTCTCTGATGTTCCTCTGCTTTACGAACATACCATTTTACCGTTTTCCTCATCATCATCGTGTCTTACCTCTCTAAGTGGGCAGAAAATGTGGAGAAGCTTTCTGTGGCCAATTTGCACTCTTAGGAAGCAGCGGCAGGGGTGGATGGAACGCCCAGGCAGGGAGAGTCAGAACCTGTGCGCTTCACCCAGCTCCACGCCCACCTTCCAACCCTCGGGTGCTACCACTTGCCTGCAAGGTCGTTGAGAGCAAGACGGGTCAGCCCGAGTCACGGGCTGCGCTCACGTCCCTAGTCTCCTTCACCTTCAGGTAGCATCTGACACTCTCGCCTCGACACTCTCGACTGCAGGTTGGTGACTGTTCCTGGGTCTGGGTTTCTCTGGTGTTCCCTCGGGTCCACACACAGACGCTCAGGTGACTGCAGACTGAGGACTGTTCCTGGGTCTGGGTCTCTCCGGTGTTCCCCTGTGTCCACACAGAGACGCTCAGATGACTTAGTTCTCAGTTCAGGTTGAGAACCATTTTCGGCTTGGGTTTCTCTGGGTTCCCTCGTGTCCAAACACAGGACATGCATTTCTGGCCGAAGCGTCGCAGAGATGACGCTGTGCGCTCCCCCAACAGGTGCTCAATCCCTTGGCTTGCACTCACTGTGATCATGTGATGGAGGTGGAACCAGCCAGACTTCCCCACCGCCAGGCCACTCTTCGCCCTTTTGTAATGAGTGAGAATGTTATGAGGGGACACTGTGAGACTGTAAAGAGTCTGCCCTCATCAGACCTTGAGCAGGTTCCCACGTACACGGGTATCTCCCGGATCGCTTATTACTGTGCGGCCCCGATGGGCACGCCGCCACCTGCCTGCTGTTCGCCCTCCAGAGGCATTCTCATGTCCCTGCTTGTTTATGTCAGAACAGGCTCGGGGATTCCTGTTTCATTCAGTGGGTTACTGAATAGCCCATTATCATTTTCATTAATAGTAACATCATTACGTTGTAAAGCAATCTTCCTCCAATTAAAGAATAAAAGTAAGAACATATTTGTTTTCATGTAAACCTCTCTTCAGGTTTGACCAGCTTGAGCCCTTGCAAGCTGAACCTACAGCCTTTTGACATTATATCATTGTCTGAGCATTTCCTGTTTTCAGCCCATTCTGCAGCTTCCCAACTCCAGCCCGGGGATCTGCCATTTCTCCAAGTTTGGCTCCTTGTGGTGGAGGATGCTACCTGGAAACGAACACATGGGCTCACGGCCACACTGCATTTCCTGGCAGCTCAGCTGATAAAGAATCTGCCTGCAGTGCAGGAGACCTGGGTTCGATGCCTGGATTGGAAAGATCCCCTAGAGAGAGAAGGGAATGTCAAGCCACTCCCGTATTCTCGCCTGGGAAATCTCATGGGCAGAGAAGCCTGTCGGGCTACAGTCCATGCAGTCGCAGAGAGTCGGACACGACTTAGCACACACCCATGCACAATACTTACTTCGACGTCTGTCTGCGTACAACGTCTGTCTGTGTATGACGTCTGTCTGCGTACGACCGCCACCTATATCTTCCATTTTAAATCAGCACCGAATGATTCATTCTGGTCTTCTCTCTTTTCACATTTGTAAATTCCTTCTTCGACCTGCGCAGCGGGGATTCCAGTAACGTCAGGTTATTTGCAGCTTGCTCTGTCCTCTCTCTGTGTAACAAGGCCCCCATCACTGCCGCTGCTCTCCTGAGCGGCTCCCCTCTCGCCGTGCTTTGGTTCTGATACTCCACTCGGGGTTGCCATCCACACGCCACATAGACAGCCTCCTTAACCCATTTGGGTTCTGTGCCAGGTGTCCCCAGACACAACTCCCTAGGGCTCTTGAAGACTAACTCAAACACCAGTGGCTCTGCAAGACTGCTGTGCACAGTCGCACAGGCTGTGCACTGCGCAATGCCAGGGATCAGCCTCTGCTTTCAACCTGCCACCTTGGCCCAGAGTTTCCTTTCCAGGCTTCGTGCCTGTCTTCAGATTTTACTAACGTAACAGCACTTATGAAGAGAGATCTAAAGCAGTGAACTCATGAGCTGTGTTTTTTCTCAACCATCTGATAAAACTTTTTAATTAATAAAACTGTCCTCAAATCTTTTTCTTTCACTCACTTGGCCAATACTTATCAGGTAGCTGCTTTGCACTAAAATATGGATTTTTTAATTAAGATTTATTAGGATTTTTCCAAGTCCAGACTTCCATGCTTCATTCATTCCCTGGAATCAAAACATCCTCCAGGGCCAAGACCTCCAGTTTCTGGGGTATTTCCTTGAAAGTGCAAAAGTGAGGGAAATGGCTTTTGTCCACAAGCAGTCGTTCTGGTTATTACCAGTAAAAGTCATTATTTACATACTTTCTCTAAGCAGCCAGTAAACAAAGTCTCTTGTTCTTCTTCTTTTTTTTCCCCCACAAAAGCTTTTGTCTCTTATTTACTCCCCAAGTCACCCCACTCACTTCCTGGGGGTCGTGGTTTTAACCAAGCAAACCCCGGCGTGCTGGTTGCCACCATTGACAGGAGGGCCTACGCCACAGGCCCTTTCTGGGTCGTCCTGCTCCCAGGCTGGCTTCCTCTGCCCACACTGCTCTTGGTGGCAGACACAGAGCCCGTCCCAGCTGCCCGAGTCTCTGTGTCGCAGCCCTGTTTGCAGGACACGTCTAGGATGGTAACTGCTTCCCCCCACCAACCCACCCTGACCTGCTCACAGGTTCATTCTCTGTTTCTGAACTGGCTGCACCTGCAGCCTTTGCAGGAGGGATGGAGACAGCACGCTTACCCGGGGCTCAAGCGGGAGGGTGCGGTCACGGCATTTTTAGTTCTAACCATTTTTCTTTCTTTTCTTTTGGCAGACTCTTGCAGGTTTTCTCTGTCTAATATCATGTTATCTGCAATTGGAAACGACTTTACTCCCTCTTTTCTGATTTGGATATCTTCTATTTCTTTTTCTTGCCTAATCGCTCTGACTAGGGCTCTGACTTTGCTGAATAAAAGTGGTGAGAATGGACATCCTTTCTTGCTCCTGATCTTTGAGATAAAGCTTTCAGCGTTTCACTGATGAGTATGATGTTAGCTATAGGCTTTTCATACCTGGCCTTTATTATGTTGAGATACATTCCCTCTGTACCCAGCTGGATGATAATTTTTGTTGTGAGAGTATGTTGAATTTTGCCACATGTTTGCTCTGCACCAATTGAGGTGACAATATCACCTTTATCATTCATTTTTGCTAATGTGATGAATCACATTAACCTGTCAATGTTTAGCCATTGCTGCGTTACTGAAAAAAATCCCACTTGATCAGGGTATGTAATCTATTCAAAGTATGCTTTAAATGACTTTGCTTGTATTTCACTGAGGATTTTTGCATCTGGGATATTGGCCTGTGATCTCTTTTCCTGCCTTTTTCTGGTTTTGCTATCAGGGTAATGTTGGTCTCATAAAATCAATTTGGAAGCATTTCTTCCTGTTTCTATTTTTTGGAACAGTTTGAGGAGGATTGGTGTTAACTGTTCTCTGAATGCCTGGTAGAATTCATCAGTGAAGCTATCTGATCTTTGTAGTCTCTGTTTAATTTGAGTCTGGTCTGATCTTTATTTCCTTCCCTCTACTAAATTTGGGCTTAGTTTATTCTGCTTGAGGTGTAAAGTTCCTTGAGGTGTAAAGTTCTTTCAGGTGTAAATTTAGTTGTTTACTTTAAATATTTCTTTTTCTTTTTTTTAATGTTTTAAGCTATGAAAGTATGGTAACACATTTACAGGAGACTTGGAAAACAGAATCAGTTACATATAATTCCACTACATATTATGATTTTTTTAGTTTATTTAATTTTAATTGGAGGATGATTGCCTTATAATGTTGTGTTAGTTTCTGCCATATATCAACATGAATTGGCCGTAGGTATACATATTTTTTCCAGTGGTCATGTATGGATGTGAGAGTTGGACTATAAAGAAAGCTGAGCGCCGAAGAATTGACGCTTTTGAACTGTGGTTTTGGAGAAGACTCTTGAGAGTGCCTTGGACTGCAAGGAGATCCAACCAGGCCATTCTAAAGGAGAACAGCCTGAATGTTTATTGGAAGGACTGATGTTGAAGCTGAAACTCCAATACTTTTGCCACCTGATGCAAAGAGCTGACTCGTTTGAAAAGACCCTGATGCTGGGAGGGATTGAGGGCAGGAGGAGAAGGGGACGACGGAGAATGAGATGGCTGGATGGCATCACTGACTCAGTGGACATGGGTGTGGGTGGACTCTGGGAGTTAGTGCGGACAGGGAGGCCTGGCGTGCTGCAGTTCATGGGGCTGCAGAGTCGGACACGGCTGAGCGACTGAACTGAACATATGTCCCCTCTCTCTGGAACTTCCCTCCCACCTCCCACCCCATCCCACCCCTCTAGGTTGTCACAGAGCCCCGGACTTGAATTCCCTGCATCAGGCAGCAAATTCCCGCCAGCTGTCCGCCTTAGGGGTGGCGATGCCCGGCTCCCACACCGCTTCCTCAGATGGCCCCGCCCTCTCCTCCCGCCCTCCGCATCCGCAGGCCTGTCGCCTGTGTCTCCGCCGCCACTGCTGCCCTGCACGTGGGCGCGTCGGCACCGTCTTTCTAGACTCCTCATACATGTGCGTATTGATATATAATGTTTGTCTTTCTCTCTGATTTACTTCACTCGTATAATAGGCTCTAGGTCCACCCACCTCCTTAGAGCCGAGTCAAGTGCTGTCCGTCTTACGGGTGAGTCATGCTCCACTGTGTGCATGTACCGCAGCTTTCTCGTCCATTCGTCTGCTGATGGCCATCTGGGTACAGTTATTTTTAAAGTAGACAAATTAAGATTTTTAGCTGGAGTTTCAATATCAAGGGCTCAAAAATTAATAGGATAAATATACAGAGAAGTGGAAGGATATGCCAAACCTGAGAAGCACTATGAACCAATTCAACATTATTAAGATTTACACACTTTTCATGCAGCAGTGGGGTACGAATTCTACTCGAGTTCCCATAGACTATAAACTAGGAGACAGTGAAACATCCAGGGACACAAAACTAGGTGCAAAAAGCTCAGGGTCTAAAGGCTGAGATCATACAGAGTCTGTTCCCTCATCACTGCGAAAACATGTCTTTTTCCTTAATGCACGTCTTATTGTTATAAATGTCCCTCTCAGAACTACTTTTGCAAATCACGGACATTTTAGAATGCTGCTTCCATTTTCACTTTTCTCTAAACACTTTAACATGTCTTTTTTAAAATTCTGCTTTGACCCATTTCTTGCTCAGTAGCTGCTATTTAATCTCTATATATTTGTGAATCCTCCGTTTTCTTCTTGTAAGTGATTTACAGTTTCATTTCACTGTGGCTGGAGAAGATATTTGGCGCAACTTCAATCTTCTTAGCTTGCTGACTTTTCTTGTCGATTTCTCTCTCCTGAAGCATGCTCCATATGTACTTGAGAAGAACGTGCATTCTGTTGCCACTGGGTGAAATGTTCTATTGATACATATGTCCTTTGGGTCCACCGGGTCTAAGGTGTAGCATCAGTACGGTATTTATTGATTGATTTTCTGTCTGGATGATCCGTTTGTTGTTAAAAGTGAGGCATTGCTAGTATTAATATTATTAGTACTGCATGCTATTATTGTATTGTTCTCTGTTTCTCCTTTCAGGTCTGTTAATATCTGCTTTATGTATTTAGTTGTTCCAATGTCAGATGTATAAGTATTTACGACTGTTATATCCTCTTGATAAACTGACTCCTTTATCATTATATAATGACTTTTATCTCACTGAAATCTTTGGCTTGATGTCTATTTTTTTTTAACATATGTATATATAAAACCCTCTGGTTTTAAGTCTTCATTCGCATGTAAGATCTTTTTCTCTTTCTTTTCACTTTCACCTTACTTCTGTCCTTAAAGCTGAGATGAGTCTTTTGGAAGCAACATACAGTTAGACCTTATTTTTTTTAATCCATTCAGTCGCTCTGTCTTTTGATCGAAGAATTTAACCCATTTACATTTAAAGTAATCATTAATGAATATGGACTTACTGCCATCATTCATTAATTATTTCCCGGTTGTTTTTTATTCCCTTGGGTCTTCACTCCTCTCTTGGTCTCTGTGCTCAGCCCAGGTGAACAGCCAGGTGAGTCCTTGCTCACCGGTTAAGAATTGCTTCTCTGCTCACTGTAGTTCTGTGGGTCTCAAGGGCACAGGTCCTGTTGACTTTCAGAGCTAACTGATTTGGGGACCTGGCCCTCCGATGGGAGTGTTGAAAGCTGGGCCACTAGATGTGGAATCTAAACCTTTTGCTCCTCGTGGGGAAGGTGGGAGGTGGGAGCTCCCTCCAGAGCATATGGCCCGGGACCAAAGGCCAGAGAGTCTTGCCTTTCCTCCCAAATTAGAAGTGGGCGTGTTCTCATTTACCTAAAGAATAGGCATCCCTCAGCCAGTGTCTGTACCTGTCTCCAAGGGACCTGCCCCCCGAGTAGCTGTGTGTCTGGTGTGCCTGCGAGAGGACAGGAGTTGGGAGCCTCCAGGTCTCTGCCTGTGCTGTCTCGTGCCCCGGGGCCTTTCTCAACCTGCTCCTGTGCTGGGGCTCCAGGAAACACCTCCCACTCTGATCTTACTTCCTGCACATCCTGATCTTCTCAAATCCACCTTGATGTTAGCAAAACGTTTGAATATCCTTCTAACTGAACTGGTAAAATGTAGGCTGAATGAATGCTACTCTTAGACAGATTCTTGGCTGATTGAATCACCACCTACAACTAGAAAGAGGGAATCATTTTTTTCAGTGTGGAAACAGTTGATTAGTGACATGTTTTGGGGGTACACTGATCTTTCACTCAGCATTCTTTTCAAACTATGACTTGGATACAAGTAGGAAAGAAACGCATCGAATTTGCTGAATTGTAGGATCTGAGATGGGTAACTACGAGTGTAGATAATGCTCAAGATTGTATATTATTTCACGTGGTTGGAATTCTGCACTGAAAGCAAGACACAGAGGAAATGATAAACATGTGGGCTGCAGGCCGCAGTCTTCAGTGGTATCTGGTAGAGATGCGATGTGAGTCACATATGTAATTTCAATCTTTCTAGTAGTCACCCTTAAAAAGGTCAAAGGAAACTGGGAAAAGCAATCTTCACAATGCTTAACTCGAGGGACTTCCCTAGTGGTCCAGTGGTTAAGCCTTTGCCTTCCACTGCAGGGCGTGTCAGCTCAATCCCTGGTTGAGAAACGAAGCTCTCACATGCCTTGTGGCCAAAAAACCAGACTATAAAAGAGAAGCAAGAGTGTAACAAATTCAACAAAGCCTTAAAAAACGGTCCACATCAAAAAAATGTTTAATTTATAACTCAGTATATCCAAAATATAATTATTCCAACATGTAACTAATATAAAAACTAATGGAATATTTTATCATTTTTGTACTAAGTCTTCAAAAGCATATGTGCATTGGATATTTATAGCACATCTCAATTCGGACTAACCACACTTCAGATGTTCACTGCAAATCAAGAAACCAGTGTATGTAAAAGTTATCAAATAAATGTAACTGCTCATGTAAAGCAATTACCCTCCAATTAAAAATTGTTATTCAGTCACTAAGTCGTATCCAACTCCTTAAGACCCTGTGGATTGCAGCACGCCAGGCTTCTCTGTCCTTCACTGTCTCCCAGAATTTGGTCAAACTCATGTCCAGTGAGTCGGTGATGCCATCCGATCGTCTCCTCCTGTCACCCCTTCTCCTGCTGCCTTCAGTCTTTCCCAGTACCTGCATTTTTTTTCAGTGAGTCAGCTCTTCGAATCAGGTGGCCAAAGTACTGGAGCTTCAGCTTCAGCATCAGTCCTTCCAATGAATATTAAGGGTTGATTTCTTTAGGATGGACTGGTTTGACCTTCCTTGCTGTCCAAGGGACTCTCAAGAGTCTTCTCCAACACCACAGTTTGAAAGCATCAAGTCTTCAGCCCTCAGCCTTCTTTACTAGCCAACTCTCTGTTGGATAGTAACTCTCTCACCAACTTTACTATCCAACATCTGTACATGACTACTGGAAAACCCATAGCTTTGGCTAGAGGGACCTTAAAAATAAATAAATTTTTAAAAATAATGATAAAAAATCATGAAAATCTGAAATCTAAAAAGCAGGTGAAAATGAAAGTCGCTCAGTCGTGTCTGACTCTTTGCAACCCCTGGGACTGCACAGTCCATGGAACTCTCCAGCCCAGAATACTGGAGTGGGTAGCCGTTCCGTTCTCCAGGGGGATTTTCCCAACCCAGGGGTGGAACCCAGGTCTCCCACAGATTCTTTACCAGCTGAGCCCCAAGGTCAGCCCAAGGGAAGAACATGTGACCGATCCCATGTTTAATGTAAGCCACTATAGGTAATCCAATCCTGGGTGACGCTAGTTTCACGGTGTGTTAACCATGTACTGGCAAAACAACACTGTAAATCCTCCGCACTGGCGCCTCAGAGGGACGTGACGCTGGCGGCTTATTGCTCCCAGGCCTGCAGGCGAGCCAGGCGGCTCCTGACCCGGCCAGACAGCCGAGGTGGCTGAGCCACTCACGTACCAGCCGGGACAGGCCATCCGCGACCAGTGCAGAACGGCCTCAGCCGGGACAGGCCATCCGCAGGTACCCGCGTGTTCTCTCCTCCTCCCCAGCGAGGCCCAAGCCGCCCCCGGGGAGAGGGGCGCTGCCAACAGGCCGTCTCAGGCACTGGGCTCAGAACGGCACTCCGTCCCTTCACCTCGTGCGCCAAGGCAGGCTCACTGGTCAGGAAGCCAAGTCTGCCTTCCAGGGGGGAGTGTGTGAGACCACATCACATCTCTCCAGGGATGCTGGAGCCTGATGTCTGGCGGTGCTGGTGCCATCAGGCCCCCTCAGGCGCTGCGTCACGGGTGTGTGTGCCGAGCAGACAGGGGTCACTCGTTCCAGGCCTGGGCACCGGGGCTTAGAAGTGCCGGGCTGTGAAGTCAGGAAGGCCGCATGGGGCTGGGCCCCTTGGTCAGGACTTACAGGAACGCTCTGTGTTCAGTTCCAAAGCGAGAAGACTGCGGACGACCCGAAAACTGTCTTCAAACTGTAAAGCGCAAACCTGGGGAAGGCAGAGTCTTGTTCTCAGTTCCCCAAAGAGTTTCTGAGGGTTAATTCTATGCCAGGAACTGGGCCGGATGCAGAGACAGAAGTAGAAGAAGGGAAGTTTCCGTAGATGCCGGCTCACCCGGGAGAACTTTCTAATGAATGGAGAGAATTGGTACAGGTGGATAACTCGCTGCCGCAGGCGAGCGCTGCAGCTGGAGGCCGCGCCAGGGGAGTCCCGTCCCCGGTGCGGGCCGTGCGGCTGCCGTCGCAGGGCCCTCGGCTCTCAGCTCTCGAGGCCGGCCACGCGTTTGGGCTGTTTGATGCGCAGGGACCCCGTGGAACGCGCTTCATGCCTATAGACATATGCAGAGTGCTCCAACCAGAGACGGACAACCAGGGTTAGAGGCAGCCCCACATTGCCTGGTGTCTCGTCCTTTATTCTGCGGTGGGAAAGGGTGAAAAGGCACTGGAGGTCACGTGGGACGACGAGACAAACTAGAGGTGAGGTGGCTGCGGGTGCTGACCCTTTCAGTTCGCCCAGCCCCCAGACCGCAGCCCCAAGACACCGTCCCGCGTGCTGGGCTCCCGGGCAGTCGCCGTGCTCCTGCGGCCGTGGAGGGCTTCCGGGAGCGGCAAGGGCATCACACCAACCTGCTCCTGTTTCCTGCAGATACAAACGCCAGGAACCTGGGAGGAATTCACGGGACCTGCTGCGGACCCAAGGCGACCACGGTGGATGCCAGGGGAAGGACAGAGCTGGAGACGTGGCCACTTCAAGGTGGACCGTCTCCTTCTGTCTCAGCAGAAAGAGTAAGGAGCCCCGAAGCAGACCTCCTTGGTTCTCGGAAGCCACGTAAATGCAGGCCATGCTGGCAAGCTAGGGAGACCTTGCCAGGGTGGCTCACCAAGGCTTCTCTTGGACTCTGGGTTTCCAGAATTCTGAGGCTCTGGGGAGAAGGGGCAGAAATCGGTCTCAGGCCGGGCTGCCCCACACCAAGGAGTGGCCGCAGCCTCACAGCCCCGCACCAGACGAGTCCAAGGCTCCCCACCCGCTCAGTGCCCTTGGGACAGAGGCAAGCCTGCAGGAGCTCAGGGAGTGCCCCACACTCGGCAAGGGCATCGCGTCCTTTGACAAGCCCTCTGGCCTGTGCGCAGTCCTAGACCAACAGGGCAGGGCACCGGCTCTGCCCCACCTCGAGGCCCGCTCTCCAAGGCACAGAAGCAGTGACGACAGACAACGCGCCTGCCCTTCCCGGGGAGGAGACGTATCCGAGCCCCCTTTCTCCTCAGCAGCGCCTTTGGGAGCAGGACAGGCCATCACGGATGAGCCCCCAGGATTCTCCCAGGGGGAGCAGGGAGGGCCAGGGCAGCAGTAGCTCTGACTGTTAACCAGCATGCAGATGGCAGAGTCGTAAGCGTGTGTCAGTGGCCCCCCAGGATTAAAGGAGCCCTGATGAGTAGGTCTGCCCACTCCTGTGGAGTGAACGATCCCACTCTGGCCAGCGTCCAGCAGCCAAGCTGATGTCACTGAATGCAGGCCCGGGAAGAGGGCTGCAGCGCCTCCGGGTCAGCCGGGTGCAAGGCCATCGCCCATGGGGACTCAGCGAGCAGCAGGCAGGAAGAGAACGTCCTGGCTGACGTCACGGACATGCAGCTCAGGGCAGAACAATCCCCCAGGACTTGGCGACAGCTGGTGGGTCAGCAGTCAAGAAGAGGGGCACGGGGCAGCGACGGGCAGGAAAGGACTCCGGGAACCTCTGGAGGGGTGGGAACATTTTCTGTTCTCATCATGGTTGTGGATACGCTGGTGTAAATTTGCCAAAACTCACTGAAACAGTCCATGAGTGCTTTCTGTTGTTGTTGTTCAGCTGCCAGGACATGTTGGACTCTATGTGGCCCCATGGACAGCGGCACGCCAGGCCCCCAGTCCCTCACCATCTCCCGGACTTTCTCCAAGCTCGTGTCCGTTGAATCCGCGATGCCATCCAACCATCTCATCCTCTGTCACCCTCCGAAGGTGTGTAAATTATATCTCAATAAAGTTGGCTTTTTAAAACATGATGCCCCTCCAAAGCAGGAGAGGTGTCTGCAGGCTGACTCCTAGGTCTGGGCCATGGGTAGGGTTGAGATCTAATGCCCATCTTTCCAAGGCCGGAACGTCAGAGCGACTTAGCAAACGTGTCCCAGGTTCTCCCTGCCGGTTTCAGTATCACCACTAAGACCTGCTGGTCAAAGATGTTATCTTTCTGGGCTCCAGAATCACTGCAGATGGTGATTGCAGCCATGAAATTAATAGACGCTTGCTCCTTGGAAGGAAAGTTATGACCAACCTAGACAACATATTAAAAAGCAGGGACATTACTTTGCCAACAAAGGTCTGTCTAGTCAAAGCTATGGTTTTTCCAGTGGTCATGTATGGATGTGAGAGTTGGACCACAGAGAAAGCTGAGCACCAAAGAATTGATGCTTTTGAACTGTGGTGTTGGAGAAGACTCTTGAGAGCCCCTTGGACTGCAAGGAGATCCAACCAGTCCATCCTAAAGGAGATCAGTCCTGGGTGTTCATTGGAAGGACTGATGCTGAAGCTGAAACTCTAATACTCTGGCCACCTGATGTGAAGAACTGACTCATTGGAAAAGACCCTGATGCTGGGAAAGATTGAAGGCAGGAGGAGAAGGGGACGACAGAGGATGAGATGGTTGGATAGCATCACTGACTCAATGGACATGAGTTTGAGCAAACTCCAGGTTTGGTGATGGACAGGGAAGCCTGGCGTGCTACAGTCCATGGGGTAAAAGAGTTGGACCTGATGGAGTGACTGAACTGAACTGAAGGTCTGCTGGAATGATGAAAGGAGAGATGCGTCAGGCTCCTGCCCCTCCTGGACATTAGGCCGCCCTGGGCGGGGCCTCCGCGACTCACCTGGACCTCACCTCAGCTCTGTCTCTGCCCTACGTTAGCGTCCTGGGGATGTTTCCAAAGTTTCTCAAACCCAAGGACTTAATCTACAGGTATCTAACTTCTGACGGTTGGGGAGATCAGAAGTGCAGGATGGGATCGGGGCTGGGTCCTCCGTAGGTCTGAATACAAACCAGCTCAGGGCCCTTCCCAGCTGTGGGCAGAGCCTGCAGCCCCTGGGGGGCTTTGCCCTATAGAAGCACCACTCGGCTGCCTGAACTCGAGTCATCTCTCTGCACCTGAATCCATTTGTCGATGCAGGGTGGGGCGGGCCTGTCGCCCTCACGCCAAGATGACCTGAGGCCCTTGACTTGGCTATTAACCTGTAGAGACGGGCTTCCCAGGTGGCACTAGTGGTAAGGAGCCCGCCCGCCAACGCAGGAGACACGAGACGAGGGTTCAATCCCTCAGCCAGAAACTCCCCTGGAGAGGGCATGGCAACCCACCTCAGAGAATCCTGTGGACAGAGGGGCCTGGCGGGCTGCAATCCACAGGGCCGCAAAGAGGCACAACTGAAGCAACTTAGCATGCACGTTGCCAAGACCATGTCCAGATGGGTCACATGCTAAGATTCCGGGCAGACATGAGTTTGGGTTAGACTGTATTCAACCAGCTACACCATGAAACTCTATCTCCAGCGCAGACCCTTCTCTGGAACCCCAGACATTGGACCCCGACTCAGAACATTCACAAAGACCTCCAGTAGTTCCTGTCTAAAATCGACTCAGTGTGCCTTCCATAAACTTGCTCATCCACCAGCTCATCTCAGCACCAGGCAAAACCCCTTCAGCCCTGTGGTTCAGGCCACAGACCTTGGTTCAGGTCGGCTCAGTCGTGCTCGGCTCTTTGTGGCCCCATGGACTGCAGCGCCCCAGGCCTCCCTGTCCATCGCCAACTCCAGGAGCCTGCTCAAACTCATGTCCGTCGAGTCGGTGACGCCATCCAACCATCTCATCCTCACCCACGGAATCCTACAGGCGAGAATACTGGAGTGGGTTGCCATTTCCCTGTCCAGAGGATCTTCCTGACCCAGGGAGAGAACCCAGGTCTCCTGCACTGCAGGGGGATTCTTTACCATCTGAGCTACGGGGAAGTCACAGACCTTGGAGGCGCCCAAATTCTCTCTCACTCCCCATCAAGCACATCAGCGAATCCCCTTGGCTCTGTCCTCGGGATTAACCTGAACCCTGTATCCCGAATCCCATGGCCTGACTCCAACCACCGATTACCGGGACCAGCATCTTCCAGGTGGCCCTGCCCCACTCCTGTCTCCACTCGGCAGGCCAAGTGGGCTTTCACGGCTGTTCAAGTCAGGTCTGGATTCTGTTTGAAACCCTCGAGGGTGCCCCTGGCCCCAGCCTGCATCCTGACCGTGACCTACAGGGCTCACACGGGCTCCCACCCTCGCTTCCCCCTCCAGGCTTTACCTCCCTGCATTGTTAACCCCCAGGGCCCTGACATCCAGCTTTTCCTGGAGTTTGCTCAGCACGTTTCTCAGCCTTTGTCCTTCAAACTTCTCTGCAAGGATGTGCCCGGCCAGACAACTTCAGGCGGATGCTCCCCACTGAGATGCCCGCTCCAGGCAGAGACCACCTGCTCCCCCGGCTACCCACAGGGCTCTCGCTGGGGCTTCAGCCCTGCTTCCTCTCCCCACGAGCCACATTTCCTGTCCGCGGCCCACAGCACACTCGCCCTGCAGAGACGGAGCTGCTGTTTGGCTCCCGTGGACGCCGCCCCAGTGGGCAGATGCTCCAGAAAGGCCCATGGGCCTGCCGAGTGAATGCGCAAGGGAGGTAGTGACAGGCATGGAAAATCTGAGGAGTGAGGGCTTCCAAAGCTTATCTCCTCGGGCATCCATCTTCAGACCTGATCATCACCCGCCCCTCGCTGCGGCACGGATGGGGGGACTCACCGCAATCTGGGGCGCGACGCCCTTGTGATCTATCATCTCAAAAGGGGAAGAGGTTTCGACTTGAAAGAGAAAAGCAGGCGGCCTTTATGTGGGACGCTCACCCGAAGCAGAGGGGGCCTGGCCACTTCCCTCACGCCTTCTCCCACCGGACCCCTCGCCCACCACCCTGCCAGAGGCGATGCCGAGCCATTCTGCCGGATGGAGCTCCTCGCTCTGACGGGACACACGGATGCTCTGACCAGCGGACAAACACCCCCTGAGGGACTGTTTGGAACCTCACAGTGGGCTATGCTGAAGGTGCGCTCCTGTTCATTTCCGCGGCGTTGGGCCTCCGCGGCTGCCTGCAGGCTTCCTCTCGCTGCAGTGAGCAGGCGCGCCCGTCCAACGGCGGCCCGCGGGCCTCCCCTCGCTGCTCTCTCTCCTTGCAGAGCTCCGGGCACATGGCCTTCAGCAGGTGCGCTCCTGGAGTACTTGTGGCTTACAGATTAGATCTTCCCAGACCGGGGACTGAACCCTTATTTCCTGCCTTCGCAGGTGAATTCTTTCCCACTGAACCACCAGGGGAGCCCGGGCTACACGACCCACGCTCCTGCACTGCCTTTTAAGCCTGAATTCTCCCTTGGTCAAACTATCAAAGGCTATAAGCCTAGGATGTGAGAGAAAGTAAAGGACCAGAGGGACACCGGAGGATGGGACTGCAGTGAACAGGGCCACTGGAGGCAGAGACACCAAGACACAGGCTTTTTTTAAAATTATTTTTTACTGAAGGATAATCGCTTTACAGAATTTTGTAGTTTTCTGTCAAACCTCAACACGAATCAGCCATAGATTATACATATATCCCCTCCCTTTTGAGCCTCCCTCCCATCTGCCCGGACGAGAATGTAATAGAGCTTACTAGACCGTGGATTTGACTGGTATCTGAAGCTGGGCTCAGCTGGGAGCCCTGTGTAAGTCACGTCATCTCCCTGAGTGTGTGACGGAGGCCGGGGCAGCCGCCTTGCTGGGGAGCATTTGACAGGTGGTGCATTTTATCGAGGGAAGGGCTCAGGGGATGGGGGACAGGTAGGTGATGCCCAAGCTATCGTGAGATGAATGGCAGGTCTAGTCTTATGCCGGTCCAACCTGCCAGGGGACTGTGAAAGCCTCCCACTGAGCCCCTGGACCTCAGCCCCCGGGCCCACGACCAACCACGCCTTCTGGGAGCCCCCCTGGTAGAAGGTTCAGAGGAAGCAGACCCAGCCAGGTGTGAGGGCTGCAGAGATGGCTGTCCCTGCTTTACATACAGGAACCCCCGAGGTGGAGGAAGTGGGCTTGGAGGACCAGAAAAGAAGGGGAAAACAAATCGGCCGCAGAGCGGGGTGGCCGCTCCCCTTCCTGTCACCTGGAGGAAATAAAGGCTAATTAAGGAGACGCCTCTATTGCTGCTGTGCAGGAGCCCAGGCGTGTCCGACTCTTCGTGACCCTGTGGACGGCAGCACACCAGGCCTCCCCATCCATCGCCGTCTCCCAGAGCGTGCGTCCCGGGAGAGGAAGGAAGACCCTCCCCGGCCAGTCCCAGCCCCGCCCCCCCCCCGAGGTCCAGGTGGGGGACCCGCCCCGCCGTCCCGTCCGAGCAGCTCCCCACCAGCAGCCCAGCGCGACACTGTCCTCCTCCTGAGGACTGGGAGGCCAGTCCTGCTTCTTGCTGATGGCAGCTCCGTCCTCCTCTTCTCCTCCAGACCAAAGCCACGGCCAACTCAGGAACCCTGGCCCCGGGGAACACGCTGCGCACCAGCCCGGGCCACCCTGGGTCCCCAGGGAGACCCCGCTGACCTGTGACCTCTGCCCGCAGGAGGAAGGCAGGGGTCTCACGTGATCCAGCGCCTCCTATTCTGAGCCCCAGGGAGCCCCACGACGAGAGGCTGGCCCACAGTTTCTGTGGCCTCCAAGTTCCTGGAGTGGGAGGTCCAGGGATTTACTGAGGATGCCCCGCTGTCCCCAGGGGTTCTGATTTCTGCTCACTGATCGCTCCAAGAACACAGCTCCTCGCAGGAAGGAGCGGGCTTTGTGGAATTCGCCCCAGCTGCAGTCACTCGGCAGCGAGGACCTCCACTTACCCCCGACTGAGTCTGGCCCACCCGCCTTGGCTCCATGACTGAGGAAGCAACACCTCCGCCCCTGAGGGTTGCCTCCCTGGGCTGTGGACGGCGCAGGTCGGGAGGGGCCCCATGAAATGGGCAGCCGCTCCTCGGGTGGTCTGCAGCACCCGCAGCACCGGAGCCTTAGGGATGGTGCCTCGGAAGCTCCACCCTCAACGCTCCCAAGTGCTGCTGGTGCTGGTGAGCCCAGAACCGCTGAACTAAAGAACAAGCCTTTTTTTCCCCCTTCAAAATTTAATCCTCAGGTTAACCCGTGTGTCTTATGCTTTTTCATGTACAACAATCTTCCTTGATACTAGCAACTAATCTGAACTAATTAATCTGAGCTGACTAATCTGAAATTCCTTCTTTAAAAATTTTTTTTTTTTGAAAATCCCAAAACATTGTCTTGAAAGTTTATTTATGATATGTCTAGGTGGATTTTTTCCTTCAGTTTTGGAGTTTTTGTATTTACACTGTTGGAGTTCCCTGAACTTGGAGGACCTGGAGTTTATCTTGCTCTATTTTTAGAAAATTCTTAGCCACTATCTGTTTAGAAACTTGAGAGTTCCTTGGACAGCAAGATGAAACCAGTCCATCCTAAAGGAAATCAACCCTGAATATTCATTGGAGGGACTGAAGCTGAAGCTAATACTTGGGCCACCTGATGGGAAGAGCTGACTCACTGGGAAAGACACTGATGCTGGGAAAGACTGAGGGCAGGAGGAGAAGGGGACGACAGAGGATGAGATGGTTGGATGGCACACCGACTCAATGGACATGAGTCTGAGCAGACTCCAGGAGATGGCAAAGGACAGGGAGGCCTGGCATGCTGTGGTCCACGGGTTTGCAAAGAATCGGACACGACAGCGATGAACAACGGTGACAATCCGTTTAGGTATTTCCTCTGCTCTTTCACTTTTATTTTAGGAATCCAATTGAATGTGTTAGGTTATATGATATTGTCCCAAGGATCTTAGATTCTGTGTTATGGTTTTTTTTTCAGCCTTTTATTCTTTTTTTGTGTATCATTGTTTATGCTTTCTCGATCTACCTGCAAGTCCATTAGCTTTCCTCAGCTGAGACTGGTCTACTGATAAGCCCACTAGAAGAGCCCTCTCGTGTCACTTACCACGGTCATTTCCAAGCCCCGATCTTAGCCTCCCAGCATCTGGGTTGTTGTTAGTTCTGGTTCTGATGACTGCTTTATCTGCTGGTAACGATTCGGTTTTGTTTCGCTTTGCTTTTTAAAGTATCAGCTTTGGATTGACTGCTGAAAATTATGCACAAAGAAACAGTAGAGACCACAGTAAGTAGCTTTTATGTTCATAAAATAATCATTGAATATGTGTTTCCAGGAGCGAGGAGGTCGTCTGTCTAATCAGGGCTTGAGCTGGGTTTCAGGGTGTTTGTCTTCAATCGTGACTTTCAGCATGCCACAGTGGGCAAAGTGCCTCTGGGTTCTTCTCCGTGTTCCTGCCCATCTTCTCGTTCCAAAGTTTCTCTCTCCTGCAGAAACAGGCGGCTGCTGTTGCTGCCTCGTGCTCAGCTCCTGGTGGTGGAATGCGGCGTTCTCTGCTGCCCCAGGGCTCGCATCAGCCTATGAATCTGTGCTTTTACGCAAGGTTTTCAAAGCACTCCTGTCCCTCCTCCCGTGGAAGCCGCGCTCTGCCTCGTGGCTGGGGTTTGTCCCCGGTGGAAGATGGTCTCCTGTCTGTCCCGAGCTGCAGTGGGCCATTCTTTGTCCTTGGTTGACAGGCTGGACTGCTCTTCTGTCCGTAGCCTAAGGCTTTTACTAACTGGCAGGAAAGGGCAACGGGGGGAGGGGAGAGAGCTGTGTCTGCCTCCCAGAGCCCGAGAGCCCCACGGAGGACCGTCCACAGAGGAGCTCACCCAGAAGTCCTGCCCCCAGGCACTCCTGCCATCTCCTGGGGAGGCTGCAGAGAAGACCCCTGGCAAGGGTGCTATGGAGGCTGCCTATGTCCCAGGCCCCGCTGTTTGCACCTGACCCCCATCCCTCCTTGTCCTTCAGCTTCCTTACCGCCAGCCTCTCTTCGTCATGGTTTGGCAGCCGCCTCTCCTCTGCCAAATCTGGCGTGGGTGGTGCCAGCTCACCCCGCCCAACAGGCTCTCCTCTCTGTGCAGCTCAGCCACAGAGCTGCCCTGCACACAGAGCTCTTCGACGGATTGAGAAGTGCTACGACTTTATAATCAGTCTGATTTCGGTGTTGACCATCTGGTGATGTCCATGTGTAGAGTCTTCTCTTGTGTTGTTGGAAGAGGGTGTTTGCTATGACCAGTGCATTTTCTTGGCAAAACTCTATTAGACTTTGCCCTGCTTCATTCCACATTCCAAGGCCAGATTACTCCAGGTGTTTCTTGACTTCCTACTTTTGCATTCCAGTCCCCTGTAATGAAAAGGACATCTTTTTTGGGTGTTAGTTTTAAAAGGTCTTGTAGGTCTTCATAGAACAGTTCAGCTTCAGCTTCTTCAGTGTTACTGGTTGGGGCATAGACTTGGATTACCGTGATATTGAATGGTTTGCCTTGGAAATGAACAGAGATCATTCTGTCATTTTTCAGATTGCATCCAAGTACTTCATTTTGGACTCTCCTGTTGACCATGATGGCTACTCCATTTCTTCTGAGGGATTCCTGCCCGCAGTAGTAGATATAATGGTCATCTGAGTTAAATTCACCCATTCCTGTCCATTTTAGTTCGCTGATTCCTAGAATGTCGACGTTCACCCTTGCCATCTCCTGTTTGACCACTTCCAATTTGCCTTGATTCATGGACCTGACATTCCAGGTTCCTATGCAATACTGCTCTTTACAGCATTGGACTTTGCTTCTATCACCAGTCACATCCACAGCTGGGTACTGTTTTTGCTTTGGCTCCATCCCTTCATTCTTTCTGGAGTTACTTCTCCACTGATCTCCAGTAGTGTATTGGGCACCTACTGACCTGGGGAGTTCCTCTTTCAGTATCCTATCATTTTGCCTTTTCCTACTGTTCATGGGGTTCTCAAGGCAAGAATCCTGAAGTGGTTTGCCATTCCCTTCTCCAGTGGACCACATTCTGTCAGACCTCTCCACCATGACCCGCCCGTCTTGGTTTGCCCTGCGGGCATGGCTTAGTTTCATTGAGTTAGACAAGGCTGTGGTCCTAGTGTGATTAGATTGACTAGTTTTCTGTGAGTATGGTTTCAGTGTGTCTGCCCTCTGATGCCCTCTTGTAATACCTACCATCTTACTTGGGTTTCTCTTACCTGGGCGTGGGGTATCTCTTCACGGCTGCTCCAGCAAAGCGCAGCCGCTGCTCCTTACCTTGGACGAGGGTTATCTCCTCACCGCAGCCCTTCCTGACCTTCATCGTGGGATGGCTCCTCTAGGCCCTCCTGTGCCCGTGCAGCCACCGCTCCTTGGACGTGGGGTTGCTCCTCCCGGCCACCGCCCCTGACCTCGGACGTGGGGTGGCTCCTCTCGGCCATTCCTGCACCGTCACAGCCTGGCACTCTCGGCCCCTGCCCCTGACCTCGGATGTGCGGTAACTCCTCTTGGCCACGCTTAGTGCGCTGGTCACAGCCGCCCATGCTGTACATTATCACCCTGCTTATTTAACTTATATGCAGAGTACATCATGCAAAATGCTGGGCTGGATGAATCACAAGCTTGAATTAGGACTGATAGGAGAAATATCAATAACCTCAGATATGTAGATGACACCATCCTTATGGCAGAAAGTGAAGAGGAACTAAAGAGCCACTTGATGAAGATGAAAGGAGAGTGAAAAAGCTGGCTTAAAACTCAACTTTCAAAAAAAGATCATGGCATCCAGTCCCATCATTTCATGGCATGTGGAGGGGAAACAATGGAATCAGTGAAAGACTTTATTTTCCTGGGCTCCAAAATCACTGCAGACGGTGACTGCAGACATGAAATCAAAAGACGCTTGCTCCTTGGAAGAAAAGCTATGACCAACCTAGACAGCATATTGAAAAGCAGAGACATTACTTTGCCAAAAATGGTCCATCTAGTCAAAGCTCTGGTTTTTCCAGTAGTCATGTATGGATATGAGAGTTGCACCATAAAGAAAGCTGAGCATTGAAGAACTGATACTTTTGAACTGCGGTGTTGGGAGAAGACTCCTGAGAGTTCCTTGGACTGCAAGGAGATCCAACCAGTCCATTCTAAAGGAAATCAGTCCTGAATATTCACTGGAAGGACTGATGTTGAAGCTGAAACTCTAATACTTTGGCCACCTGATGTGAAGAACTGACTCATTTGAAAAGACCCTGATGCTGGGAAAGATTGAAGGCAGGAGGAGAAGGGGATGACAGAGGATGAGATGGTTGGATGGCATCACTGACTCGATGGACATGAGTCTGGGTAAACTCTGGGAGTTGGTGATGGACAGGGAGGCCTGGTGTGCTGCAGTCCATGGGGTCACAAAGAGTGGGACACGACTGAGTGACTGAACCAAACTGATATAGTAATTTCTATTAGGAGCAATGATATTCAGGTTTTCCTTTTAGATAAAACCACAGGCTCTGAGTCTATAGGGAAAGGGAGAGCACCACGTTCCCTCCCCCCACAGGGCAGTGTGGCTGGGTGGGCAGCATCCTTCACGGGTCAGACAGGACTGGCTGCTCACTCTGCTCGGGCTCACGGCAGGTCACGTGGTGAGAGCAGATGCCAAGTCTCCACCAAGCTGGTGTCCCTGCAAGACTTGTTTCAGTTAACGCGCGGAGGCTGGAGATCCATTGCACTTCCGGGCGAGACCGTGTAAGGTCTGGTGCAGCTTGTCCACACTGGGGGGAGGCTGTCAGCTTTCTCCCTGAGCGGGGGTGCTGTGGGGCAGGCCTGGGACAGACACGGGTCTGGGAGAAACAAGAGATGCAGCAGAATCTTGTCTGCCCTGCGTGATCCGGCTGGTTGACCACAGTGACAGGGTTCGGAAACTCGAAAAGCAAGCGAAGATTTCCCTAAAGAGAAACGGTATAAACTTTTAACTTCTTAGAACCGTTCTTTAAGAGGCGTGTTTCGATGGCACTAAAAAAGGGCCGTTTCAGTCCTCTCTTGCCTTTTGAAGAGAGCGGGCTCCACTTCTCAGAGCGTGTGAGAGGCTGCCCTCTCGCTCCCGGGCCTCACGTCTGGGTGCCGACCTCCGCACCAGCAGTGTGCTGGGAGCACTTCGCACGGGTCCTCCGCGAGTCCCGCCCACACCTGGGAGGAGGAAAAGTCGCAAACGAGGACAGACAGGAGCCCCACGTTTACCCAGCCAGGAGGCGATGGAGCGAGATCGGAGGGAGGACTCCTGTGTGCGCTTGGCAATGGAGTCCTCGCAGCATAAAGCCCTAACTCCAGGCCCGCACCCTGTGTCCAGAAGGCGCGCTGTCCAGAGCTGCTGGCTTTACGGCGGCACCCCCAGACCTTCGTTACCATCCACACGTGCTGCGCGGGGACAGTGAGCCTCAGGAAACAGAGGGGAGGAAGGCGATGGGTTAGTATTGAGACCCTAACCGGGCGCTGCACACTGCTGTCCCGCTTAGCATTCCCAACATTTCTGCCGGCGAGGTGCTGCCCTCATTTCACAGATGCGCAGACTGAGGCTCGGGGGGAGATTACACTTGGCCCTAATACATGCTGTACATAGAAGGATTAGATTTCAGCTCAAACGTGCCCTTCAAGTGACCCATGCTCTTCCCCTACGCGACCGTACCAAGAGGTCTCAGAATGGGACTACAGGCAAGGCAAGCCTTTCTGGGGTTGCTGGAAAGATCCGGAGCCTGGCCAGCTGTCCATGAGGAATAAGGCGGTGGGGCACTAGGGAGGAGAATCGCGCGAGAGACAGCTGGAAGGAAGCTGCCTGCTTTCTCGTGCTGTCCAAGGCCAGGCCTAGGCCGGAGCAAAGCTGCTTTGTCTCCTTCTCAGATCTGACCGAATTCAGAGTGTTCAGGTATTTTTAAGGAGAAATTAGAAATTTAACTGCTTTTCTGGATAAACTGGTAAGTTTTATTTACCCAGGTGACTCAGTGGTAAAGAAGCTGCCTGCCAATGTAGGAGATGCGGGTTCCATCCCTGGGTTGGGAAGATCCCTTGGAGGGGGAAATGGCAACCCCCTCCAGCAGTCTTGCCTGGAGAATTCCATGGACAGAGGAGCCTGGCGGGCTTAGTCCACGGGGTCACAGAGTCGGACATGACTTAGCAACTAAACAACAACTAGCTTTCCCACCAATTCTGTTCTGTCTTTCTGAACACAAGGTCACTCAGCCGGAGAGTAAACCTCCAAAATGGGGGCTCAAATGGATTTTTATCATGGTTACTTTTAACTAAGAATCGAGAAATCATTAGTTTGGACAAAAACTAAAACTTTGCTCGGAGTTTTAGCTCCATATTCACAGGAGATGTCCGTTAGTCGTTTTCGTATTAATACACCGTGAGAGCTTTGTCTGGCTTTGGTGTCAGCAAACTGGCCTCATGAGGGGAGTTGGAAAGCGTTCTTGCCTCTTTTCTTTTTTTGGAAGTTTGTGAAGAATTGTTATTAATTTTAAAACGATGCGGTGGAATTCAGTGGTGAAGCCACCTGGCTGGATTTTTCTCTTGGGTACTCTTTTAAATTAATAATTCATTCCCTTCATTTCCCACAGGTCTATTCAGACTTTGTATTCTTGAGTCAGTCTTGCGAATGTTTTTCTAGGAAACTTCCCACTTAATTGAGGTTACCTAATTTGTTGGCATACAGTTGTCCATAACATTTGCTTACAATCCTTTTCTCCCTATAAATCAGAAGCAATGTCCTTTCTTGCATTTCCGATCTAATAATTTGAATATTCTCTTTTCCTTGGTCAACCCAGCTAAATTTGTCAATTTGGTTGATTTTTTTTTCTTTTTTAGCACTTCCAGTTGCGTGGAGAAAGCTCGTGGCCACAGAGGCCCCTTTACCCCTGGCCTTTATGTTATTACGTATTAGGCCTCTGCATGCGTCACATACACTAAAACCCCAACAGACTTTTTGTTTTTAATTATAAACATTTTAAAACCTCAAAAAGACCAGTCATATATTACTTACACAATTGCCTTTTTCTGACGTTTCTTTTACTCCTGGTTTTTCACGTTCTCCTCTGGGATCCTGTATCTTTTTTGTCTGAAAAACCTCCTTCAGCGAGTCTTTCTGAGCAGGTCCCCCACCAACGCATCTTGCGTTTGCCCTTCATTTGAGGTGGCCTTCCTTCCGCCTTTCTTCCTGAAAGACACTGTTGCTGTGCACGGCATCGCTTCCCATGGGAGGTCTGCGCACACCTGAACCTCTGGCCCACGACGCGCACCGCATTCTGTGGCTGCTCTCGGGGCTTCTTCCGTGTGGCTTTCAGAAGCTTGACCATCACGTGTCTAGAATATGAATTTGGTGTGAGGTGCAGGGCGTCCTGTCTGAAGCTTCCTGAGGTTCTTGAACCCGCAGGCCTCCGTGTTTTGCCAGGTTTGGTCAGCTTTTGCCGTTCTTTCTTCAAATGTTTTCCTGTGCACTTTCTCATCTCTCTGGCATGCCTGTGATACGGACTGCGGTGACATCCCAAAGCTCCTGACTTTGCTCTTCTTTCTCAGGGGCTTTTCTCTGTCGTTCAAACCAGACAACTCTGTAGAACTGTTCGCAAGTTCAGTGACTCCCTCTGTCATCCTTGTTCCGCGACTGAACCCATTCAGTGAGTATGCCGTCTCCTTTTTTGAAGTTTTCAGTTCTGACTTTCATTTACTTTTCCTTGGTGCTTCTCTTTCTTTGCTGATAATTTCCATCTTTCCACTCAAGAAGCATTATTATAGCGGCCACTTTGACGTCTTAGTCTGAACATTAAGATTACTAACCAGTGGATCTACACGTTAGACGTTTTCAATGTTAAAGTTTCCATATCTTTTTTATAAAGGTAAACTTAATTAACAAGAGCACTCCACCTCTGAATCATCTTACTAAGTGGGTTTTTACCTCAAACAAGTTTGGCTGAATAAAGGTCGATGGACAAGGACACCTACACTCTGATTGCTATTACATAACTGAACACACGCTTAGAGTATAAATAATTTCTAAAACCACAGAGGCCAAACCACAGTGGAAAATTCAGCTACTCTGGAGAGAAACAGCAAAATTACCTTTTGCAAAGTTTCCTATTCAGGTATGCATTCGAAGGTGGCCTATATTTCTAACACTTCTTAAAGTCCGCACAATTAAAGAGCTAGTTTCTATGAAAACAAAAAACTGTACGTTTTTGGAAAGAGTTTGCCTCTTTGGCTCTGGATTCAATATCACAGACAGGCTTTAAATACTAATGAGATATTTAAAATATCTATAGGACTATAGATTTCACTTCTTTTTCAATGCACAAACATAGACCTCTGAGAATTTTGAAGATTTTTTTATTTTATCAACTCATTTTCTGAGAATTACTTAGGTTGAGGAGTGGCCATCACTGGTAAAAATGACCTGATACATTAGAAATACCACCCTCCCTGCCTTTCGTATTCTAGTAGCCTCAGGACTGGAGCAGGGAAAATCTGCTGGGAGCCAGCAGCTCAGGGGATTAGTGCGTCCACCCCACAGCAGCTGAGGACATTTCTTCCCAAGAAGCTTCCGTGGCCAGCTGATCCAGAAACATCAGTCACCGATAGAACTCTGAGTGGTGGTCACGGCTGACACCTGAACCCCAGCTGACCACCTGCTCCCGAGAAGAGGCCAGAGGCCAGCGGCACAGTGAGCACAGCTCTTCCACTGCGGGGAGCACCGGTCCCATGTGGTCACCACCCCCAACGTCCAGCCCGTCCTCCCAGCCCTCGCCCTCCCTGCCCTGCTCCCTCCCTCTCCTCGTCACGCCTTCTCCTGACCCCCTTCTCTTTTCACTTTCTCCCTCGTCTCTCCCCTGCTCTCCTCTTACTTGACCACAATGAATCAACTGGATATGTATTTCTCTGTTCTTAGAAAGCTGGCCATTTTACAGACTTTTAAATTTTGCAAAATAATGTTTGCAAATAAGCAGAAATAATGTTTGCTCAAACACTCTTTTTCCAAGTTTTCTGCATCCTCTATTTGCTCAGAAAAAATAAATTTTTTAACGTTCTCTGCTGTTTCTGAGGAGATCCACTGCCAAATATTTTTATAAGCCCATGGCTTATAAAACTGTTTTTATCTTTTTCAAAGAAATGGAAATAGCGGCAGATAAATACCACCTCCTGCTCCAGTGGTTTAAGACACAAAATGCACACTGGGTAAGTGACCTAGTTTGGCTGGTTGCTGCTATTAGGCATATCACACAGACAACGCTGCTCAATACCTACACGAACAGAAAAACGTGACTCAGTTCCAGGTGGGTGGGTTTTTTAGGGAGAAGGTTGCTGTTAACACATTGATCTCAGCAACTCTGAGCGAGACTCACCAGGCAACAGTGTGCGCCTCTGATGTGTCCTCAGAGCGCGTCGGCTGACGGCAGAGATGTCCCCTCTGCCCTCTTTACAAAGCGTGGCTTTCCTGTGCCACGCGGTCATGCCTTCTGGGCAGCATGCTGGCCCAGCAACAGAGGCCCCCAGTCCCGCAGCCCCCACAAGGCAGTGTTAAAGGAAGACTGTTCAGATTTCAGAACCTGATTGTGTATTACGGGGGGTGGGGGAAGCGGCTTTCCACTGCCCCCTCCTCAGCCCACTGATACAGAGGACAACCAAATAAAATTACTGAAGCTTCCACTCATGAAAGACATTTCAAAGCCGTCACATAGGTCAGAGGGTTAGCATTCATCTCCCTGTACAAACACGTGTCCAGGGGTGTAAAGAGCAAGGGGCCGAGCTCCCAAAGTCCCCTCACTGCCCGACCCTCCGTCTCAAACCTGCTTCCTGCTCCGAGTCTTCGCAGCACGTGCCCCAGAGCACCTCTGAGCTCATCACATCTTGGACATCTCACGGCTTCTTGAGCAATCACAGACAGCTATGCACGGTTGCCACCTACACTGTATTTAAATTCAAGTAGAGGAATCCAAATTGTGAGAAATCCCAGTGCGTCGCACAGTGTAGGACAACGTCCGCAAAGTGGGAGTGAGCGCGCCCTGAGCCATTCTGTGACACCGCCCCGAACAAGCGGCCCGGCAGCAGGGAGGGCTGAGTCAGGACACGCTGCCGACTGGCAGAGGCGGGCAGGGTGCCGCTCGCTGCAGGGCCGTCCAGTGGCCGCTCGTAGAGCCCCCCTGGCAAGAGCTCCAGTGGCCTGTCCACTCAGGGGCACAGCTCCCTGTTCATGCGCTCTTTCCGAATCCCCACCCCACCTTCCGGCCGTGGGTGATCTCAAAGACATAAAATGATATAAAGTAAAAATCAGAATAGTAATTCTTGGATTTGTAACAGGCACAGCGGTGTTAACAGTAACAGGACAAAACCAGGGAGGAGGGGATAACCCTGACAGGAGAGCTGTCTCAGTGGAGATGATTGAGGATAAGCCCAGAAGAGGCGCTCGTAAGTCACGAAGGACACTGTGAGCCCCAGAGCAACCGCGTGAGAAAATAACTTTCAAAAGATGCTGACAACGCGTAGCAAGGCGGTTAAGAGAGCAGACCCTAAGAGGAATTCTGCATCACGGGAAAAGTTGTTTTCCTTTTTGTTGTATCTATGTGAGAGGCTGGGTGTTTACTAAACCTACTGTGGTAATCGTTATTCTGTGATACATGATGTCAATCAAACCATCATGCTGGAGTGATCACCTGAGACTCAGATAGTGACGTGTGTGGAAGACACCCCCATACATGGGGAGCGAGCAAGGAATTAAATTATTACACCAGGAAAGAGTCACTCGACGCAAGAGAAAGCGGTAACGAAAGAACAGAAAAACAAAAAGCTCACGACATATAAAAAAAAAAAAGGGCAACTTGCAGCCATAAATCAAATTATATCAATAACAACACTGAATGTGAATGGATTAAATAACGCAAGCAAAAGTTAGAGCCACGCTCCAAAGGCGAACCCAAACCGCAGCGCAGGGCGACTCCACGTCCACCCGAGACTGACAAGTGCTGGGGAGGACGTGGAGAAACTGCTGGCAGGGATGTCAGATGGTGCAGCTGCTTGGAATGCAGTTTAGCAGTTCCTCAAAATACTGAGCATGGGCTTATTACATGACTCAGAAACTCCACTTCCATGTATGTTCTCAGGAGAAAACATGCGTCTTCACATAAACTTGTGTGTGACTAGTGTGTGAATACTCCTAGCGGTATTATTCGTAACAGCAACAAGTGGGAACAACTCAAATGCCCATCAACTTACAAACTAACATGTCAGACATGGTACATCCGTATGTCCACACAGGAGAATATTATTTCACAATAAAAAGAAGGTAGGTAGATGCTACCACACGGATAAGCCTTGAGAACATTATGCTAAGTGAGATGAGTCAATCACACGCACACAAACCTAATATAACATACTGTTTAATTCCACTTATTTTAAAAGAGGCCCAGAGTAGGCAACTCTAGAGACAGGAAGTGGCTGTCCTGGGGGAAGGTTGGAGGGGCGCGTAAAAGGGCAGATGGCTGCCAGTGGGTAGGAGGTTCCTCTTGGTGGAGATGGAAATGTTTCCGAACTGATTCTGGTGGTGGGGGCACAACTCTGTGAGTAGGCGGTGACTTGCACGGTGTACAAGTATCCTGATAAGCTGTTCAGATAACTCCGGGGAAGGGCCAGGACCTGCATTATGGGGTGTTCTGGCCTGAGGCGCACACCCCACCCTTTCTCTGGCCCAAAGTTTGTCTCAGCTATTCCAGCTCACTGCTTGCCAGCTTCTTCTTGGCTGAGTTACGCCAGTGACTGGGCATCAGACTGTAGGCCTTCAGAGAAAATATTTTTGTATTTTGCATGGTTAGGGCTCTCTGAACAATTTTTACTGGGACCTTGGACAAAGTGCCTTAGAAGTTAATGCATAGAGTGCTTTTCTTGTGGTCTGTGCTTATATTTCAAAAGAGTCTGAGACCCAGGAGCCATGAAGATACGCCAGGGGTCTCTCCTCCTGGGGACATTTAATTACATTCCAAAGAACAAGACCCAGGAGTCTTTCTCCCTTTCTTCCTGAGAATTTATTTATATTGAAGGAATCAAATTCCTTTCCCTCTTTCAGGGGAGAGGTCCATGTTCATAAAGCCTGCAGATCCTTATTTGGGGGTTTCTCACCTACAACTCCCAAGTGGCAAAAAGGAACTGGAGAATTCTTCAGGTTGTCCCCTAAAGATTCAGAAAAAGAGAAGATTCCTGAGTAGGCAGGAAGCAGTGGCTTGGGAAAAGCAGAGAGAAAAGCATGTCTTTTGCCATCTGATCACACAGATGACGGAAAAGAACAGAACTTTCTTACTCATCCTTGACGGACGTCTCCTGTTTTGTCTGGTATTCTAGGATGTAAATTTGTATAAGTGTATTTGTTCCAATTAGTTTTGCTAAGTAGGCATTTAATTTAAAAAATGAGGCTTACATTTAGTTATTCAAAAGCAAGCAATTATGATGTTGGAAAGTTTGTAAGATTAATTACAGCTGACACAGTCATTTGGCTTCCTTTACCTACTATTAAGCTTTTTCTTGCTAAAATTATTTCATGATATTCTAATTACGATCTGATGTATCTGAGATTTGCTTAGCTCTTTGTACTGTTGCCATTTTATTGGCATTTGATTATTGGAATGATGCCATATTTTTCCTTTTATTTGCTTTAAAAAAAAAAAAGCAGAGGTACATTTTTGCATATTTAAAAAGTGTTAATTAAACTGAACCTATATTCTTTTTAAGAAAGGGGGCCAAAGATGCAATGCTGCAAAAATCTGGACAGCTGTCTACCTTCTCCTTAGAAAATAAGGGCAGTTTGGTCCTAAGGGTTTAAAGGGTCAATAAAGCTTCTGAAAACAAGATATATATATAGAATACTAGTAGAATCAGGCAGGAAAACTGCACAGGCCACTCTGCAGGAGAGAAGTGTTCCTAGGACATAGCTTGAAAACTGCACAGGCCACTTTAAAGGAGAGAAACTTTCCTAGGACATACCTTTAAAACTGCACAGGCCACTCTGCAGGAGAGAAGTGTCCTAGGACATACCTTGAAAACTGCACAGGCCACTTTAAAGGAGAGAAACTTTCCTAGGACATACCTTTAAAACTCCACAGGCCACTCTGCAGGAGAGAAGTGTCCTAGGACATATCTTGAAAACTGCACAGGCCACTCTGCAGGAGAGAAGTTTTCCTAGGACATACCTTTAAAACTCCACAGGCCACTTTAAAGGAAACTTTCCTAGAACATACCTTGAAAACTCCACAGGCCACTCTGCAGGAGAGAAGTGTTCCTAGGACATACCTTGAAAACTCCACAGGCCACTTGGCAGGAGAAAAGTTTTCCTAGGACATACCTTGAAAACTCCACAGGCCACTTTGCAGGAGAGAAGTTTTCCTAGGACATACCTTGAAAACTCCATAGGCCACTTTGCAGGATGGAAGTTTTCTTAGAACATACCTTTAAAACTCCACAGGCCACTTTAAAGGAGAGAAACTTTCCTAGAACATACCTTTAAAACTGCACAGGCCACTTTGCAGGAGAGAAGTTTTCCTAGGACATACCTTGAAAACTGCACAGGCCACTTTGCAGGAGAGAAGTTTTCCTAGGACATACCTTGAAAACTCCACAGGCCACTTTGCAGGAGAGAAGTTTAGGACATACCTTTGGTTTAGTGTCATAGGGCTTCCCGGGTGGCTCAGCTGGTAAAGAATCTGCCTGCAATGTGGGAGACCTGGGCTCGATCCCTGAGTTGGGAAGAGCCCCTGGAGAAGGGAATGGATACCCACTCCAGTGTTCTGGCCTGGAGAATTCCACAGACTGCATAGTCCATGGTGTTGCAAAGAGTCGGACATGACTGAGCAACTTGTACTTCACTTTACCTACCATACAGCCCCCCAAAATGGGTTCGGTGACAGCAATCTGGCCCTCACCACATCACCACAGGATGGGGAGAGCTAGAATAAAGGAAACAAAGCTGGTAACTGCCCTCAGAAACCATCAGTCCCTGCCCAGGAAACGACATGTACTTTCAGGACGACACAAACGAACATGGGTGCAGGAGCACTGCCGAGGCGCATCCATCCTGCCCGGGCCACCGCAGAGTCCAGCCTAGGCCGCTACACAGATTCCAGCCAGACCTCCAGTGCAGCCTTACTCCCTGAGCCCCGCAGTGAGCCGCCCCACTCCGCGGTCGGCACAACCTGCTCTCTGAAGTACACCCCGGTTCTGCTGGTGTGTAGAAGCCGTGCGTTCTGCACGTCCTGTCTGGAAGGCTGACAACTTACACACTCTGCAACTTTCACAGTCTTGCCTGTAAGAGAGGAATGTGCCGTTTCCCCCAAGCTGCTGGGTGCAGCACATAAGAGGAACGGCTGTCTCTGACGGAAGGACACAGCAGAGAGAAAAGTACCTGCCTCACGGAGCTTACGCCTCCTGGGAGAACCCTCTATGAGAACTGAGAAGGTTGTGGTCACAAGCAACTGCTACTGTGGATGGCGGCTATTTTAGCAACAGCTCCCAACGCACATTCTTTTTTCAGAGGCAAGGTAAAAACAAATGAGAATATATCTATTGTTCCTGAAATTTCTCTGATATGTACTGAACACTCTTGCTGGCCGAGAGACTTTGGGGGAGGGTTCTTTATAAAGCTTAATACAAGTTTAATACAATCTGATTTCTGACGAAGGAATAAAGCCAATTCAGTGTAGAAGGGGCAGTTTTTTCTCCAGTGGTGCTGAACAACTGAATGGCCATACGTAAACAGGTAAATCTAGCCACAGATCTTACACCTTTCATAAAAATAAGCTCAAAAGGTATCACAGAGCTACATGTAAATCACAGCATCTCAAAACGTGTAGAGAAACGGGAGAGAATCTAGATGAACGCTGAGTTTGGTGATGAGTTTTTAGATATAAAACCAAAAGTACAACCCATACAAATGAAAGAAATATCTCATAATCTGAACTTAATTCAATTTAACACATCTTTTCTGAGAAAGACTGATAGAACAAAATGGCAAACCACGAGTGGGGAGAAAATATTTGCAAAATACCTGATAAAGGACTTGAATCCAAAAACGTGCAATCTGGTCTCTCAAGGGCCACGTTTTACAGACCGCGGTGGCCCCTGGGGCTGCAGGCGCCCAGGGTGGTGACCCGCTGGGTTCCCAGCGGTGTTTCTGGCTGAGCCCCCAACCCCCGCCCCTGCACGCAGAGAAGAGCCTTCAGCCCCTGCGGTCCAGCAGGCCCCAGTGGGGTCCGGTCAACAGGAAGTGCTGTGGGTGCTGTGGGTTGGCAGTGGGTGCAGGACAGCCGGGCCCCACGCCTGCCAGCACCCCGGAGGCGCCGAGCCGAGACGGGGGCCAGCGGCCTGCAGCCGTCCAGGAGCGGACCCACTGCGGGCTGCCTGGAAGCCGGGCTGACCTGCCCCACGGGAGACGGCCACGCAGGGCCACAGTCGACTTAACATCAGCGAAAAACCAACCTGCGGTGGGTTTAGACACACGATAGGACAGCACCGACTTACCGCCTCATCGCGTTAGGGGGCTGAGTCAGAGAACTCCCAAGTGCTCAGCAGGCCGGGCACAGCACAGAACCGCCGACACGCGGCAAGGCGGGGCATCTCCCCTCCCGAGGACCCCGAGCGCAGGTCCGAGAGGCGCGCCTGCGCGGCCGCCGCCGGGCTCTCACCTTCGGCCGGCGGGCTGCGGAGCTTACCACCTGGAAGTCTGGACGCCCACCCGGGGCGGAGGCCAGGAGGCCCTGCCGCCGGGGGCTCTGCGTGGGGGCGGGCAGCGCCAGGCGCTGGGGGCGGCGTCCGGGTCGGGGGCCGCGGCGGCCCCGGGGCCCCCTCTCTACCCGCCTCCCTAGGTTCCTGCCTGTCTTTTGCTCCTGATTCTCCCCCGCGCCCCCGCCCCGGGTCTCTCTAAGAAACCGCATCTCTGTCTAAGCTGGGGAGAGACTGAGTCTGCAGCTTGTAACCAGGGCGCGGGGCTTCCGACAAGGCGGCGGCGGCAGCCCCTGCAGCAGGCTGCAGCGAGAGGCGCTGGGCTCACCCCGCCCCCGGCCCCTGCGACCCCGCCGAGCCGCCGCGCGCCCACCGCCCGCAGGCTGGCGGACCGGGAGGAGACGGCAGACCCCGTCCCAGGTCCTCGGCACCCGAGTCTCACGGGGGAGCTGGCGGTGCGCCTCAGCGGTCTGAGCTACGGAATCCGCTCACGTACTTTCAATGCCCAGGGCTGCCTGGTGACAGATTTAATCGGTTTTTCCACCTCCCTCCACTGTTTTCGATAAGACTCCTAGCCTACAGACTAGGGCAGGGCCTTGTTTAGGCCTGTAACATTTGGGATCACCTTTCTAGCGAATGGACACCGAAACTAGCTGTAAGTATACAGACTCTGAATAGAAACAAATCACAGCAAATTACAAACCTAACAACCTGATGAACCACAAACATTGCAAAGTACAGGAAAGTATTTTCACTGACTGCTGGATGTATTTTCACAACACATTTTTCCTGCATTGCTTTCACGGCAAACTCGCTGATATCACCTCTTCATATCAGAATGACTTTTTAAAATATCTCTCTATGGAGATGATAAAATAATTTTACTCTAGAATGACTGATCGAAGTGTGTTTTCAACTACTGATGTATTTAAGAGTTTCATTGATCGATGAATTACACTTCATTTTGGAAATGACATGCGTGTTAAGTTTGAGAGCTGCCATCTTTTGAAAACCGTTTTCAAGTTTTTACCTGAGTTTGGAATTTATAACATTTCAGTTTTTTCACTGACGAGCCACGTTTTAGTGACATAAATGCTCTCAGCCATATCCCTTCACCAGTTCCCATTAATGGTCTTGGCATAAATGGGATCGCAGTATCTGCGGCCTTCAGCAATGTAAAATCAGTAGTGAATCTGAAGAGTTTCAGCGTGTTTAGGATTCACCCCTCTTCATTAACTGGATTATCAACCAATACAATAGCCTAGTGATTCACTTGTATTCAAAATCTAACTCATGAATTTCCGCTTTGGTATAATCTGAAAAAGTATTTTATCACAGTAAGTACCTTTTAAGGTCGAGATAACTTCTGATGTTTCATCCTCAGGTTCACCGCGCAGACCGTGGCAGCAGGACTGAATAGAGAGGCTCGCGCTGTAAACCTAGGCCTGAGCCCCAGCCCTGGGCAGCTCGGCTTGCACCGCACCAGAGCTGGTAGCTTTCACCCTGAAATCCTCTTGGGGAAGGGCTCACAGTGCGTCCGGGCGTCACCACGCTGTCTGGCGCGGATCCTTACGGCACGCCGCGACTTTGCGGTCTTCGCACTTTCCGTTCCGTGGCCGCTCCGGGGTTCCTGTGAGTGGTGGTGAAGCCACAGTTAAACCCACGTCAGGGCACCACAGACGGGGACCTGAGGAAAGCTCAGGCCGTGAACACGCCCCCTGGAGTAGCTTGGGGGGTGGGAGTGACCCCTAAACCAGGCCAGGGAGGAGGCATGGAAATTCATCTGCCGCCACCCAAGATCCTCTCTCGTCTCGTCTCCCTCAACATCCAACTTCAACCCCGTCCTGTGACTCTCACCTTCCTAGTTAATAAACACTGTTTCATATTTACTGAGTACTTATGATTAGCCAAGAATGCTGCTGAACTCTCTGCAAGTGTTACCCTCCTTACACAACAGCTGGCCTCCAAGGTCAGGAGGGAGGCGTTCACCCCACGTGCAGGTGAGCAAACTGAGGACACAGCACTCAGCCAGGAAGCAGGCGCCCAGGATCCGGACCTGAGCGGTGGCTTTAACGAGGGCCCTCAACCCCGCCCCGCCAACCCCCAGCGACGCCGCCCCTGGCATCGTGGACGCGCATGCAGCCTTGCCAGGGACACACTCCTTCTCAAGGGGGCCTTCTGCTCACTCCGAGTCCGGCCATCCTGGGCAGACCCCATCAGCCCGCCAGTTTCCCAGAACCCAAGATCATTCCAAGCTCCATCCTTCGGGTGGTCCTGCGGGACTCGGTCTCAGGGCCCAGGAGCAGGACGCCTCTGTGGCAGCCCTCGGCACGCAGCGGCACAGACGTGTTCCCCAGTCTGCGTCACTGACTGCAGAGACCTGTGCACGCCTGGCACAGCGCCTGGCACCCGGCACCGTCAGTGTCTGTAGGAACTGGTTTACTTCCCCTGCAACAGGGCGTGCAGAGAGTAGGCACTGGCATACTGAGCAAACCTGACTTCCTCTAACTGGGCCTTGAGACAGGAGAAAGGGGAGGAGTGGGCCAGGTGTGTGCGATGGGGAATGGGAGTCGGAGAAGGTGGTGCTCCCAGCCAGAGCACCAACACGCCAGGACTGCGGGAGCTCCTGCCCTCAAGGCCCAGCACCAGACTCAGTGCGGTGGGTGCAGCACAGCACTCTCCCTACCAAACATTCAAACTTACAGTCAGATAAAACATTTACACCACGTGGATTGAGAGGAGGAGGGAGAGACGCTAAATGCTTCAAGTGCAAAGGGAACTCATTCATGAAAACATCCCGTTTCAGAAGGGCTACCTTTCAGTTTCACAAACTACTTAAAAGAAAGGTTAGTATCCACATCCAATAGCTGATTGATAAACTGGCCTTTGCAGGAACTGTGTTTGAAAATTAACATTCACAGGAAAAATAACTTCAGCATCAAATCTGAAGATTTCATAAACTGCTGAAACAAGTTCGGGTTAAACCATCAGAAACGAGCCCCGTAGGCGAGGTGGGGTCCCGCCTCTGCCATCCTGATGCTCCTCCCGTCCCTCTTCCTCTCCACCCGCCCTGAGCTGCAGGCTGGGGACTCCCTGGCCCTCTCTTCTTCCCGTTTCTGGGGAAGCAGGCTGACTTCACCCAGTGCCATCATCTGCAGAGGCAAAGCCGTGGCAAGGGCACCGCATGCTCCACAAGGTGGGGCGGGCCCCCAGGTCCTCTCCCACTGCCGGAACAGCGCACACCGCCCGGGGGCATGGGACAGAGACACCAGGCCCACTCACGCCTGCCCATGGGAGCTATTTCCTACAGGCAGGTTCCTTTCCAATCAGGGTGGAAACTCCATGTTCAAAATTCATCTTGCCTCTTAACTGCAGTCATTGCTCTGTTACTTCCAACATGCAGTCAGACAATTTCATTCTCGCTCCAATGTAAAATTAAAATAAAAATTTCAAAAAAATAAAAATAAAATGAAATCCAAAAAAATAAATAAAAAAATAAAGTGATCTCGGAGGAGCCTTTTCCCCACACTAATCAGGGCCCATGTGGCCGTGGGCCTGGCTCCACTCACGAAGCCACTCACATGTCTGAACAGAAGGGCGCTTCTGCCAACGTCTCCTGCCTCAGCCGCAGCCCCATGGAGGGACACGACCGTCCTGCTTCCTGCTTGGTCGCCTCTGCTACACGTGCAGAAAGCTCTTTGTCTTTCAGGCTACTCATCCTTTTGTTGGAGTTATCCCATCATTCAGCCGAATGACTCGACCCAACAAGCGTTTAATCAAAAATCATTGATTGTTCCTTTTCCACAGCAGTTTGTTAGGTACAAACGGTCTCAAATCTCCAATCAGGCTTTTACAATTTCTTTGGTCTTTGAATTGTGTCCCCTAAGATGAGCCATTCTGTCGGTTCTCAGCCTCCACCCCACACTGCTCACTTCCTCCCCGCCAGGGACCCAGGTCCAGGGTGAATGGCCCGTGGAGGTGCTGCCCTCCCTTCCTCTGTGCTGCTTCCCCAGACAGGCCCCTTCCTACAACGGCGGCCAGCAGTGTACACGTGTCAGGAGGTGAGGTGGGTGGAGGTGCAGGGACAGAGACCAGGTGGGGTCCCAGCAAGCGCCAGGCCAGACCCTGCAGGGTGAGCGCTGCCCCACAGGGTGCACACTCTCCAGCGAGCGCTGTCCTCCAGGCCTGTTCTCCTGGCATGGCCCGCGGGCGGTCAGTCCAGCTGCCTCGAGCCCTGCTTCTCTTCTGCCTCTGTCCATGCTGAGCCACAGACAGAACAGCTATTTCCCTTGAGAGTACCCTGGAAGTGGGAGGGGCAGCCAGGGCCCACTGTCCAGGAAACCACCTCTACCGAACACGAGCCCACTCCTCAGACATGAGGCGGCAGCCCCTGCAGGTCTGGGGGAAGGACAGCTGCCCCACACACCATGCGGAGCTGTCCTCGGGCAGCAGCTGCCGGCCACACACTGCCCACTCCGCCCCTGCTCCAAGCCAGGAGAGCCTGCTCCTGCCGCCCTGGCCTCGTACTGAGCACGGTCTGCAGACTCAGCGCTGCTCCAGGGACCACGGGTGCACGCTGGTTAGCAGGCCAGCTCCCACAGAGCTTCCAGACGCCCACTCAGCACAGTTCAAGCAGCACTGAGTAGGTACCCAGGGCAAACAGGACAGTGACAGGGCAGCAGGGAAAACGGCCTCCCCTCCAGGCGGGAGCTTCTCTCAGACCAAGACACAGACGAGGCAGCCAGGCAGGGCTCCGGGGGAAGGAGGCAAGGACACCCCGAAGCAGGACCAGCTGGCAGCCGCAGCGGCACACAGGCTCGAGCGGCAGGTGCCGGCGCGCACCGGGGCGAGAACAGGGTGAAGTGGCCAGAGGCAGGAGGGGGTCAGATCGGGACAAGGGCAACGTGGGGGTGGGGGCGCCTGGCCACATCACTGCAGAGCATGAAAGTGTGAGCTCACACTTTAATCGTCCTCACTGAAGCAAGACTTTTATTGGCATCTGACAAAGAAACATTGAAAAACTCCATTGTAAAATACAAGTTTTATGGTGAAAATGCTACTTCCTGGCTTAGTGTTTCCATGTGTACTTCTTGCTGCCTAGTCACTACGTCAGGCCCAACCATTCTGCGACCCCATGGACTGCAGCCCACCAGGCTCCTCTATCCATGGAATTCTCCTATGTATCTTAACAAAAAGAAAATGCTAATCACAAGCAAAACTTTCTAATCAAGGAACACACGTGGAAACAGCTTTTTCAGAGCGGAGTTTGAAGCTACTAAATCTACTGGCTCAGACAGACGCAGCACGTGACGACAGTCTCCCGTTTAACCTTTCTCCCCATCTCCCCAGAAGACCAAACTCTGGGGGTAACAGGAAAATGACAAATTTCACATGCTACTATCCAAAAGTTTCCCACAAGATTAAAGAGCCACACTCTAATGATTATTCCACTGAAATGATTTCACAGAAATCTACCTCCTATCAAACAATACAAAAAGTAAATCACATATTTGACAGATTCCAGAGGGCCAGAACAGAAGTATCATCTTTATAGAAAGTGACTGTTTACAGAGATGACATCCAAGAGATGCGTTTTCTAACAGCACCCTGGGGGACCTCCACCAGCAGGCTGCATCTTCATGCAGCACTGTGTCCTCACACGGACCGTGGTGAGCCACGACTGACCAAGATCAGTGCCCACAGCTGGGGGCGGACAGAGGGGCTTCCAGGCCGCCCTGGCCACATTCTGCCTTGCTTCCTCTTGGGGTTCATGGCTCAGCTTCACTGAAATTTTATAAAATCAGATTCTAATGTCATATAACCTAAATACTTACATTATCATCTCCCTTCGCATTTCAGAGCCCAGTAATTATTTGCGCAGTCTGTAGACTCGTATGAAATGAAAACCTGGTATACAAACCACAAAGTCTGTTCACTTCTTGAGATCAATAAGTTCTAATTTGCTCCTTTTATTAACAAAGGTGACTCTTAATAAAAAGTTTTAATTGAAATTAAAAAGTACAGAATTTAACCGTCAGTCACAGCGGTGCTTACGCACAAGCTCGCCTCACCTCCCGCAGCTCTTTTTAACCCGCAGGGCCGCGGGTGTCAGCACCTGCGCGGACGCAGCACGGGGCCGACAGACAGCAGACGGCCCCAAACTCCGCCCCCGGCCCGACCCCGAAGGTCCACAGTGAGACTGTGCAGTGTGTGAAACTGGTCATCTGGGTCTGGTCTTAGCCCATGACCACCGTTTCAGTCCAATGTGGATTCAAATATAACCAGCTTACAGATCTGAAATGAAACCACTGCTTCATGGCTTCAGATGCATTTTGGTATTTAATGTTTCAAAGCATCTTCACAAATAATAAATTATGACTGCAATGAGGGGAACCTGTGAATAAACTGCTCACAAGGAACCAGGGCGGGGACCTCAGAGGCGCCACGGACAAGTCCATGAATTGATTCCACAAATCAAAAATCACAAGTACCTCCAGTTTCAATCTTTAAAAGGAGCAAGACTAAGAAGGACACACACGAGGACTTTAGTATAAACCTCAATGGTCTAACAAGCCTCCCAATGGAAGGAAGTGCAAAGCCAAGTCAGCCTATCAAGTGTAACTCACAGTGACGGGCTCCCGGCCGCAGGCCTCCCGGCCGCAGGCCAGCTCCCTGCAGAACCACCCACCACCGCACCCTCTGGCTGCAGACGCCCCTCCTGCTGCCGCCACGCCTGAGCCCCGGCGCCAGCCCGCAGGCAGCACGCGGAGCCGTGAACCTACAGCTTTACTGACGCCTTCACGATGCGTTTAATACTGGCACTGTACCGGCTCCCTCCTTGTGGTGAATTTGAGCCTAATCAACTTTCACAGAGAAACATGTACCTAAGCCAAATTAGGATTATTAAATCTTCCACACATTCGCTCAAATAGGAATTATTTTGTTTAGTATAATGAAAGGTTAATTTTTTAAAATATCTGTAATCTTTTGAAACATGAGGCACCAACAGGGAGCAGACATTCCAGCAAAGAATGATTGTCTGGGGGAAAAAAGGAACTGATCAGAGAGTCCCATCCTTTGCTGCCCAGCGCGCGTGCCTCTCTCGGGCCTAGGCGACATCTTCCAGGTAATCGGCGACATCGCTGAGCTGGGACACGGTCAGGTCCTGCGTCAGGTCACCGAGCTGGTCGTTCAGAAGAAAGAAGAGAATCAGTCAGTGTCAGCAAGCAAACAGCCGTGAACGACTCTCAGCGTTTCCCGCCGTAACTTAACATATCATCCTACACTCTACACACTGACTGACAGCGAACAGCCCTTGTCCTGGCGTGGAGACACAGCCATTACCACACGTAAACTACAAGCCAGTGGGAGTCCGCTTTGTGACCAGGGAGCACAGCTCAGGCTCCGTGATGACCCACAGGGGTGGGAGCGGGTGGGAGGGGACGCATTTACACCTGTGGCTGATTCACACGATGCAAGGCAGAAATCAACACCGTAAAGCAATTACCCTCCAAGTATATATATTTTTTATAAAGTCCTCTTCCTCACTTTCTTCTTCCGATTTTGAAATTGGCGACAATACAGAAGCTGAGCAGCCAGGTGAACTCAACATTAACAAGAAGACTGACTGCTAAAATCACCCGTTTGTAGTTCTTTTGGTAACTTTAAAGCAGTGTTTTCAGGACTAATTAGGATGACTCCAGTGTCCTTGCCTGGAGAATCCCAGGGACGGGGGAGCCTGGTGGGCTGCCGTCTATGGGGTCGCACAGAGTCGGACACGACTGAAGCGACTTAGCAGCAACAGCAGCAAGGTGAAATGGTAAGAGAAAACAAACTATTACAACCTTGTTAGTACATCAGGAACCAGAGAAGGCACTTCACATACTATCACTTAACCTTCAGAACAACCCTAGAAGGGAGGCATTAACACCCCCATCTCAGGAATAAAGAAACTGAGGATGAAAGGCAAACACACATCAAAGGGTAAGAATGCGGCCCAGAGCCATGACGCAATGCTGCCGGTGCCAGAGGCCTTTCCCTAGTGGCAGTCTGTGACAGGCAGAGTCCTACCTCACTCTGCAAAGCAAGCTTCACCTCCAGGTGGGAGCCACCCTAACCCGAGAGGCAGCCTCTCTCGGTCTACCGTGGGCACCAACAGCTGACCCTGAGGTGCCGCCTGACCTCTCACACCTGACACACACCTGAGCACCTGCTCCTGCTGACAGACAGCTCAGCTGTGGGTCTCCAAGACCAAGCCCTGACTTTCCCCCGAGTGCCTGCTGGTGCGGTCTCATCGCCCGGCCTGCTCAAGGCTCACCGACACCCTGCAGCCAGTCTCTGCTTCAGCTCCAGCACGCGTGGGGCTCCTCTGCGGCCACTCCTCCCACAGGGACTTCTCTGACGAGGACCCCTCGCCCACACTGTCCACACTCTGAGGCCGTGGGCTCTGACTGTAGTCCTGAGCTGACCCACTGAAGCGGACCCACACCCGCAGCAACGGGAGTCCCAGTAATAATACGCCAGCATTTCACAAGCAAAGCGGCCACCACTGCAAACATTCATGACAGGTACTGTGCTCAGATCTGGAGCAAAAATCCCACCATGAACCTTTCCTAATTTTCAACTGCTCTTTTCCCAGCTTCTGAAGCTTCCCAGTGACTCAAGGCAACAGGCACAGACGGCACGCCCCGGGGAAGGAACAGCATCGTACTTTATCACTGGTGTTGACGTCGTCCATCTCCACAGAGAGGTCCTCCTCAATCTCTTCCCCGATACTCAGCTCACTCTTCTCTGAGCGATGGCTGGTACTAATTTCAGGGGAAAAAGAAACATCAGAACTCTGATTACAAGCACTTAGAAAGAGTAACTACCATTCTTTCATGTTTCAGCTATCTTAATTCTTTAAATAAAATACAATAAAATACTACATGTCATTCATTCCATTCTTGCCACTCACTTGATCCTAAGCTAACTTAGTAGCGGCAGCAGGCACAGTCCAATCCATTTAACAGATGAGAAAACTAAGGTTCACAATGGTGACTGTGGTCACAAGGCATGAAAGGAGAAAACCCAGATTTTTAACATTTCATTTCTCAAAATACTGTCTGTTACAAAGCAAACATGAATCCTAAATTGGAAGAAAAACTAGCAATTGCATAAAATCCTCACACTGATTTAAAATTTCTAATCATATCTACAACAAATGTTACTTCCCAATTAGCCAAGTCATAGATTATATTTTCTTTACATTTATAAAAGTTATTTGAAACAAAATATCAAGAAATGTCATCTGAATCAGAAAAACAATTTGAGAGGGCAATTTGTTTACGCCAATTGTAGACAATTCCCAACAGGGAGATCGGAAAGGGGACCAAGGCACTGGCAATGGTGACCACACTGCTTTGTGGCCTCTGAGTCACCGCTTCAACACTGGTTCCTCTTCTGGTTCTCATTAAGCTCCCCGAACATGATGAAGACGTTCTCATTCTAATGTGACATCAAAAACATGCTTCAAAGTCTAGGGACAGTTCTGGGTTAACTCTCTTTAACTCACATTCAGTCAACACAAAAAAGAGAAGACAGACACTAAATAAGCACAAATGTGATTCTGTCATACTGTCCTGTTTGGAAATCGTTGACAATTTATATATTTCTTGTCCAACCATTTTTCTTACCTATTAAAATCATCAACATAGTCATCTTCTTCTCCAGTCCCTGATAAGTTTAAGAAAACATACATACATATTTATAATAAAGACACCTCATAATATCTACAATTAGAAATACATGTTTCCTTTAAAAACTACCGCAAGGCAGACAGAGAGAAGAGTGAAAACCCAGTTAACACAATGGGGACAGCTGGGCTGCACTTGGATTTGGGGAAACTAACCACCCCCTCACTCGCTAACACAGTGGGAACAGCTGGGCTGCACTCGGATTTGGGGAAACTAACCACCCCCTCACTCGCTAACACAGTGGGGACAGCCGGGCTACACTTGGATTTAGGGAAACTAACCACCCCCTCACTCGCTAACACAGTGGGGACAGCTGGGCTGCACTTGGATTTGGGGAAACTAACCACCCCCTCACTCGCTAACACAGTGGGGACAGCTGGGCTGCACTCGGATTTGGGGAAACTAACCACCCCCTCACTCGCCTCCAGCTTCTACAGCCGATTCCGGGACAAAACAGCCACCACATAACGTGCTGGGGCCAGCCATCAGCTGCTGAGCCCCTGGTTCTGCGGCAGCTGACCCCCAGGCCAAATCTGCCTACAGCCTGTTCTGTGCAGCCTGTGAGCTGAGAGTGACTTTTACAGTTTTCAGTGACTGTAAAAGCACCGACACTCAGCACAGACCGCACGTGGCCCACGAGGCCTGAAGTGCCCACTCCGTCCCTCCGCAGTTTGCTGACTTGTGCTTTAAACATGCCAAGTGCCCATCTGTGAACACGAGCACCTTTGTCTGATAGAAGGAGCTCAGGACAGGCTGGCTGACGCTTCACTGAAGACTTTATTCTAAACACCAGTCATCTGAAAGTAACCAATACTGAAACTGGAAATTCAGTTACCTAATCCAAGGCATCCAATTCTATCGTTGACCAATTTAAGATCTTTTAGAATTGTGTTTCCCCTTTTACCTGTGAACCGGAAAAAATGTTCACATTAAATTGTCTGTTAGAATACAACAGTCTCTAAACCATGTCAACTTTTTTTTTCAGGGTCTGTTGACACATGATAACTAAACACTAATAAATTACGAACTGTGACTAATTACCCTGCATCATTCATTACTCAATGCAATATGTTTCATTAGGCATCAACACCCCTTTTAACTACACGCTACTGTAACATACAGACCTGCTGCTGCCATACTACATTCTTTATTGGAACCTGGCAATCGAAACCATTCTCACCCAACCATAAGAAGCCCTACTGGGTATGAATTCACAGACCACAAGTGTTCTCATCAGTTTTATTTTTCTGTTAAACTTCTGCCTTCACTTCAATTTAATGGCTATTTTGCTTATTAAGCTCATCTCCTCGCCAGTTCCGTTTTTCAGCCCTCGTTCTGAATGCCCTCTCTCAGTCACTACTCCCAAATCAATGTCAAGAGGGGCGTGATCATGTCGTTCTGGACTCCTTCCCTGGGGGTGGCAGGGCCACAGGGAAGGAGAAAAGGAGGGAAACTGACACGGCAGTCTGACAGACGCATGGCGAGCTTACTACATCTGAGAGAAGCCGCAGACCGCCTCCTGGGCGTGCCCTGGCGAATCCACCTTGAGACGTGCAGCCGCCCCCAGGGAAGCTCAGCAGCTCTACGTGCAGCTCGGTCGTCTCTGGCTCCGTGCGACCCGGTGGACTGTAGCCCGCGAGGCTCCTCAGTCCAGGGGATTCCCCAGGCATGAACGCTGGAGTGGGGTGCCATTTCCTGATCCAGGGGACCTTCCTGACCCAGGGACCGAATCTGCATCTCTTACGTCACCTGCTCTGGCAGGCACACTCTTTACCTCTAGCGCCATCTGGGGAGCTTAGCAGCACTACAAGATTATGCAAAATCCCAGAGCAATTTCCTAATAAAGATCTACTCAGAGGCACGTTTATGCTCTGAACACTGGCAGTTAAACCTGGTATCTACCCTGATACAGCACACAAGCCCATCTGTGTGCTTACTGCACGCTTAAGGCTGTGCCTTTAAACCCTGGGTCTACCCTGATACAGCACACAAGCCCATCCGTGTGCTTACTGCACGCTTAAGGCTGTGCCTTTAAACCCTGGGTCTCGTCACCATCTGTGTGCAGCAAGGCCTCTCCGTGTCGAGCTAACAGTCCCCATCTTGGCTGCATGCAAAAACACACAGCTGATCCAGATCTCCGAAGCCAGAGGGGCCTCTAACATTCTTGTAATGATTGCTGTGGTGTGTACAGAATGTCTAATGCAAACTTTAAAACATTAATTGTACTTGCATCCCACATAAGTCATTTCAAATGTCCAGCAAAAGAGAGATGGCTTAAAATTATGTCTATTTATTATATAAGACAGCTAAAGACTCAATTTTCTAAACGTATTTTCATGGCATAGAAAAAGCAGAATACAAAACAGTATAGAAGATATGACCAGACTCAAAAGAAATTTTAAAAGTAACAAAATATTAACAGAAAATATCCCTGAGTAGCAAAATTATAGGCCATTCTTATGATTTTACATGTATTTTCTGAAAAGATAAACGATCATACACAATTAGAGGAAAAATAGCAGCAGCCCTCGAAGTACATGTCTCCAGTCAGAAAGCCTAGGACTTTCAGACACTCACTTTCAGACTCTTCCAATGAAGGGGCTCCAGCAAGGGGGCTGAGTCCACCTTTCAGCGGGGGCGCATCAGAGAGCGGTCCATGGCTTCCCGCTTGCTTACTGGGTTCACTTCTCCTGACGGGAAACAAGCACACAGTTAATGCGGCTCTTACACACTGCCCCTAACACACACGATACGTCTCATAGGCCACGCAGGGGCTGGGAACCGAAGAGTATACATGTCACAGATGGAGCCAAATCTGTACCTGCCAGGCAACGTAGACGAAGAATCGCTGCAAAGTCGTGCAGGACATTATCGCCTATCTCCAGAACTTTCTCCGCCAAACGAACCTGCCCCTCTCATCAGCTTCGCCGTCTGCGCTTTCACTGGGAGCTGCTTCAGGGGCCCAGAGTTGCAGGCAAGAACAGCCCGGGAGCCAAACGGGCACAGCACGGTTCTCCAGACACGGCCCTGCCGGCCGGGCCACAGAGGACCCCGCCAGCTGACCCCTGCTCAGAGCCGGGACCGCCCGCCTCCCGCAGACGTCTGACAACACGCCTGGCCTGCCTGCTCGCACTCTGACGCCACGCCCTCTCACCCCTCCAGCACTCCAGGAGTCTCGTCCCTCTCTGACCTCGTTCCCAATTTCCCTCTTTAAGACTTGGTTCCTTTCAGCAACATATAGGCGTGCTGCTGTTTCCCAGCGGGACGCTTCTCACCCCGTGTCCCCTCCAGCTGCCGTCATGCCCTCTGCGCCCCCCACAGTCAACTCAGCAGGAAACCACTCGCCCCCACAGCCCTCTACCCTCAGCCTCTTGAGCCCAGCCTGACCTGCCCCGGACTGGCCCGCCTCGAGCAGACTGCCCGGGAAGGCCCCCCTCGAGCAGACTGCCTGGGAAGGCCCCGGGCAGCCTGCAGGCGCTGAGCATGGTGGGACGCTCAGCCGCCCACCCTGGCCTCGATTCCCCGTCCCCCGGGTTCCCTTCCCACTGCACTGCCCTTCCTCAGGGGCCCTTCAGCTCCCCCGCAGGGCCTTTAGCTCAGAGGGATGAGTCTTTCCTGTCTCCTCTAGCCCAGACCTCTGCCTTCACACTCACACTCACACCTGAAAACACACTTCTTCGCATCGGCAACCTTCTTAAATTAGCGGGTGTGAAGCGCGGCCCCGACGGCCACACAGGCCCGTGTAGCCAGCCTCGCTCTCTCCGCCCCTCACCTCCGTGACGGCAGTTCCAGCCTTCTAGCCCCTCAGCCCGGAAACCCTGGAGGTGGTCTGACACTGCTCTGTGTCCCGCACACTTGCCAGCAAACCCCTCTGGATCCACATTCAGAGAACATCCCTAACCAACTATCCTCAGCACTTCCACCTGGCTCACCCCACAGCTTCCGTCTGCAGACCCAGCAGACAGATCCCGCCAGACCGCGGCCCGCGCCGCCTCCTCTCCGCGGGGGCCCAGGAGCCCGCCCTGGGGTTGAGGCCGGCTCCAACACCTCGAGACCCAGAGGCCCCCCACACTCGCACTCCTGCCCTCACGGCTCAGTTCCCTAACGCGGCTGTGCCCCGACACAGCGCCTGCCACCCGAGTGTGAGCTCTCGGAGGCAGAGCCTGGCCTGCCCCATCACGGCTGCGCCCGGCACGCACCACACACCTACCTGCTGAATCATTCATGTCCAGGTCTTTCAAAACCTGGACTCTTTAAGCCCTAAAAGGCTTTGAGGACACAAAACCAGATTTATGGATTCAATAATTACAGACCACTGGTAGCTCATTCTCTTAAAAATGAAACATGGAGAAGCTCCATTGCTAAGCCTCGGGTCTGACAGCATAAAAGCACAGGTTACTCACCAACCGTACGCTGCTTCTGGTTTAGGAACGGGGTCATCAAAGAAAGAATCCCCTTCCAGGTCATCTTCATCTGGACCGGGACCCGCTTTGGCGCTGACATCGAGACTGTTGTTGTTTAACAAGGGCCCGACTTTAGCTTCATGGGCCAGTAGGTGAAGACCACTTCTGCTCTTCGGCTCTGATGACGAGATACTGGTGTCGCTGTGACTGGCGTCACTGCTGGCCTTCTAGAAGACGGAGGAAAAGACAAAAGGTCTCGGTGACATGAAAGGTAGTTTATAACTAACTTCTGAAGGGGAAAAATGTCAAACGTGTTTATACCATTCCTTTCCTCCCTCCCTCTGTGGAAATACCTTTACCTAGCCCATTTATAAACAAACTCTCCCATTTCCTCCTACATATGAACCACTGCTTCATAAATTACCTTAGTATGTTTTCAAATGGCAAACGGAGAGCATGATGAGGAGGCAAGGAGAGCACCATCATCAGCACACCACAGAAATGAACCAGCGGAGAAGCAGACCGCACGTCAGGAAAACGCACAGCTTTCTGCCCAGGGCCAGATACCAAGGGCTTCAAGATCAAAGTTTTGCGAGTGAAGTCACCGGTCTTACTTCAGACTTTCAGTGACTCCTAATCCACACCCTCCTTGCACACTCATGGACGCGTGTTTCTATGTGAAGTCAAAGTGCCAGGCGCTCAGCCGTGTCCGACTCTGCGCCCCCACGGACTGTAGCTCACCAGGCTCGTGTGTCGTGGAATTATCCAGGCAGGAATACTGGAGTGGATAGCCATTCCATTCTCCAGGGGATCTTCCCCACTCAGAGAGCGAACTCGAGTCCCCCGCACTGCAGGCAGGTTCTTTACCATCGTCAGCCACGAGGAAAGCCCCACGTTTCTATATGCCTCAAGGCGATGCACGACTACCAGCATTCACCCTTACGCTTGTCCTACGGGCCTGTCGACGTCAGCACACAATGTGTTTCTGTTTTCAGTCAGCCCTATCCTTCACAACCAGATTCTACTCTGCCCTTGGTCACATTTCTTTTCGCCTTTAGACACGTCTATGTCAGCAACAATAAAAACAATAATGAAACCAAAAACCAGGATAGCAACGATAAAAGGAGCTATCCTTTACGGAAAGCCTGCCACTGTCTCCCATGGTCGCCTGACTTGAATCCTCAAAGTAACTCTCTGCCATGTGGACAGCTTCTGTCTCCCTGCCGACAAGAAAGAGGAGGCGCAGAGGAGTCTCGGGCGCATGCCCAGGCCTCTGGGGGCTAAGGGGCCTGCTATCAGAGTCTGATTCCAGAGGCTGCGCAAAAGGCCTACAGTCCATTCAGCTGAGTCACTCGAAACTGCAGTTCCTGTGGGTGGGACTTAGCCCTCCCACTGCAGGGGGCAGCACCGAGTAAGCTGCCAGGTGCCTGAGCAGAGCTCTCTCCTGAAACGGAATACGCAACGCAGCCTGTACTCTGCGCGTGCTCACTCGTGCCCGACTCTTTGCAATCCCACGGATCCCATGTAGCCTGCCAGGCTCCTCTGTCCATGGAATTCTCCAGGCAGGAATCTGGAGTGGGCTGCCATTCCCTTCTCCAGGGGATCTTCCTGACCCAGGGATTGAACCAAGGTCTCCTGCATTGCAGGCAGATTCTTTACCATCTGAGCCACAGGGAAGGCCCTGTACTCTACTACTAAATATGTAATTTTAAGAAATTTAATGTTCTCAGGCATGAATTCCCTCAAGAACTGAACCAGAGTAGTCTTTTCCAAGTCAAGTTACCATGAGGAGTGAAGAAAAAAGGGATAAGCAGTTGGGGAAAAGTTCCTGACTACTGAAGCAGGGCAGTGACAGACTGTGTTATACCTGATTCAGCAGGATGTTACGAGACACCAGGATGCCTGCACTTCTAACACAGGTGTGGCAGGGGACTGTGCAGCAGGATACACGCTGACATTTTCACACTAGCTAGAAGCCACGATTAGGCGACAGCAGGTAAGACACACGCTATGCATTCCGCATGTTATTAACATAGAGAAATAAGTGGCTGTAAAAAGAGATGTCTGGAGAGATAAACCCTAAGTTATCTCCCTTTCAGACAACATAGGATATTTTCAAAGAAACACACAATTTTTCAAATTTCCTCACAACCTTCTTGAAGTTTTCCTGTTATTATTAGTTACAGAGACACACCAACCACTTATTTATTTCTTAATAAGATCCATGCCCATTATTTCTGATTTACAAATGTTTTAAAAGATTTGTATCTTTTCAAAGGAATATACATTAGGAAATAAATACCCTGAATTATTCTGCTATTTAAACACATTTATGACTACAGATACTGAGACAGTATCTCCTTCAAAACACCCCTGAGAAAACTCAAAAGGATGCCTGACCAACACAGATGTAAAGCACATCACAAAAACACTCGTCATCTCCAAGCCTCTCTTCCTGTGAGTGCACGTCATCAACGTGACTTAAGTTCACATAATGAATCACCTGCACTGAGTAACTAATATGTCCATGCTTATTCTTGATAAGTTTTAGCAACATTCTTGCCATGAAACAAAAGACTAGTTTTAGGAAGACAATTTTCACGGCATAGCACATTACGATGTTCAACATAATACATACATACTTTTAAAAATAATAACTAATAAATTATAGCTCTATTTATCTACAGAGTAAAAATTAAACTTTAAAAACACTGAAACTTCATTGGAAATGTTCCCAAAATCAATTTATAAATGACACAGGAAAGTGTCATTACCTTATAACTGGCTCATTTTTTTTTTTTTTAACCAAAAAGACCATTATCTAACTGGGTTACTAATGAATTCACTAAACTTGATTCCACGTATTTTTTACTATTAAACAAAAAAAGAACTCCACATTAACAGGAGAAACATTAATCAAAACATACTGTAGATTAAAACAAAAGTACTGCAAAAGTGTGACCAGAAAAAAAAATCCTCTGACAATGGTTTAGAATTCATACCAGGACTACCCTAAAGGCCCTGGAGATTATTATGAGTTAAATTGTGTTCCCACAAAAAGTTCAGTTCAGTTCAGCTCAATCGCTCAGTCATGTCCGACTCTTTGCGACCCTGTGGACTATAGCACGCCAGGCCTCCCTGTCCATCACCAATTCTCGGAGTTCACCGAAACCAATGTCCATTGAGTCGGTGATGCCAGCCAACCATCTCATCCTCTGTCGTCCCCTTCTCCTGCTTTCAACCTTTCCAAGCATCAGGGTCTTGTCCAGTGAGTCAGCTCTTCTCATCAGGTGGCCAAAGTATTAGAGCTTCAGCTTCAGCATCAGCTGTTGCAATGAATACTCAGGACTGATTTCCTTTGGGATGGACTGACTGGATCTCCTTGCAGTCCAAGGGACTCTCAAGAGTCTTCAACACCACAGTTCAAAAGCATCAGTTCTTCTGTGCTCCGTTTTTATAGTCCGACTCTCACCTCCATACATGACCACTGGAGAAACCATAGCCTTGACTAGATGGACCTTTGTTGGTAATGTCTCTGCTTTTGAATATGCTATCTAGGTTGGTCATAACTTTCCTTCCAAGGAGTAAGTGTCTTTTAATTTCATGGCTGCAGTCACCATCTGCAGTGATTTGGGGGCCCCCCAAAATAGTCAGCCACTGTTTCCCCATCTATTTGCCATGAAGTGATGGGATCAGATGCCATGATCTTAGTTTTCTGAATGTTGAGCTTTAAGCCAACTTTTTCACTCTCTTCTTTCACTTTCCTCAAGAGACTCTTTAGTTGTTCTTCACTTTCTGCCATAAGGGTGGTGTCATCTGCATATCTGAGGTGATTGATATTTCTCCCGGCAATCTTGATTCCATCCTGTGCTTCTTCCAGCCCAGAGTTTCTCATGATGTACTCCGTATATAAGTTAAATAAGCAGGGTGACAATATACAGCCTTGACGTACTCCTTTCCCGATTTGTAACCAGTCTGTTGGTCCATGTCCAGTTCTAACTGTTGCTTCCTGACCTGCATATACGTTTCTCAAGAGGCAGGTCAAGTGGTCTGGTATTCCCATCTCTTTCAGAATTTTCCAGTTTATTGTGACCCACACAGTCAAAGGCTTTGGCATAGTCAATAAAGCAGAAATAGCTATTTTTCTGGAACTCTCTTGTTTTTTTGACAATCCAGCGGATGGTGGCAATTTGATCTCTGGTTCCTCTGCCTTTTCTAAAACCAGCTTGAACATGAGGAAGTTCACAGTTCACATACTGCTGAAACCTGGCTTGGAGAATTTTGAGCATTACTTTACTAGTGCGTGAGATGAGTGCAATTGTGCGGTAGTGTGAGCATTCTTTGGCATTGTCTTTCTTTGGGATTGGAATGAAAACTGACCTTTTCCAGTCCTGTGGCCACTGCTGAGTTTTCCAAATTTGCTGGCATATTGAGGGCAGCACTTTCATAGCATCATCTTTTAGGATTTGAAATAGCTCAACTGGAATTCCCCAGGGACAGGGAAGCCTGATGGGCTGCCGTCCATGGGGTCTCGCAGTCAGACATGACTGAAGTGACTTAGCAGCACCAGCAGCAGCAGCAGCGGGAATCCCATCGCCTCCACAGCTTTGTTCGTGGCGATGCTTCCTAAGGCCCACCTGACTTCACATTCCAGCACGTCTGGCTCTAGGTGAGTGATCACACCATCATGATTATCTAGGTCGTGAAGATCTTTTTTGTACAGTTCTTCTGTGTATTCTTGCCCCTCTTTTTCATATCTTCCGTTTCTGTTAGGTCCAGACCATTTCTGTCCTTTATTGAGCCCATCTTCTCATGAAATGTCCCTTGGTATCTCTAATTTTCTTGAAGAGATCTCTAGTCTTTCCCATTCTATTGTTTTCCTCTATTTCTCTACACTGATAGCTGAGGAAAGCTTCCTTATCTCTCCTTGCTATTCTTTGGATTCAAATGGGTATATCTTTCCTTTTCTCCTTTGCTTTTCGCTTCTCTTCTTTTCACAGCTATTTGTAAGGCCTCCCCAGACAGCCATTTTGCTTTTCTGCATTTCTCTTCCATGGGGATGGTCTTGATCCCTGTCTCCTGTACAGTGTCACGGACCTCCGTCCACAGTTCATCAGGCACTCTGTCAGATCTAGTCCCTTAAATCTATTTCTCACTTCCACTGTATAAACATAAGGGATTTGATTTAGGTCATACCTGAATGGTCTAGTGGTTTTCCCTACATCTTCAATTTAAGTCTAAAATGGCAATAAGGATCTGAGCCACAGTCAGCTCCCAGTCTTGATTTTGCTGACTGTATAGAGCTTCTCCATCTCTGGCTGCAAAGAATATAATCAATCTGATTTTGATGTCCACCATCTGGTGATGTCCATGCGTAGAGTCTTCTCTTGTGTTGTTGGAAGAGGGTGTTTGCTATGACCAGTGCATTTTCTTGTCAAAACTCTATTAGCCTTTGCCCTGCTTCATTCTGTACTCCAAGGCCAAATGTGCCTGTTACTCCAGGTGTTTGACTTCATGCTTTTGAATTTAGTCCCCTATAATGAAAAGGACATCTTTTTGGGGTGTTAGTTCTAAAAGGTCTTTAGGTCTTCATAGAACTGTTCAACTTCAGCTTCTTCAGCGTTATTGGTCAGGGCATAGACTTGGATTAACAAGATATTGAATGGTTTGCATTGGAAATGAACAAAAACCATTCTGTCACTTTTGAGACTGTATCCGAGTACTGCATTTCAGACTCTTTTGTTGACTACGATGGCTACTCCACTTCTAAGGGATTCCTGCCTGCAGTAGTAGATATAATGGTCATCTGAGTTAAATTCACCCATTCAGTTCGCTGATTCCTAGAATGTTGACGTTCACTCTCGCCATCTCCTGTTTGACCACTTCCAATTTGCCTTGATTCATGGACCTGACATTCCAGGTTCCTATGTCACACTGCTCTTTGTAGCACTGGACCTTGCTTCCGTCACCAGTCACATCCACAGCTGGGTGTGGCTTTTGCTTTGGCTCCATCCCTTCATTCCTTCGGGAGTAGTTTTTCCACTGATTCTCCACTGTCCCCCAAAAAGGGACATTGTGAGCCTGATGCACAGGACTCGAGAATGTGCCCTCCTTTACAAACAGGGTCACTGCAGATGTAACCCGCCATGAGGAGGCCATGGAGAGGAGGACGGGCCTGCAAGACAATACCCCTGGTGTCCTGATGAGAGAGGCCAGATGAACACAGGGCGACGGCCCCAGGAACGTGACAGCAGAGACGGGGGTGACGTGTCTACACGCCAAAGAGCATGCAGGAGGGCCAGGAGCCATGAGAAGCTGCAGAGAGGCAGAAAGGACTCTCCTTCCCACCTCAGAAGGTGGGACACCCTGTCCTGAGACACCCTGATCTCAGACTCCAGCCTCCAGAGCCGGGGACAATGCACGTCCACTGTTCTGAGCTACCGCGTTTGGGGGATTTTGTTACAGCAGCTCTGGGAACCGAGAGGTATTTATAATAAACATCTGAAACATAACAAAGTGGTGTCTTTCTTAACAGAGAGAGGCCTACTGCCCAGCACCATGGCAGTCACTAAGTGCCCTTGGGTGACTGTCAGGACTAATACACTTTAAGGTCAACCACAGCAAAACTGTAAGGAAACCTTAGTGGACGATTAATGCTCTCTAGAACACTCACACATTCAACATTTTAACCATTTCTACATTAACAGAAAATTAGCATCAGAGAGAAGTTTCACAGAGAAATGCCTGTTTTCCCAGTAGCTGAAAACTCGATTATTCGACGGTCTTGAAAACAAACTTGCTTTTCTACACTAACGGCTTCATCTGCACTGTTCCTAAGAGAGAAACATAAAAGCCAAAGGATTATCCCAGCTCTGCAAAAGCACTTCCAAGTATCTGTCCGGTTTTAGTTCCCTCTGCCAGGCCTCGGCTCCCCTCCCCTACTCCCGTGTCTCTTCCCGCTCCTACGCCAGCAGGCAGGCTCTTCACCACTGAGCCACCTGGGAAGGCACATCAACAGAAGGCTGGGCTTATCCCAGAATTCCGAAAATAAGGAACAAATTAAGAAATGTCATTTATTAAGAACTTGAGTTAAAAAAAAAACTCAACAAAAATTAGTTTTAAAACACCTAAAAACAATTATAAACAGAAAGGATAACCTTTGATGCTCCATTTAATGTGATGATAAACTGATTAATGTTGAAAACAAACAAACCATCTAATACCTTACTCAGTTTTTTCACCTGAATGGTAAAAACCTCTGTGGAGCCTACCAAGTCTGTTGGGATTTTTGATATTTTTTTCCAGACAACTAGCACCATGGTTGGTACAGCAAAACAGTTTACAATTAAACAGATTATTACAGCTACGTTGCAGATGCTAATACACGTTGAAAATGTCTGAGTAAATAAACACCTTCCCATCCAGTATTTTTGCACCTTGTATTCCTCCTCCACTATCCATCCTTCACTGTCTTACAATAACAAAACCAGGAACGTAACTTTTATTTCTACTAAATTAGTCCAAAACCTTAGATTTTTGCTATGTATATTAACAGGTTTACAACAGTAGTAAGTACAGACTAGTTATCCACATAACTGATTTTTTAAAGTTTGTTTCCGATATGAATATAGCTTCTCTGAAAATAGCCAAGTTTCTGAATGAGCGCTTAACACTTACGCCTTATCGCAGGCAAAGCAAACAGTTAGGCAGGGCAGCTCTCCCCGCTGGATGCCCGGGGCTTGGGCTCTTCAAGGCCGGGGTGGCACTCCCAGGTGAAGGTTCCACCGCCTACGGCGTGAAGGGCTCCCCCGGAGCCCGGCCGTGGGCCACCCCAACCAGAGGCAGCTCGCTATCTGGGTTGTTAGGATGTGGAGAGGGTCGGCTACTTCAGGGTACTGGGCACCTGCTGCGTGCACAGAGCGGAGCAGAAAGGCGGGGGCGGGGGAGGAACAGGCTAGGCTCCCAGGCTGGAAGCAGGCAACACGGGGACAGCACAGGCTCCTTGTAAAAGCGACTCAGAGACGTGAGCAGGAGGGAGAGGGGAAAGCCGTTTCCAAGTGACTGAGCAAGTGCTCTGGGCTAAGGAGTACAATCACGCAACGAGGGGTGAACCTGCAGCCTGCAACTCCAGCGTCCGGGCGGACAGGCTCTCCAGTAGAGTTGGGGAGCACGTCTCCTCAGAGCACTCGGGGCCCTGCTCGGAGCAGAGGAAGCCGGACGTCTGGGCCCCAAGGCTGCGACCAGCACACAAAGTGAAGCGCGTCTCCCAGGGGCTCTGGGTCTAACATCAACTTCTTTCAAATGTTCCAGCTTCTTTAAAACTCATGACACCAACGAGTTTAAAATGCAATACCACAAAATATACTTTTAAAAAAGGGCAAGAAGTTGGCTTAAGACATCTATAAAAAAATTTCAATTTATACTTTCAATTATTTTCCCTAAGGTCTGTCTCACCTCTGCCATTTGACTCTAAGCTGCTGCAGGGAGGATCTGTGTTAAATTTGTCTTGCTCTCAGCACTTAACACTGAAGACTTTCACTGTGTACATGTTCAAACATACTCCAGTACATTTTACAACGCCTTCTCGTGTAGCAGTGCGCAGAGAACAGTGCGAGCCAAAGTCACAGGGACTCACCACGGGAGCCACTAGGACTGAAGCCACTGACACAGCAAACACAATTTTTCAAAACGCTTAAATTTTGGAAGCCTTGAACTTAGTGAAAAAAAATCTGTACATAAACTAAGACTCAACAAGGATTAGCGACTCTCACAGAACTAAACGTTAAATAACTTGATTTTACTCTAAATAAGTGTAAGAACTACACTGGCAATTGATAATTACTCCTGAGAACGCTAATATTCAGTGCATCTACCCACTCACGAAAAGTCTGAGACCTTCTGGGGAGGAGAAGCAGCCAAGGCCGGGGCACAGAGGGCCCCGAGCCCACCGTGGGCGGGCTCGTGGAGAGCAGGGCTCCGAGAAAGGCTAAGGGACGTGAGGGCTGGCAGCTGTTCAACACGAGCAGAGTCCTGAAGGACACCAGGGCTGGCCTTCCGGTTACCAACTAGAGCTTATCCAAAAAGAAGGCTGATGCTCTAATTACCTCAGATAAAAACCAGAAGGTTAAGAATACACAGGGGACCATCCACTTAAGAGGAAAGTAAATTAAGAGGAAGATATTTTCAACTTTTTCTGTTGCCAACAAATCAAGGAATTTTCAAGGCCAAACTGAGAGCAGAGTTTTAAAATACAACAATATGATTTTCACTGGGTAAAAACAGGAAGTCAAACTACTTTTTCTTTTATGTCACCACGACTTTGGCATGTTCTGCTCGTAGATAAAGAGAGCAGTATTTCAAAAGGAAATGCCGCCCCAGGCCAAGGGGAACTGGGCACCCGGGGAGGCCCACAGGGGGCTGGCCGTTTGCCTGCCCAGCCGCTCTCCTCCTCGCCCTCCCGAGTGTTACCTTGGCACCAGACTGCTGCCCGCTTGTCTTCTTCTTACCTTGTCCTTTATACCTTGGTATCTGAGCATGAGAATAAAATGACATTTTACCACAAAATAGAAATCTTTAAAAGTAGACTAATTCATACCAAACTAAAAAAGATTCCTATGAGAAAATGTCTTAAAAATGGAAAATCTAATTAATATATTCGTCTTTGAAACACTTTTTTAGCCTTTTCTTGACACTCTTCCTAAACTCAGCTACAGTTCATGTCCAACAGTCACGGGGTCACACACGGGGCCCACAGCCTCACCCCACCAGGCTCCCCACGTGAGACTCACGCCTTCCCACTCTGGCCAAAGGCACCCCGAGAAAGCCAGCCTCCCATCCTTGCAGCTTCCTTTAGGAACCGCCTTTCTCTGGGTGAAGCCGAGCGAGCTCGTCCAGGCCGGGCTGGCCCTGGGCCTGGCCACAGCTTCCCGGGACTCTCCAGGCTCTCCAGGCTGATGAGATGCCCTTCTTGGAGCCCCAGACACTCAGAGACCTCAGAGGGAGAAGGAAGCTGGCCAGAAAGGGGTGGGCAAAGTACTGGGATCCTGAATCAAGGAAACGCATTCTAACTGCCAGCAGAATGCCTTGTCTCCAAACAGCCCCAAGGAGCCCCCTAGAGATGAGCTATGGTGTCCGGAGTACCCACTGCCCCCACAGGCCTAGGGGCTGAAGGAGAGCCCAGGCAAAGCTGAAGACCGTCAGAGGGTGGACGGGGACCACCTGGAAACAATCAAGTGTCTCCAGGTTCACCTTGAAAACCACCATCACTTCTGTACTCACAGCAACACCTCCCGACTTAAAAGCTAAGAGTCTCATGATCATTCTCATGATCGAGCTGAAAACATTTTTATGTAGAGAGAACAAAAATATGTAATGGACATTAATGTTTCATCCTGAAGACATACCATATGTGCAAAGTCCGTGTTGCTAACACGCTTTAAGAAAAAGTATCTAAAAAGAGAACTTCCAAACAACTCAGTGCTACAGGTCCTACTAAGTATTTAGGGATATGCATTAGTTTAAATGCCACTAAAGCCAGGTATTCTCACAGAAAGCAAAGCTTTCTTCTCCTGTGGCTGTGTGTGGCACTTCATCTGAAGAGAGCATCAGACTGACTCACAACCTCACGCTCCCTGCACAGAAGTTCCAGCCTGATGAGCATCGGGGGAGAATCCTTCCTAGACCAACACCTGCCCCCGACCCCCCAACCAGGAAAGGCTAACTGGACCTCAGGAAGCAGGACAGCTACCAACAGCATGATGGCCTCACTCCTGGTTAGGAATAATGCACAATACTCCTCTGACTCCCAAATTTAAAAAATGAAAAGGAGCCACAAAATCAAAGAACCAGCAACAAACAACAACGGGAACGGTTCACTGGTGTCCGCTCCCAGGCGTCTGGGAAAGGAAGGAGCCTAGCAGTGTAACCGCTGCTCTCTAGACTTCACCTGACTCAGAAAGACACGGCTGGCACCACGAGCAGCACAGCCCCGGGGCCGTCGGGGGACGCGCTCCACCAGAGGGGCTCATCCGGCACCAGCTCACCCACCGCGAGGAGCGCCGCCCGGCGCAGGGGAGGACGCCCTGCCCGACCGCCACCCTTCCATCCTCCCCACTAGACCCACGCCCCACGGGTGGCACCCGCGGGCTCGCCGGGAGAGGAAGGAGCCTAGCAGTGTAACCGCTGCTCTCTAGACTTCACCTGACTCAGAAAGACACGGCTGGCACCACGAGCAGCACAGCCCCGGGGCCGTCGGGGGACACGCTCCACCAGAGGGGCTCATCCGGCACCAGCTCACCCACCGCGAGGAGCGCCACCCGGCGCAGGGGAGGACGCCCTACCCGACCACCACCCTTCCATCCTCCCCACCAGGACGGGCAGCCCTCATTCTAAACTCCAGCTGGGGTCCCACTCCGTTTCTTCTCCATTATCCAAATCCCTGAAGTCAGAAGGCCTTAACTTGAACTCACACACACAGACACACACAACTCATAGATACATGCACACACAGACACACACAACTTGCACGCATGCACACACACACTTCATACACATGCACGCACACAGACACATAACTCATACACATACACGTGTGCAGATACACACGCAGACATGTGTAGACAACACACAACTCACACACATACAGACACACCCCTCATACATACACATGTGCAGAGACACACACACACATGCAGAGACACACACAACCCATACACATACCATGCATACCCACACAAAGATAACCAGAGTACATAAATGTTCTTATAAATTCTCAAAACAGCTCATCAATATAAAAAATCATCACAATGTACAATTCCAACTGTACTGTCTACAGTATTTAACACTACAATTTTATATCCTGGAATTTAATATTCTGAAATTACAGGAATTTAAAAGTGAAAAATAAGTAAACTTCTTTTGTCAATTGGACAAAATGTTCAAAGTATGAAATGAATCCAAATATCCTACAATTCTGTTATTTAACAGCACATTTATTTCTATGGTACAATATTCAAAAACACTATCAACAAAGCAAAAGAATTAATTTAAAAAGTTTTTGATTAGAAAAGTAAATTTAGTATTTTAAAAATGCATAGCACTAAGATACAAGTCTCATGTGGCTCAGCATGTAAATCACTGATGAAACAATTTAAGAACATGTTTACACGGCATTTTAAAAAACCTACTGACCTGTATAATGGTCCGAAAGGAGCTTATTAAAATTTCAGAAGATTTTCATAAATAGAGACTTCAACAAAAGATAAAAAGCACTTTCAACAACAATGACCCTCGCCCTAAGACTAGAGACAGAGCCTTGGCCCGCTCACCTTACTGGGGGGAGTGTGTGCGCCTGTTTTCCCTTCTGGTGACCTTGGTGGAGAATGTACATCAGACAGGTCCAGAGCACCCTGAAATGTCACATGGTTGAAAATTAAGACATGTTTAAAAACAAAGCGCGAAATACTCGTTATAGCTCAACAGAATTTAAACATGTAAAACCACCACACAATGTTGCCATTTTTATTTCTTCCTATTAATATAAATACCCCTAGATTTTCTCCAAATTTTACCACAACCACAAATAAGCAGACTCAGGATTCTAACTACCTGCTGAGTGTTTCCCTCAAGCACCTGGAACAGGCTCCTCAGGCCACATGTATTAATAAATACGCCCCTAGCGTTCTTGCCAAGTGAACCTTCTCACTTTGCTTTCCCTGCTCTCCACAAAAACACTGTCCTCGGATTCTCAGAGATCATCTCTTTCTTTCTTCCCTCCCTGGACTTCTTTACTTCATTTGGTCTCAAAAAAAAACAAAAGAAAACCTCATAAAAACAAGTAACTATTTCAAAAATGCAGGATGAGGCACTAAATTACAGGGGCTGCCAGGAGTGAGAGAGGAAGGAGAGAGACAAGGTGGGCGGCAACACTGCAGAGCTGGGTGGGGGAGAGGATCACCACTTCAGGTGGAAAAGGGAAGAGAAAAAGGGCAAGGCAAGGAAGCAAAGGCCACTCTGGGGTGCGCTCTGTCTGAAGCTTCCAGATTCAAAACGGGCATGAGGCTAGAAAGCCACGGGGACCCCATCGTGCAGGAGCTTATAGCTGAGAAAGTGAGAGCTGCTCAGGCATGTCTGACTCTTTGAGACCCCATGGACTGTAGCCCGCCAGGCTCCTCTGTCCAAGGAAGTCTCCAGGCCAGAACAGTGGGTAGCCTTCTCCACGGGATCTTCCCAACCCAGGGATCAAACCCTGGTCTCCCGCATTGCAGGCAGATTCTCTACCAGCTGAGCCACCAGGGGAGCCCACAGCTGAGGAACCTGGAGACTATTCAGTGTCATTCCACACTCACTGCGACGCTGAAGAGGGAAGCAATGGACAGAGGGCTGAACGTTAGGATTAACTCGGCAATCGAGAACAGAAAAGGCTGAAAAGGTGTGGACCCAGCAACCTGGCTTTAAGGAAGGTTTAAAACACACGTTTTGAGGCTTCCCAGGTGGCGCTAGTGGTAAAGAACCTGCCTGCCTCTCAGGAGTGATGAGAGGCGTAGGTTCCGTCCCTGGGTTGGGCGGATCCCCTGGCGGAGGGCAGGGCAGCCCACTCCAGTCCGCTTGCTGGAGAACCCCATGGACAGAGGACCCAGCAGGCTATGGTCCACAGGGTCACAGAGGCGACTGAAGCAACTCCGCACGCACACACGGAATCACGTTTGGGGAAAGCTTCAGCGGGCTAATCCAGAGCTAGTTTTCTTCTCCAGCATCAAAAGTCCAAATGAGGTCGATTAAATCTACAATTTTTTATTTCATTATAAAAATCACAGAATGCTTCCCCTCTAAGTGGTAAGGACTGGTAATGACAAAGGGCCCAAGCAGACGCCTGTGAGTTCCCTACTTAAGCATCAGCCCACTGCGTGTGCGTGCATGTGCAGACACGAGCTACTAAAATAAGACCCCCGGTATGAAGGGCGGAAAACCAGCAGAACGCAGAGATGACACGTCCAGCCTAGCGGTTCTGCACCCTGAGGGAGGAAACGATCACCTTCTGGAGCTGCAGAGACCCCAGGCCGGGTCCACGTGACAGGCCTCACCTACGAACCAGGCAAACTGAGTGGGAAGCTTTGGGCCCATCTGTGAAGAGTCACAGACTGAAAGCGCATTTCCTGAGTCTCGATTCCCAATCAAAGCAACCGGACAGGAAAACCCCCACTGGGGCTGTGTCTGAGGCAGACGGCCTGCCGGGGAGGGCACAGGGAGCTCCCAGGACCAGCCTTTCCTTCAGGAGCCGCTGCCCAGCTCACAGCGCCCAGAAGGGACAGTGACAACGCTTTCTGACAAACGGGGCTGCGGCGAGCCGAGTCACAGGGACGGAACCCACACAAACTGAGACGGGACGTGCAGAAGGGGCTGGGCGGGTTGGGGGTGGGGACCACTTCTGGTCTGGCGCAGCTTTCACTCTGTCAGAAGTAAAGACAACGAAGTCAGTTTTCTTTCACACAAAGATTCAAACGTGCCAGTGAGTTAACCAGGTGAAAGGCTGGAAATTCTGGTCTCAAGCCTGTGAAAACGATTGGGCTGGGCTTGGGAGTCCTGTGTTCAGTCCTAACAGCAAAGGAAGGAACAGGAACAGCGGTCATGGCCTGCCCAGCATGGGTCCCAGAGCTCAGGAGGCGGCAGCCTCTAGTCCTCGATGCGGCCACAAATACACCCGATTCTCCCCGTCTCACGGGTGCAGGGCCTCAGGCAGGTGGCGGTTAAGTGGCCAAGAGGGTCACACACAGGGCGGGGCAGAGCTGGGGCGTCACCCCAGCAGTCTGGCCCCAGAGTCCGGGTTACTGCTGGGATGCTGAGGCAGGGAGAGCAGAGCAGACAAGACAGAGGGCAGCCACCACTGCGCGAGGGCATCAAAGGGCAGAGAGAGACAAGGCAAAGGGGCAGCGGAGAGACACAGCAGTCTGGCCACCTCCACCACAGACTGAGGCCCAGGAGACAGCAGGGGCCAAGGCCACCTTTCAGTTCAAGCTAGCACGACAGCCTCATGGAGTGAGTTCACACCAGAAGCTGCTCGACTCTCACAGATGACTGAGCCGAAGTGCGTGCGCTGCGGCCGGGGCTTGCCGCCTTCTCCAGCACCCTCCCCACACTCTCCCCCGTCTCACACTGCGACGGAGCTCAGCAGAACCCCCACCTGAAACAGCTGCTGCCCTCTGCTAACTGAAACTAGGACCCCTGAACGAGCAGAGCTACGCAGGGGCTACAGAGTCTGTCCTCTGTCGTGGCCGTGTCTGTGCTTGGCTGCTCAGCAGCGTCTGACTCTGTGGCCCCCTGAGCTGTAGCCCGCCAGGCTCCTCTAGGCGGAGGAGCTTCTCTAGGCAAGGACACTGGACTGGGGCGCCACCGCCTTCTCCGGGGGGCCTTCCCGACCCAGGACTGGAGCCCAGGTCTCACCCACCTCCTACGCTGTAGGTGGCTTCTTTACCAGCTGAGCCCCCGAGGAAGCCCCAGTGTAAATGTCCGTTTCCTTATGTGAGCACACCTTGACTAGCTCCCAACTCCTCCAGAACAGATGACTTGCTTACATTTTGTATTTTAAATAAACCCTCTATTTAGTATGCCTTTTCTGCTATAAGTACTCAAGCTTTAATGATTTTCAAAGATTCTAATGGGAAACACACTCTGAGACTCTCCAGATGAAGTAACGGCAGCCCATAACCTCCCAGGTTCCTACCTACCCACCTCTATTCGACTAGGTATCTGGGACAGTCACAATGCTGTGTCTGTGAAACAGCATCCTGATGGGAAATGACTGTTTGTAAAGCAAACCAGACCATTAATCTCATTAGCATGATTTCTAAAAAGAAAGGCTGAGAATCAGAAATACAATGGCTAATTTAAAAATTATGAAAATGTTTGGAAACTGCAAAATCAACAGTTCAAAGTTTTAAGCCTAGTTTTAAAAAGACTTTATGTTCAAAAAATTGTTAACAAGCCTACAATTCAGCCCATCTGTGTTTAGAAGCAATACTAAAAGTAAGGACCAACAATCCGCTGGGTGTATCTCACACGACTAACTCGTGCATGTGGGCCTCCCGTGCCCAAGTGGAAGTCCACCATCCCCGTCCACAGAGGGGGAGCTGGGCGGGCAGTCGCATGACCAAGGCCGAACTCGGTTAGTCGGGGAGCCGGCAGGGACGCCACATACCCAGTCCAAACCCCACACTCTGAGTGTCCCCCCCAGAAAAGGCACAGCAGCAGCCTCCGAGCTTCTGTGTCTACAGTTTTCATCAAATTTTGCATTTATACAAACTCTGAGTACGTCTGGTTTGATTTGAAGGAATGGCCTCTTTTTACTTCAACCTGACTCAACACGCCAACTAATCCGCATGGCCGCCCAGATACACAGTGACGGGAAAACAGAAACAGGCAACAAAGGACAGGACTGGACTCACTTCTCCACTGGCCAGCCCTTTTTCTTTTTGTTGACAGCGTCTGATCACTTCTAATAATAAGGGTCCACCCACAGTACCTTCGGCTTCAATAATTCCTAAATCTCGGGCTAAATTCTCTCGACCTTCAAGACCTTGAAACTGGGAAAGAAATAAGACGTAACAAAGTAAAACAGAAATGCACAAAAATATAGCAAAACTATTTTCAGAGGCGAAAGAAAAGCATTTTCAAACTTAAAGGATCTCTAAACTCAAAGACACCATTTTTCTAATGAATGAAATCTCCATTTTTAAGATTACATATCCCAACATTTAAAGCCCCCACTAGCAGGCACAGGCTAACACCAGAACAAACTAACTCTGCAAGAGCAATTCCGTCAAGTTCTGTGAAGCAGGGACACTGGTGCCAGCTGTCTAACAGCTCAGATGGCTTTTAAGAAACTAAGACATAATCAACTATAAAAAACAATCTTTATGCAAGACACTCTACATTGTTAAATTTTGTTACTTTTCAGCTTGTAATGAACCCATCTGTGTCAAAGGCAGCTTCAAGGACAGACATTAAAAAGCGTCATTCTTACTGTGCTAGCTTCGGGTTGAAAAACTGCCAAGGTAAAGTCAAGATTAAAAAACTGAAGAAATTCGGCAACGAGACTCGCCACCAGCCGGCCTGCAAAGAGCAAAAGAGAAAGTGGGAAAGGATCTTTAGGAACCCAAAGCCTCATCACCGACACTGGAAGTAAGATAGCTAAAGGGAATAGTGTTTCTCAAGGTTTTAAATTACAATTTCTTCTCTCTGAATAATACAATTAAGGGATAAATGTCTCAGTCTCCCTCATTAGGACTGTCAGCCTGAAACAATAGGACAATATGACATTCCATAAATGGATTATTTTGCTTATAACTTTTTACAGTAAGTCAGCTTTCTGTAATAAAACTGTCTTTAACCAATAATGTTCCCTAGCCAAGGATTTTCAATAGCAAATCAACAGTTGTCCAATCATATACAATTTAAAATGAGAACTTCTCATAATTGAAATTTCAAAAAAAAATCTGAAATTCCTGACTTCTCTCAAATAGATTCAAGATTTGAAAATTCAGAGACAGACAAAATAAACAACAAACATCTCACCGTCTTTCGTATTTAAGAACTTTTTCAGGCTCTCATTGACTAAAGGAGTTTTGTTCTGTTAAAACAATGAAATATCATTAAGCATTACATGTTCGTCCCCAAAACCACTACAAAATGTAGACCAAAGTTTAATTTTTTGGCAAGATATTAAGTAAAATACTGTCACACAAAAACTCATGGTTAAACCCATTCTGTAACTACTGCTTATTACAGGAACTGGTTTTTTTGTTAAGGTAAGGACTGAGATACTCAATTAGGAGATTGTTCCTGACAGCAGCAAAAGAAATTTTTAGGTGTAACAGTAATGGATTTTAAATGTTTATGAATTAGAGGGTCCCTGGAGCATAAAGGACTATGAAACCATTTCTTCAAGTGTTTCCAATTTCCCCTAAGGAAAGGGATCTATGAGATTTAGTACTGACTTCAGAGTTCCTGTGATAACTTTCTTTAGGTTACTCCAAAACTCTAAAGTATACATGAAAAGAGAATAACCTTGACCCTCCGATAACAGTAAAGAAGCACAATCTTTAGTTCAAAATTA
>SJYQ01096156.1:0-24658 GCA_006410935.1 Redunca redunca
CCACCTCCCGCCCCCACATTCTGTGTTCACGGTGGCTACAAAAAACAAACCCTCAATAACGAGACAAACATCCCAGTTCAAAATGGGCGAAAGATTCAAGCATTCACATCACCAAAGAAGATACAAGGACATGAAATAGGCATATAAAAAGATGTTCTGTGTCATTAGTCAGTGCGTGCATGCTCAGTCAGTCGGCTCTGTGTGACCCCCATGGACTGTAGCCCACCCTGGAGCTGAGTGTCTTTATCTGTGAAATGGAGAGACTGGGATAAGATACTACATCCGTGGCGTTCCGACCTTCACAGAGGTATCCGTGTCCTTCTACAGTCTAAGAGTGCCCAGCCCTTTTCTTTCCCCTACTCAGCTTTGTTCAGAGCAGTTTGATGTCATCTTTTTTATTTACTGGCCTTCTGGAATCTAAAAGGGTTTTACAACACGGGAGTAGATGTCGTCCAAGATTCACTCTAACTCTGATATTCTTTGCTTTGGGGTGAAACTGTGGCTTGGTCATTTCTAGAATTCTTAACATGTCATGCAGAGCTCACCCTTGCTGACAGAGGTTGTTATGACACATACTTGACGTGGTTCTGAGAACTTGACATCCATTATACTATTTAATCATCCCAGGCAGCTTGCCCCAGGATCCCACATCTGGTTGTTGGCAGAGCTTGAACTCAGAGCTGTATGACCTGTGACAGGTACACTGAAGTGTAATGAGCTACACTAGAAAGCCAGGTGGGCAGCAATTACAGATGCGTGCAGCTGGCTGGGGGGTGGTGGTGTGTGCATGTGTGTACATGCCTCCCTCTCTACTGTTCCTTTTTTTACACATTTAAATATATAGATAATTCATGTGGAATGTCTATGAAAATCTCAACCAGTTCTGTCCAATAGAAAAGAGAATGTCAACCATGTCATTTTAAATTCTCTCCAGTCACATTAAAAGTAAAAAGAAACAAGTAAAATTGATTTTTTTAACACAACATATCCAAAATGTAAACATGGAATAGGGTTTCCCTGGCTCAGATGTAAAGACTCTGCCCGCATGCAGGAGACCCAGGTTCAGTCCCTGGGTTGGGAAGATCCCCTGGAGAAGGGCATGGCAACCTACTCCAGTATTCTTGCCCAGAGAATTCCATGGGCAAAGGAGCTTGGTGGGATCCTGTCCATGGGGTCGCAAAGAGTCGGACATGACTGAGCAACTAACATACACACACATCCAAATGTTATTATTTAAATGTGGAATAACTGTAAGAATATGGATCATACATTCTATTTCAATGCTAAATCGTTACTCCAGTATATGTGTTATACTGACAGCACATCTCAATTCAGACTAACCACATTTCAAGGGCTTATAGACACATGTACTATATTTTATGTTGTTTAGTGACGAGTGGGTAGCCGTTTCCTCCGCTAGGGGATCTTTCTGACCCAGACGTGAAACCCCCGTCTCCTGCATTGGCAGATGGATTCTTTACCTGAGCCACAGGTTTAAACCATCAAATGGAAAGATAAAGAAGAAACAGGCAACTGTTTCTTGACCCTCTGAGTCTGTGCCCTTCCGCCCTAGGCTTACTGATCTCTCAGTCTCCTCCTGCATTGTCATCTTCTCTAGTTTGGGTGGAGGCCAGAGAAGCTGGGGTCCTCGATGTAAAACCAGTAAAGCTGATGTTGATGCAGCTGCCTGGCCTTTGTCCCTGAATCATTGACACTTAAGTGCCAGCCTGTAAATACAGTTTTATCAGCCCTGGCTGATCAGTCTTCTCCACCGTGTCCTCTTCAAAAGCACACGCACCTGGAGCCTCCATCTCCACACTCTCTGACTCTGCAGGCCATTTTCAGAAACAGGAACTGTGTGGGAAGGAACACAATTAGGAGATGCAGATGCCATTTAGCTTTATTAAAAAAAAAAAAAGCTTGAGAAATGAAAGTGTCTTTCCTATTCTCCTATCCAAAATCCATTCCCAAAGACAGTCCCTGGATATATTTCCAGATCTTTATTGCACATTCGAAAGTGTGTGTTTGCACACATCTACGTATGTATATGTATAGATATAGATATAAACACATGCACACTTCTGTCAGTTTATCTCACATAAATGGGCTTATGCTGTACACATGTTGCCTTATTCATTTTATTTTATCATAATACATTAGGTCAGTTTATAGAAATCAAACTCATTTTAAAACTGCTGAATCATTGTCAGCTCATTTATTTCATAATTTAATTTCCCATTGATGAGCATATATGGATTGGTTGGCTGGTTGCGTTTGGTCTTATTACAGACAGTATTGCAGTTAAATCCTGTGCTTATTTTGTGGAACATTTGCCCAAGTATTTCTGTATGGGTAAATTCCAGAAGCAAAATTATAGGGTCAAATAACATGCCTATTTAAAATTCTGCTAGCTAAACCAAATTGCTCTCCAGCAAGTAAACTCTGTTTTTACCTTAAGGTGGGAAATAGGATTGAGAGTCTCAAAAATGAAGAAAGATTGTCAAAAATAAAACAAGACAAGGACTCTTAGGTAAGCCCTGGCTTCCTCCTGCTGCTTCTACGCCTTTTAAAAAATAATGTCAAGAGGAAAACCTGAGTGAATATGGTAATTATAAAAACTGCTGTTAAGTTGGTTTGAAGCCTGAGGTACCTCTTTCAACTGTAAAATTGACCATGGGTTTCCTTTTTATCAGTTGTGTAGTGATAGGGAAGAAATCAACCTTATTTTGTCAGTTAAAAAAAAATTACCTGAAGATAAAGACCCAAGCAGTTTTTCAGACTAGTTCTTTCCAGTGCACAGACAGCGTATGAAGATCATTCTATAGAGTTCCGTAGTGTGGAAGCTTGGAGAGTAATGTATATTGAGTTTTGATCTTCCTTCCAGCCTGGATGTAGACATGGGTACTCTTCTTCCTTAGTCACCAGACCTCATGCATCTTTCCTTCAGATTTTGCCTTCTGGGGGGCTTCCCTGGTAGCTCAGTTAGTAAAGAATCCGCCTGCAATGCAGGAGACCCTGGTTCAGTTTCTGGGTCAAGCAGATTCCCTGGAGAAGGGATAGGCTACCCACTCCAGTATTCTCGGGCTTCTCTCATGGCTCAGCTGGTAAAGAATCCACCTGTAATGCAGGAGACCTGAGTTCAATCCCTGGGTTGGGAAGATCCCCTAGTGAAGGGAACAGCTACCCACTCCAGTATTCTGGCCTGGAAAATTCCATGGACTGTATAGTCCATGAGGTCGCAAAGAGTCCGACATGACTGAGCAACTTTCACTTTCTTTTCACTTTCTTTGCCTTCTGAGTCTATTCGTGGGAATAACTCTGGAAGCCCCTGCATCAGCCCTGACCTTGAAAGAGAAAATGAATCTAATAGTCTCAGTTTTACATCAGTCATAAAGTCTTAGGTCTTGCTGGTCACATCTCTCAACCATTGATTTGGATTAAAAATTTTGATTTGAGGCAAGAAGTGGCCCATTTTTAAAATATAAAAACACTGGCAGAGAAAGTAGCTATATTGTACATTGATAGCCAGCTGTTACTAGTCTGATCTTTACTCAGTCAAAGGCAGACTTCTCATTACTGTTCCTGGCTCTTACGAACATGAGTTGCTTCCCAGCAGTACAAAATAAAAAGTACCAGTTCCTACACAAAGTTCTTTTAACCGGAGCTTGGACCTCTGATCTGAGTTGAGTCCAGCTTTAGTTAAGCCTATAAACCATGATGTTACATTACATCTGTTGCTTTATAGCAGTCATGCAGCTATATTGGCAAGACAGTAACGATGGTGAATAGTACAGCAAGTCCCCTAGATGGGAACCTTCAAGTTGCACACTTTGAGAGTTGCAGACATGCTTTCACATGTCCTATCACGTAAGTTAGTTCACCTGTCTGGCATGCATTGCCGTGTGCATGCATCCTCCACAAGAGCTTGTGTTTTTGTGTACTTTACGGTACACAGAGCACAGTAGTGCCGTGCTAGTACAAAATAGAAGTGTTCACTTATTTGGTACTAGTTCAAGAACTTCTTAGAATATGCAACCTTAGATTAAAATACTTCTTTAAAAATCATATTTCAAGTCTATAAAATAACTTCACTCTGGAGAATTTTGAATGGGAATGTACATTAGCTATTGCAGATATTGGATTAATAGATTAAAAATCAGATATCTTTTTAATCCAGTGACTTCACTGGGACCACATTTGTTAAAACTGAGTTCGATTTTGTGTGTGGTCTATAGGATTTCGTTGGACCCTTAGTACATATATTTTTTTCAGCAGATATGACATTCTTGTGGGGAAAGTATTATAAACTTATTACAGTAGAGTACTATATAGCCGATGTGTTAGTTGGGTACCTAGGCTAACTTTGTTGGACTTAGGAACAAATTGGACCTACAGACAGATTCTCAGGACAGAACTCGTTTGTGTACAGGAAACTTACTGTACAGGGTATTTCAGATAAATGTAAATTTTATGGGATTTCATTGGATGCCTAAGTAATTTCCCACAGAATGGTGCTAAAGAGCTAAATTACAACAAATAGTAAGGTGCGACAAAAAGTTCTGCTTGCTCTTGCCCTGTAGCGATAGGTTACAATGACAGTCTGTTGTAGCTCCACGTGGCCGCTGCTGTGGGATCTGGGTCTGTCTGATACCCATGCTCCACTGTTGTACACAGCGTTCCTGCCTCCCATCGGTCCTTCCCGTAGTGGCTGGAGGAGCTGATGTCTGATAAGACTCAGTGCTTGGCCTAGCTGAGAAGCACTGGGCATTTTCTCATAAAAATAGAAGATACTACCTGGTTCTTTCTTTTCCTCCTTCCATCTCCTCTTCTCCTCAACCCTTGCTGCAGACTCACCCTCTTCTGTCCCTCCTCCCTGTCTCTCCTCCACTCCCACTCTGTTCTTCTTTCCCTTCCTCCTCCCAATTTAACTGAGAAATACAGAGCATTCAACATGGCCTCCTGTATATACCTTCCCTAATAATACATGGTAGTATTGGGTTTCTGATTTACTGCTTCAATTTTGCTGGATAAATTAAATTTGCAGGGATCCAAATTTACTCAGTGATAAGCTTAAGAGCTGTTGGCTGCTTGGGGGGTGTGTGTGCCTGCATGCGTGCACATTTATAAAACCAATAATCTGGCAAATGTATTTCTAAATCTTCTAGTTTTCTTATAAACATTTTAGAGTTTTAACATGAGGGAAAATAAAGTGTGGCAGAGACAGCTGTAGACATGTGGGCTGTGTTTACTCACAAATTGAAATATTGCAAAAGACAATTCAGAATGGCAGGTTTCCGGTGGAAATTAGATTTTACTATGAGCTAAACTGGATATTACTAGCTCTTGTCTTATCACTGTCACAATTAGAGTTTGCTGGATACTCTCAGTCCAGATCTGGGAGAAGATCCAAAACTTTGGAAATTAGGGATCGGGAGCCTGCCAAATGTGTTTGTACTATGTTGTCCAACTGTTTAACTGGTAATAACTTTACATACTAATATTTCAGTATGAAGAAGTAGTTTGGAAGCCAAATGCTGTGTCCATTTGGCTGGTCAGAGTCTTACAGAATTCTCCAAATATCAGCATAAAATAAAGTTAATTTTAGAGGCACTCAGGTAATTGGGATACAGCCCCAATTAAAAGTGGCACTGAACTGAAATACATAGACATTTCTCATTTTTATCTAAACTGGTACCTTTTTTATATAATGAGTAAAAACAGTTTCTTGTTGTATTACATCCATGAGCTCTCAATCAGAACACATTAAAAATATTAGAAGCTTTTAGTTAAAAATGATACCTACTGCCCTTCTCTGTTCCTTACTAAAAAGGTGAAACGTCTAGCACTTATAACTGGCAATGAAATAATTATCTAAATTATGTGAAAAAATTCCCATTTAGCCAGAACTAGATTTAAAATCCTGTTTGGTGATTCAGGTATGTCATGTGCACCTGGAAAGAAATAGACCTTTCTTTCCCTCCCTCATTCCCTTTTTTAGAAACACAGAGTTGATTGTAGTTCAAAAAACAGTTAGCTGTTTCCACCACAGATCCTAGTGAGATCTCCACAGTGGTACTGACTCCCCTCTGCCATATCTCTTTCTCTCTTGGGTATGAGCACAAATACCAGGAAAACATATGTGCCAACAGAGATCAGGGGAAGTGAGGAGAACAGGATGTTTAGCAGATGGAGACAGAGACACTAGAGCAGTCTATGGGGAAACATGCGAGATACTAACATTGATCTAAGAGCTACTCAGGGAGAAGTCAGTGGCACCCCACTCCAGTGTTCTTGCCTGGAGAACCCCAGGGATGGGGGAGCCTGGTGGGCTGCCGTCTATGGGGTCGCACAGAGTCGGACACGACTGAAGCGACTTTGCAGCAGCAAGAGCTACGCAGAGACTGTTAAGTGTTTACAGAATGAGCCAAAGTAATGTCTGCATTTTGTTAACTACACATTGTCTGTCTGGGGAGACTATCCTTCTGAGAAGAATGAGATAAACCAAAAGAATAAAATTCTTGTTACTTTTGAAAAAATACTACCAAACAAGCAACAGTCTCTAGAAGCCTAAAAAATGATACAGAACTCTGAAAATGATTAACTAACAAAACCAGAAGAAATTTCTAAAAATCAGTAGACTAACTCAAGACAGTGCTAGAAGACATACTCTCTAAAAGAGAAACACTGGAATCAACACAAGTGTCCATCAACAGATGAATGGTTAAAGAGGGTGTGTGTGTGTGTGTGTGTGTGTGTGTGTGTATGTGAGACACGCACCACGGAATATTCCTCAGCCATAAAAAAGAATGAAATAATACCATTTGCAGCAACACGGATGGGTCTAGAGATTATCATACGAAGTGAAGTTAATCAGACAGAGAAATACCAATATCATATGATATTGTTTATATGGGGAACCTAAACAGAATTACGCAAAAGAACTTATTTACAAAACAGAAACAGACTCACAGACATAGAAAACAAACTTATGGTTACCATAGGGGAAAGGGAGGGAGGGATAAACTAGATCTTGGGATTAACAGATACACACTACTATATATAAAATAGAGTTTTATAAAAAGGAAAACAGTGACCTACTGTATAGCACAGGGAACTATATTCATACCTTATAATAACCTGTAATAGAAAAGAATATGAAAAAGAATATATATATATATTACTGAATCACTTTGCTGTATACCAAAAACTAGACAACACTGTAAATCAACCATGCTTCAATAAAAAATAAAAGAGAAACAAAAGGCAACAAGAACTGAACATCCTGAAATGTAGAAACAGTAACTGAAATGGAAAGGGAGATACAGAAGATGTGAAATTATAAAGAAGTCAAGTACAGTAGCACAACTGAAATCTGAGAATGGGGAGTAACAAGAATTACTATAGGAAATGGAATCCTTGCTGTAAAGGACAGTATTGAGCCGTTCTCACAGAACACTGATGAACAAAAGTGTTCATGGTTTAAATGGTAAGGAAAGGGCAAATATGAAGACTATGAATGGGAATCTGGCATAAGAAATCAATGGTCTTGACATGCAATAATCAAAACCATAGACTAAGACATGACTTGAGTCTTGGATTGAGAGATCTCACAATATTTTGACGTAAATCATTACAGAAGAGAAAACCAGTATTTTGGGATGCTCAGGGCTATGGGTACAGAACTCAAATCAACTTAGATAAGCTAAAGACTAAGGAATTTGTTAGCTCACATAAACCGTGATTCCAGAGATAGTTGAGCTTCAGAGTCGGCTTGATCTACAGGCTGCAGCCCCGTTTCTCTGAGACTCTCTTCATTGTGGAGGCATCTTTGAAGACTGCTTCCCCCATGGGCAAGTGGTTCTGGTAGTTCCAGGTTTTGGACAAAGAACACATTCTTTTGTCCCAGAGTTCCAAATAGGTGCACTGAGATTCGTCCTCAGAACTGTTACGACACATGCCTCCATTTAAACCAAGGAATGAGACCAGAGAAGTGGGATTTGCTGATCAGATGGTGGTCTGAAGAACATCAGACTGACATAAAGCTCGCCCTGGGACATGTTAGAATTGCACACAGAAAGAAAAAAAAGCCTGTGGAGACAAATAAACTTATCTGAAAGCCATCCAAGAAGAAAGGAAAATCAGGCTGACCTCAGACTTCTCTTTTATTCTGAAAGTCAGAAGAGAATAGAGAAATGGCTAGATTTGTGAGGGAGAGTCTGTGACCCAAGAACACAGAGGATCCAATATGTAAGGATTCCGTTACTGTCTGTTTGTTTATTAAATAGCAATTGGGCATACTTGATTTGACTGAGAGGAATATCAAAATTAGCACATCAAGAATGGGTGACCACAGATTGCAAATTGGCGCAGCCACTATGGAATGCAGTATGGAGGTTCCTCAAAAAACTAAAAATAAAGTTCCCATGTGATCCACCAGCCGCACGCCTGGGATGTACCCAGACAGAACTATAGTTCAGGGAGACACGTACACCCCTGTGTTCATAGGATGACTATTTACAATAGCCAAGACATCGAAACAACCTCAGAGTCCACTGACAGATGAATGGATAAAGAAGATATATATGGTGTATACACTGGAATAGTAGCCATTGAAAAGAATAGTGCCATTTGCAGCAACAAATGGATGGACCTGAAGAATACCATACCAAGCAAATTAAGTCATAAAGACAAATACCATATGATAGCCCTTCTACGGAATCTAATATACGACACAAATGAACATGTATACAAAACAGAAACAGACTCGGAGACGTAGAGGGCATGCTTGTGGTTGCCAAAGGTTGGGCGGAGAGGGAAGTACTGGGAGTCTGGGATCAGCAGATGCAAAGTGTTATATATCGGATGGGTCAACGGCAAGATCCTGCTGTATAGCACGGGGAACTATATTCAATATCATGTGATAAACCATAATGGAAAAGAATAGGAAAAAGAGTATATATGTATCAACGGAGGCACTTGGCTATATAGCAGAAATTCACACAGCATTGTAACTCAACTATACTTCAATCAAATTTTTTTTAAAAAAGAATGGGTGACCACAGCACGAAAGGACTGGTGAGATTCCCTGTGGGAAACACTGTCTGTAGACACCCAGCTCTTCCCAGAAGTTCTGAGAACCGTGGCTTCAGCAGCCCTCACCTGTTGGTACTGGCCATCTAATGACCCCATAGGAATGTGGTCGAACTAGTATATTTTTCACAACAGCATCTGGATGAAGCTTAAAAGCAAATAATTTCATTATAAATTAATGGTCCTTATTATGAGAATAGCCCTATAATTGGACTTCAGAAATTCCCCTGAAGAAGCTTCAGGCAGAGTGTACCATCAGATTTAAAAGTCTAATTAAATGGGTCTAAAATTATGTTTCATTTTAGGCCACCTATGACTAGAAAGAAATGGTTTCCAAAGGCCTTTAAAAAAAAGGAGAGGAGTTGGTCAAAGGAAACATGAAATAGAAAGGGAGATGAATGGGATAAGGAACAATTATAAAGATGTAAAGTGGAGTAACCAAAATTACAGCCCCCTTCAGAGGCACAAAGAGAGAACTGACACTTAGGAGGACTGCGGAAATGATGCAAAAGACAGATTTGGGTAAACTTTGAAGTGTGATACATGCCTTTCTATGTAATTCCTGACATTTTCCCATTTTTCTTTTAACCCTGAAATGTTCTATTTAAAGATTACCTATATTGATACAAAAAAAAAAAAAAAGAACTGGAGTCAATCAACATGTTCAACATCAGTGGAATTGCTTTGTAAATAACCACGTATCAGTACGATTTATGAGGAGGGTCGAAATAGGAAAGTGCGTGCTGTACAGCTGAGAGCACCCACCAGCATGTCATTCGTGTTGCTGGATGCCACTGTGTTGTTAATATCACTGCCTCCATTACTCATTGTTGAGATATTGACATACTGCCAGTTCTCCCGGTGCTAAAAGACTCACTGCCCCAAGAAGCCCCAGTTTCCTACGTGCCCCTGCCTCTCTCTCCCCAGATCACCAGGGCTTCCCTAGGATCCAGCGGAAGGGTTGTTGTCACTCAGTCGTGCCTGACTCTTTGCAACCCCATGGACTGCAGCACGCCAGGCCTCCCTGTCCATCACCAACTCCCGGAGTTGACTCAAACTCATGTCCTTTGAGTCGGTGATGCCATCCAACCATCTCACCCTCTGTGGCCCCCTTCTCCTCCTGCCTTCAATCTTTCCCAGTCTAATGAGTTGGCTCTTTGCCTCGGGTGGCCTAAGTGCTGGAGCTTCGGCATCAGCCCCTCCAGTGAATATTCAGGGTTGACTTCCTTTAGGACTGATTGCTTCGATCTCATTGCTGTCCAAGGGACTCTAAAGAGTCTTCTCCAACACCGCAGGTACTGATGGGTTACTGGCTAGCATATCAGGGTTATCCAGAATCATGCTCCAGCCCTTTCATGTTTAAAACAAAAAAAAATTTTAATACTATCTCAGGCTATGGAGATGCTTTCCTAAGAATATCCGTTTGTATCAACTCCTATATTCTCTTCAGTCCCCGGAAGTCATCCTCTGCTCTGGCAGTGGATTCTTCCAGCTACCATTTGCTGATGTCAGGAAGGTCATTTTTCTCTTTATATCAGAGGCCTTCTACCAATTCCCAACTGGCTGCTGATTTTTATCCTATTTCCCAGGCCTTGCAGGCTCCCAGAAATGAGTTAAAACTAGGAATTTAACATCTTTGCTGTGAAACTCTTCCTTTGCTTTGGTTTTGTTTTTTCAGGCAAGTGGTTAGCATATCATTCACCTGTTAGCCATCCTGGCACAGAAATGTCCACCCAGAATGGCCCCTAAACATGCTTAAACATGCACCTAATTTGTTTTGTTATAATGGGTAAAGGGATTTTGCAGTGTAATTAAGATAATGAACCTTGAACTTCGGGTGGTACAGTGGATAAGTGTCCGCCTGCCAATGCAGGGGACACAGGCGCAATCCTTGTTCTGGGAGGATCCCACATGCCACAGAGCCGCTAAGCCCATGCGCCGCAACTGTTGAGCCTGTGCGGTAGAGCCCGTGATCCAAGATGAGAGAAGCCACCACAGTGAGCAGCCTGTGCACCGCGACTAGAGCGTAGCCCCCACTCACCACAACTAGGGAAAGCCCGTGCACAGAACCAAAAATAAGTTTAAAAACTGCTTATGAAATAAAATGAACCCTAAAATAAGTTATTCTGGATTATCTGGATAGGCCCCGTCTAATGATATGAACTTTTTTTAAAATTTTTAAAAAATTTTATTTTGGTTTGGAGAATACTTGATTTACAATGTTGTGTTAGTTTCAGTTCAGTTCAGTCGCTCAGTCGTGTCCGACTCTTTGCGACCCCATGAACTGCAGCACGCCAGGCCTCCCTGTCCATCACCAGCTCCTGGAGTCCACCCAAACCCATGTCCATTGAGTCAGTGATGCCATCCAGCCATCTCATCCTCTGTCGTCCCCTTCTCCTCCTGCCCTCAGTCTTTCCCAGCATCAAGGGCTTTTCAGATGGGTGAGCTCTTCACATCAGGTGGCCAAAGTATTGGAGTTTCAGCTTTAGCATCAGTCCTTCCAATGAACACCCAGGACTGATCTCCTTTAGGATGGACCGATTGGATCTCCTTGCACCCCAAAGGACTCTCAGGAGTCTTCTCCAACACCACAGTTCAAAAGCATCAGTTCTTCGGCACTCAGCTTTCTTTATAGTCCAACTCTCACATCCATACATGACCACTGGAAAAACCATAGCCTAGACTAGATGGACCTTTGTTAGCAAAGTAATGTCTCTGCTTTTTAATATGCTATCTAGGTTGGTCATAACTTTCCTCCCAAGGAGTAAACGTCTTTTAATTTCATGGCTACAATCACTATGTGCAGTGATTTTGGAGCCCAGAAAAATAAAGTCAGCCACTGTTTCCCCCATCTATTTCCCATGAAGTGATGGGACCAGGTGCCATGATCTTAGTTTTCTGAATGTTGAGCTTTAAGCCAACTCTTTCATTCTCCTCTTTCACTTTCATGAAAAAAGTTAGTTTCAGGTGTACAGCAAAGTAATTTAGTTATACATGTGCTCAGATGATAGAGAGTCTGCCTGCAATGCAGGAGACCCAGGTTCAATCTCTGGGTCAGAAAGATCCCCTTGGAAAGGGAATGTCGGCTCACTCCAGTATTCTTTCCCAGAATATTCCATGGACAGAGGAGCCTGGTGGGCTACAGTCCATGGGGTTCCAAAGAGTTGGACACGACTGAGTGACTAACACTTTCACTTTCATACATGAATCTGTTCTTTTCTAAATTTTTTTTCCCATACGGGTTATAACAGAGTATTAAGTAGAGGTCCCTGTGCTATACAGTAGGTCCTTTTTGGTTATCTGTTTTATATATTGAAGAAGGAAATGGCAACCCACTCCAGTATTCTTGCCTGGGAAATCCCATGGACAGAGGATCCCGGAGGGCTACAGTCTGTGGGGTCGCAGCAGAGTCAGACATGAGATCCTGGAGGGCTACAAAAAACAAGTTTGTTTTCTAAGCCTGTGAGTCTGTTTCTGTTCATAAGCTCTTTAAAAGAGAACTTTCTCAGGCTGGAGGCAAAAGAGATGGGACAGAAGAGGAAGTCCGATTCCAAGCGTGAGAAGGATTTGACCCACTGTCACAGCCTCTGAGATTAGAACCAGAGAGAGGCCTCTGGAGGGGGTGGAGGGCCACTGACAGCCAGCAAGAAATCAGGAACCTCCATAAAACAGCCACATGGAACTGGGTTCAGCCAACAACCCAAGTGAGACGAGAAGCAGATCCAAACCTCCAGAGTGGAATACAGCCCTTTGTGAGACTCTAAGCAGAGAACCAGTTAAGCCAAGCCATACCTGCACGTGTGATCTGCAGAACTTTGAGATGAATCATGACTGTTGCTTTAAGCTACAAAATTGGTGGTAATCTGATACAGCAGCAGCAGAAGGCCAACACACCAATATATAGAATAATAACAACACAACAACAACAAATAACACCCGGCAGGATGGGATGGAAGAAATGGTAAATGCTGAGAACACGCTGTTCGTCGTGGCTGGGGAAGTGTTTTCAGGCTGGGATTCTCTGCACAGTGAACCACTAGTTCTGAAGGCCAGGAGGACCCAGAGCGAGTCTGCATGCAGCACTCAGCCAAGAGTTTACACAGGATTGGGTGTCTGGGGGGGGGAAACACATGTATCACTCTGTGTAAGAAACGCTGTTTTGGAGATGGGCTGTTTTAACAAAGGGGCTTCTCTGGTGGGTCAGTGGTAAGAATCCTCCTCCCAGTGCAGACTTGGGTTCAGTCCCTGGGTTGGGAAGATCCCCTGGAGAAAGAAATGGCAACCCACTCCAGTATTCTTGCCTGGAGAATCCCATGGACAAAGAAGCCTAGTGGGCTACAGTCCTTGGGGTCTTAAAAGAGTCGGACACAACTTAGTGACTAAACCAGTTAAAAAAAAAAAGAAAAAAATCTTAACAAAGTGGCCTTGTACAGTGCTGTGATTCAAAGAGAGTGAGCGTCTTTGTAGATTCTTGTTTGTTTTCCTAAGGTTACTGTTGTGTATAGTAAGAAATTGGTGAGAAGAAGAAATTATACAAAGGGGAGCTTGTTTTGACAGTAGGTCCATGCTGTCTCATTTGTGTGTAATTTCTTCTGGTACAACTATAAAACGTTGACAAGCTTTTCAAGATGTATTAGCAGAGTTCTGGGTGTTATTTATGAAAGCTGCTTACATCAGGCTTCAACTCGACTTAAAGGTCCAGTGAGTTGCTTTGTGCTATGGATTACACTGGTAACATGGAAGTTTGCTAATATATGCTGGAATTCCATAAGGCTTGGCACTCTGGAGCCAGCCTGCCTGGGTTTAAAACCCAGCTCTTTCACTGACTAGCTGTGTAGTCTTGGGCCAGTTACTGAACTTCCCTATACCTCAGTTTCCTTTTCTGTGAAAATGGATGATAAGAGGACCTCTCTCCTAGTATATTGTGAGAACTTGAAGTGCTCAAACTACCACCTAGCACCTTGATCGGCAGCAACAAATGTTAGCTATAATTATGTTTGTTATGCTTTCCCAAAACATGCAAACATTCCTGAAACTGGGTCTTTCTGACTCCTTGGTCCCAAAAAACAGTTGAGCCCAAGGATCCCCTAACTGCTGTTGATCTACCCGTTGTGTACTAGCAGGCCAAACCAGGAAATCGGGTTACCTGGCATCCCTTTCTGTCGCTTCTTACTGTTATTTTCCACTTCACATTGGTGGAGCTTTACCGATAATGTGGCCTTATATTCCTTATCAGAGAAATCTTCATTTTTTAACACCTTAAAAGAACATTCTCTATCTGCTCTTTTATGAAATGATGTTTCATAAGATAATAGGCATACTGTGGTATAGCAGAATAATATAAAATAACTTTGGAAATGCTAGGTTTAATTTCCTTACTCAGGGTTTATCAGAGCCTTTGTTTTTAATGTGAATTTTCAATGTCCAAGGATATATAGTGCATTTCTCTGCAAACATATTTGACCATGGAACATATTTTTCAAGATACGCCTCTTTGAATTTCCTAGAAGTGTTCTGCACATCCAGTTTGGTAAACAGCTGCCCTGAAATACAAGCGTATTTTACCAAGATCATTTAGTATTTAAAAATTAAGATTTTTATGAATTTTAGCTTGTTCTAAAAGAGATTTTATAGCTCCAAATATATCTATCTATGTATGTTTACAAGTTTCCCTGGTGGCTCAGTGGTCAAGAATCTGCCTGCCAGTACAGGAGATGGGGTTCAAGCCCTGGGTTGGAAAGATCCCCTGGAGAAGGAGATGGCAACCCACTCCCATCTTCTTGCGACTAAACAACAGAAATGTATATTTCCCCAGATTCGACTTAGATAAAGCAAGGGAGAGTCTAATTCTTATTTTTTAGATTAAAAGCGGCCCTTGTTAGGTCAGGCTAATGACTTTTCCCAGTAGTCCTTCTCTGAGATGGATAATGAAGACCTCGTTGCACAAGGACAGGATCCTCTGCTTGGCAGAGTCATCAAATGCATATTGAATCGGGCAGTCCACATGTCATCCATAAGGTTAGTGCGGCCTTTTTAAAACACAGCTCGTAGGGGCCTTCCCAGGCGGTCGTCCAGTGGCTACGACTTCATCTTCCAGTGCAGAGGGCACAGGTTTGATCCCTGGTGGGGAGTGAAGATCCCAGGTACCTCATGACCAAAAAACGAAAACATAAAACAGAAGCAATATTGTAACGAATTCAATAAAGATTTTTAAAAGCAGGGGAAGGAGGGTGTGGGCAAATTGGGAGAGTAGCACAGATTTACATACACACTACCATATGTGAAATAGATAGCCAGTGGGAAGTGGTTGCACACCACAGGGAGCTCACAGTGGTGCTCTCTGTGACGACCCGGGGTGGGGAATGTGTGTGGGGTGGAGGGAAGGCTCAAGAGGGAGGGGACACGTGTATACTTATGGCTGACTCATGTTGTTGTAGGACAGAAACCAGCACAACATTGTAAAGCAGTTTTCCTCCGATTACAAATAAATTTTAAAATAATTTTTAGAAGATTTAAAAAAAATACTTAACAACAGCTTGTATTTTCAGCCAGCACCGCTTATTGAGGTGGTAACTTCTATAACCTAACCCTCTCTGTGAAGAAATTCCTTCCTTTTGTTCGGAACTTACCTCTCCCAAACGCTAGGGACTGCTTCTTTGATTTGGCAGTCAAGTGAATGCAACCAAGTTGCTTCTTACCGATTTTGTAGGCTTCAGCCTTCGCGCCTTCTTGGTGTTTCCCTTTCTAAAGTAAAAAGTCCTCATTCTTCAGGCTTTCAGTTGACTGTGAAGTTACTACACCATTGCAGGCTAACAAATTAGCCTGCCACAGTTTCACGGATGCTGGCAGAAGACAGAAGGCTCCTGGGTTAGAGACAAAGGCTACTCTATTACTCACGGCAATGGTGGTAGCTAATTACATATTTATTAGAGTTCCTGGTTTAAAACCTGTCTGTCCCATCACTCATGAAACTCTGGACCATCTCTGTTTTTCTCACCACCGTATCCATAATAACTCACATAGCATGGTGTGGAGGGGGCACCGAGTAAATAAATAATGAATGAATGAACACACTACGGTCTCTCTAGCTCAGAGCCGATCTATCATTCTGAGTAGCAGAATGGGCCAAATGCATTATTTTGGTCCATGCCTTTCTCTAAACAGTTTTGTTGTATTTCTCCCTGTTCACACAACCTCAAAATTTGTTTTTAGTGAAGTTTAATCGTTTTTTATTTTATATTCCCGTGCGTGCATGCTGTCACTTCAGTCGTATCCAACTCTGCAACCCTATGGACCATAGCCCACTAGGCTCCTCTGTCTGTGGAATGTCCCAGGCAAGCATCCTGGACTGGGTTGCCATTTCTTTCTCCAGAGGATCTTCTCAACCCAGGGATCGAACCTGTGTCTCTTACATCTCATGCACTGGCAGGCGAGTTCTTTCTACTAGCACCCCTGGGAAGCCTATGCGCAGGAAGCACTTAGATTTTAATTTAGAGATGTCACATCATTTTACTAATCGAAATGATGGAGACATATTACATGTTACCAGTCCTAGATACCCTGCTAGCATTGTCCATTTGGGTAATTCTGATGTTTCCTTTTAACTGACTTGCATCATAAGGAAATGAAAGGTGCTGAAAGCTGGGACTCCTACGGTGTTTCAGTTATCTTTTGCAAACCTAAGTGGTTAAGATTATTCTGGGCACTGTGGAAGATGGCAAAGTGAAACATCACTTCTCACTTACGCATACATACCAAGGTCTGTGGCCAGGACCTCAAAGAGGTTAGAGTCTATATGAGCAAATAACACGGACTTGGTGCGTTCGCACGTAATCATGGTAAGCAAGCTGCATTAGAATCTCAGCATGTGTCCGGGCTAAGCTACGTGGTACAGATTTAAATACTGCATGGAAGTTTGACATTACTCTGAACTGGACTACAATACTAGAGATTTCATGAAGTTCGCTCTGGGCTGGATTTTGAAGCTCTTAGACCGAATCTTTAACAAAAAGTTCAATAGGCAGGCCACAGAAGTTGCAGCATGCTCTTGGAAACGAGAGCTGGCTGGAGTGGTAGGCATCAAATGGGAAGGCATGTGTTCCGTGCACACTCAGCACGGGGCTCTAAGAACAGCACGCAGCTTTTCTGTGTCCTCTTCCACTCAGTTTAGCCACACCTTTGGGCAACTACAGCTGGGCAGGCAGAAGACAGGGCCCTTCTAAGGAGGATCCGTGAAGTAAATAAACTCCGAAGGAAAAGCTTTGGAACGTCAGCCCGTGCACTCATAAATTCCAGCTATTCCCAGAGATGAAAGGGAAGTGAGAGGACCGGGAACAATAGGCAGGGGTGTTCCCTGGGACCTTCTGACCGCCTGTTTACAGTAGAGGAGGAGCAGCGGGGCTGCCCAGATGGCAGGGCCAACACGAGAATGAGGCTTCTTCGCCCTGAGACCTCCTTAAGAAATCCTGTTTGTGACGGTGACTTCACTGCAAAGTGATCAGGAGCGCTCCCCTGGGTCGTACAAGCTCACTTCTAAAACCGTGAACAACCACAGTTTCTAATGAGTTTGAAATCTTATTATCATGCGCGTTCAGCAAAATGGAAACTGGGTATCAGGTGAGGCTTGGGTCAGACCTTATTTTGCAGGCGTCTGCCTATCTTTCTTGTGCCGCTGACATGCTGGTCACACAATAGCTGAACTGTGAGATAAGCCTCATCTTTTTTTCCTGTGTCGGTATGTTAGGGAATGATGGTTTTGATGGCCTTTAAAAAGCAGGAAAAGGCAAAGCCCCATGATACCATGTCTTTGGCACTGCATTGCTTCAGAAAGAGAACTATCTTGAAAGCCTGCGAAATGCAGCTTAAGATTGTTGAGAGCTGGGTCAAAACACCGTCAAATCCGAAGCTGATTGACCAGAGGGCCCTCTCTGAAAAGATCCACTTTTTACGTCCACCCTTGGAGTCTGCCCTTCTCTCCTCTTTTCATTCCGCCACTCAAGTGCTTTTGGACCTGGGGGTGGGGGACAGTCTGCTGTCTGCCCCAAGCCTCACGAAATGGGATTTGTCTTCCATCGCAGACAGGTGGCCAAGCTATTACAGAGAGGGCTTTGGCCCCCTCTGGATACGTGGCCCTGTGACGGCGTAGCGCCAGGCTACATATCTGACCCCGTGGGCAGCCTCAGATGGTGACAGCTTCGGTCAGTTGGTGCAGAGTTCCCCTGGCCGACAACAGAGAGCAGGAGCGCAGCTGCCCTCCAGCACTTCTGTGTGATAGGAAGAGATCTCTGAAACGGAACACGGCTGTCCCTTCCTCCCTCTGTCCCAGGGTTGAACCAGGCACTGGAAAAGGAATTTGGGCCTTCTCAGACCATGCTTATTGTTATTATTTTGGCTTGTGGGATTTTAGTTCCCTGACCAGGGACTGAACCCAGGCCCTTGGCCATGAGAGCACAGAGTCCTGACACTGGAGTACCGGAGAATTCCCCCTTTACCTAATACAGCCTTCCGCACTTACGATATGCATCAGGAACAGATTTCGCAAGCCTTTTTCCTAGGAGACTAGATTAGTCATTAGGGTTAATTATTCAGTAGTTAGAGGATACATTGTGATGGAGAAAAAAATAAACTTCTGGAAGCCAGGAAGTAGAGGGCCTTGTAACTTCAGATTGCTCCGTGAAGAGAGTACGCAGTGCAGTCTTTGCACCCAAAAATCTGATCATGATTGGAACTCTCCAGACATCAAAAACATCCCCTTCTTAGCTTTAAATGGCCTCCGGTTCCAACCCTACATATTCTTAGGGAGCATCCTTCTCCCAGAGGAAATACAGTTGGATGGTAGTGAGGAAAGAACCCTGGGTCTTCTGCGCTGTTGCCTTCAGCAGACTCTGCCGAATCTCTAATGGTGAGATAATAAAATTACCACTTCCAGAAATGTGAAGGAAAGAAGCCTTTTGGTTTCTTGAGTTCCTCATCTAACCACTACACAGCATTGATAGAAAAAAATCTGGACCCTGTTCACTGCTTTTGCCTTCCACTCTCCCCCTAAGGGCCCACGTGGAAAGCAAATTTGGCCTTGTTTCCTTAGCATCCATTGGGCCCAATTCTTGTCTTTCATCATCTTTCCTAAAGCTGATATGACAATTCCGCAGGGAAGAAGCAAATAGTACACTTGGGTGAACTCTACAAAACTCAAAGAGTTTTCCTCTTGTCCCTGATGCTGAAGTGATTTTCTGTATTTAAGAAAAAAGAAATGAGGATAGTTCTGGACTGAACAGTTCCATATTGTTTATATCATATTGGTGATATTTTAAACTGGGCAGAGAAGGCATACAGATTGCTGGGCTTCCTAGGTAAAGAATCTATCTGCTAATGCAAGAAGTGCAGGAAACTCAGGTTCAATCCCTGGGTCAGGAAGATCCCCTGAAAAAGGAAATGGCAACCCACTCCAGTACTCTTGCCTGGAAAATCCCATGGACAGAGGTGCCTGGTAGGCTACAGTCCATGGGGCTGCAAAGAGATGAACATAGCTGAAAACATAGGCACATACAGATTGTAAGACAGTGGTTGGCCTGCTTTAAGGAACCCAAGTTGTAAATACCCTTGAAAAGTACTCAAAAATTCCAGTTATTACCAAAGATGAAGGGGAAGTGAACAGATCTCATCAATTGCTTCTTCTGTGTCATCCTCTAGGTTAAATGTCAGCACCTCAGAGAGGCCTTTTCTGACCACTCTCCTCTTCTTCATCAGAGCATCTTATTTTCTCTTTTGCACTCATTTATTTAATGGCCCTTTCTCTTTCTTCCTCCCTGAACTCTAAGGAACCACATCAAGGTGAGGGCCCATGTCATTCATGCCTTCCTGAATTCCTTTCATCTGGCACAGTGAAGCACGCATCCCAGACCCCCAGCAGTGCTGAAGGAATGAATGAGCTATGGAAACATGGCAAGCTGGCTTCATGTTTTTGGTGAGCTCCCAGGTCTTTGGGATCTCCTCTTTTCTCAGATTCAACTAAAGAATGCTACTTGATCTCAACATCCAGCTTATCAGGGTTGGTTCCATTCATTAATTTTTCTTTAAAAAAAAAAAAAACTAGAATTTTTGTTCAGTCAGAGTCTCAGGTCCACTAAAAGTTCCATATCTGAAGAATGCAATGTAGTGAAGGGGTTGCAGGAAGCTTCGTTTTGGAGCATTTAATTTTGTCTCCATCACTTCTTGGCTGGGTAATGGTGACTCATTATTAACCATCTCTCCCACCTCAGTTTCCTCAGCTGTAAAGTGAGGATGTTAATATATTGAGTTCTCACCTTGTGTGGACCTGGGGTTAAATTAAACAGCACATGTAAAGCAGTGAGCTTTCTGTTTCACATTGCATATGCATAGTAAGTAAACTTTAACCCCTCTCATTTCATTCATATTGTTAAAGTACCTGAGTGTATCATTTTTTCTAGAACAGGATAAGGGGTAGCTGCCTGTCAAAGGTAACCCTGGAAATTAGGAGTATTCAAAGTCAGAAAGCCTGGGACCTGGGGTACTGGCTCCCTGCCTGAGGGCACTGGGCTGTATGGCCAAGTGACTCAGTATTGAAGTAATGACTAATCGTCGCAGGGCTCCTCGTGTCTCTTCCCCTCCACCCCACCACAGTCACCACAAGGCTAGAACTGATCCTGGAGTCTGGCGAGAGACTGAACACACAGTGAGTCTCAGCAAACCCATCCGGTGAGATTAGAGAAGCCAGGTGGGGCACTCCGGGGTGACGGATCAACTACCTCTGGGACCGAGAGAAACTGGGGGTCCCTGTCCTGTTTTCCTGGGTGCTTCACAGAATCCAGAGTGCAGTCTCCAGTGTGTGCTGGCCATCAGAGAGTCTCGTTCTGAGGCACAGGAAGAAGTGCCTCATACCAGCTCATAGGGAAACTCCAAACAGTCAGCAGGAAGAAACTCAATCACAGATGAAAATGATTTTGTCTCACCGTGTGTCTGTGCAGGAATCTGAGGGGGAAAACGAGACATTCATTGAACAGAATGTACTTTGTTCCTTTTCATGTCTGTGGTTGTGTGCCTGGCTCACTGGTCTCCATCAAGAAAAGAGCAATGACTTATGCATTTAACTTTGTGACCCCGTGGAGCAGTGTAGCCTGCTGGGCTCCTCTGTCCATGGAATTCTCCAGGCAAGAATACTGGAGTGCATAGCCACTCCCTTCTTCAGCGGTTCTCCCTGACCTGAGGATCGAACCTGGGTCTCCTGCATGGCAGACGGATTCTTTACCATCTGAGCCATCAGGGAAGCCTCATTTAATGATCTTATTGGACAGAATTGCCTTTCACACTGATTTGTAAGGCAGGTACTTCCCTCTCCTATCTCACTTGGAACTCAAAAGAGGAGCCCGTTGGCTTTAATATTTCACAAGCATGTAGGGTCAGCTATCTGGACATTAAAATAAATCTTTCATTATTGGTTGTGTTCTTTCACTTAACAAAAATAATACATGGCTATTGTAAAATATATTTTAAAAGATGAGTAAAGAATATAAGAAAAGCCTCTGTGTGCATGTTAGTCACTCAGTCACGTGATCCTTGTGATTCTTTGTGATCCCATGCACTGTAGCTGTCTGAGCCACCAGGGAAGCTCTTTAAGATAAGTCTACTACTAACAGAGCTAGTGGAGGTGATGGAATTCCAGTTGAGCTATTTCACGTCCTAAAAGATGAGGCTGTGAAAGTGCTGCAGCCATATGCCAGCAAATTTGGAAAACTCAGCAGTGGCCACAGGACTGGAAAAGGTCCGTTTTCATTCCAGTTCCAAAGAAAGGCAATGCCAAAGAATTCTCAGACTACCGCACAATTGCACTCATCTCACACGCTAGTAAAGTAATGCTCAAAAGTCTCCAAGCCAGCCTTCAACAGTACGTGAACCGTGAACTTCCAGATGTTCAAGCTGGATATTAGCTTTGATCCCTGGTCAAAGGCATAGGAACCAGAGAGCAAATTGCCCACATCCGCTGGATCATTGAAAAAGCAAGAGAGTTCCAGAAAAACATCTATTTCTGCTTTGTTGACTATGCCAAAGCCTTTGACTGTGTGGATCACAATAAACTGTGGAAAATTCAAGAGATGGGAATACCAGACCACCTGACTTGCCTCTTGAGAAATCTTTATGCAGGTCAGGATTACACAGAACTGGACATGGAACAGCAGACTGGTTCCAAATAGGGAAAGGAGTACATCAAGGCTGTATAATGTCACCCTGCTTATTTAACTTATATGCAGAGTACATCATGAGAAATGCTGGGCTGGAGGAAGCACAAGCTGGAATCAAGATTGCTGGGAGAAGTATCAGTAACCTCAGATATGCAGATGACACCACCCTTATGGCAGAAAATGAAGAGGAACTAAAAAGCCTCTTGATGANGATGAAAGTGAAAGAGGAGAGTGAAAAAGTTGGCTTAAAGCTCAACATTCAGAAAACTAAGATCATGGCATCTGGTCCCATCACTTCATGGCAAATAGTTGGGGAAACAGTGACAGACTTATTTTGGGGGCTTCAAAATCACTGCAGATGGTGACTGCAGCTGTGAAATTAAAAGACACTTACTCCCTGGAAGAAAAGTTACGACCAACCTACACAACATATTCAAAAGCAGAGACGTTACTTTGCCAACAAAAGTCCATCTAGTCAAAGCTATGGTTTTTCCAGTGGTCATGTATGTGAGAGTTGGGCTATAAAGAAAGGTGAGCGCTGAAGAATTGATGCTTTTGAACTGTGATGTTGGAGAAGAGTCCCTTGGGACTGCAAGGAGATCCAACCAGTCCATCCTAAAGGAAATCAGTCCTGAATATTCATTGGAAGGACTGATGCTGAAGCTGAAACTCCAATACTTTGGCCACCTGATGCGAAGAACTGGCTTATTTGAAAAGACCCTGATGCTGGAAAAGATTGAAGGTGGGAGGAGAAGGGGATGACAGAGGATGAGATGGTTGGATGGCATCACTGACTCAGTGGAGACATGGGTTTGGGTGGACTCCGGGAGTTGGTGATGGACAGGGAGGCCTGGTGTGCTGTGGTCCATGGGGTCACAAAGAGTTGGATACAACTGAGCGACTGAGCTGAACTGAATGAGAGCATCTTGCTGTTTCAGAAAATAAGAAAATGCTAATAAAAAATAAAGCTGGTAATATGTTAAAAGGGCACAGAGTCTAGCGTAAAGAGACCACTAGACAATTCTAAAACAATGTGAGGCATTAAAATATATAATTACAGTCATGGACTCAATACATTGAATAAAACAAAAATCCATGAGTCCATACTTTAAGACAGGAGAGGAGAGAAAGCTCTTTCTTATATTGTGCCCAATTGCTCAGTTATGTCTGACTGCAGTTCCATGGACTGTAGCCTGCCAGACTTCTCTGTCCATAGAATTTTCCAGACAAGAATACTGGAGCAGGTTGCCATTTCATACTGCAGAGGATCTTCCCAACCCGGGGATCAAACCCACGGCATTTGGGTCTTCTGCATCGCAGATTCTTTACCACTAGTGCCACCTGGGAAGCCCTTCTTTCAATAAATGCCGACTAATACAAATAGAATGATAGAAAGGCCTCAATGGGTGCTAACGTTCTGAGTGAATTTGTTTGATAAAGATCGAGCAATTTATATGATCTCAAAATCGCTCTCTATAAAACACTTATTTTTTTAAGATGAGTCAAGAGGAGAAAGAAAAATAAACCATAAGCCAGTAACCAAGAGTTGACCATTATTAGTAAACTTAACAAGTGTCTTTCAATTTTTTTCTAATGTTATATAATATTTTGAATGTCTTATAAAAATGAGCTCATGCTTTTTTTAACCTTTTTTCTCATATAAAAATATATCATGATCTTATTTACTTGTATTTAAATATTACTAGGCACATACTGAGTATTTATTGAGTGAATGAAATTCACAAGCCTTTTTTAAAGCAAGGTTGTACTATATGCTCTTATAACTCTCCTGCACTCCCAAGATTTTTTTCCTTAGTACTAGTTCCTGGAAGTGGAATAGTGAGGTAGAGAACATTAGAACCCCTTTGATATATAGAGCCAAATATAGGGCCTTTGATATATAGAGCCAAATCCCCCTCCAGAAAGACTTTTCTACCTTATTTTCCCACTAGTGATGTATTAAACACACAGCTTTCAATACATTTTAAAGAAGATGATTGGGATTAATGTGTGAAACAACCAGAGTAGGACCCAAGTCATTGAATCAGAAAATAATAGTCATCCAAATCCTCATCTCTCTGTAGGTTAAGTTCTGTGAGAACTAAGCGCTGGGGATCACTGTTTTGCAAAACCTTCACTCTTATCAGATGGGGTTTTTTTTAATTCAGAACGCTCCAAGTTGGGATAGGACCTGATTTTAGTTGAGCCACTCACAAACCAGACCCTCATCTTCTAGTCTTTATCAGAAAACCCTGGACTTCCAGGGTGGTACACTGGATAAGAATCCTGCTGCCAACACCGGGGACACAAGTTTGATTCCTGGTCCGGGAAGATTCCACACACCGCAGAGCGGCTAAGCCTGTGCGCCGAAG